>VXAX01005455.1:471759-611131 GCA_013399835.1 Leptocoma aspasia | reverse complement strand
AGCATCTGAGATGAAACAGAAACTTAATAAACAATAAAAATCTTCTATATTTCCTTATATAGAACTGAAGTCAGTAATTTTGCCATCGGAGTCTGTTTGCAACTTTCTCTTGACTAAAGGTGCCAAATTTCTGGGGTAAAAACCCCAGCCTGACAGTTCCTATGAAGCAAAAACTTTCTGATATGTTACTACTAGAAAACCGAGGGTAGCACCAGCTTTTTAAAACATCTTTTTTTATTAGTATGAGCATAAGGTTTTTATAGGCATATCTAAACTGGTAGAAAACTACTGCATTTCTATTAGTTTTTACATAGGTGTTTACCTAGTCTGTCCGTTTTCTGGACTTAAATACTGAATTTTCATTAATAGAACTAGATTGTTTTCTGATGTCAGATTTGTCAACACTGAAGAGGAACAGAGTAATCTCAGTGTAATTTTGCTGTATAATTCTGAGCTGAAGCTCTTTCACATCTCAGAGTAATGATCCCTACATGCAGCTTAATTAGAAGCCTACTAATAAAACCCAGGATTTCCCTCTATGATCTAAAAGATGAGAAATAAACAAGGCCTGATGTTCTACTTGTTTTCAGCCACTGAAGTTTATGCTCACTTATTGCGATGAAAGAAAAATGAGGAATTTAGTTCAGGAAAATCCTAAAAGTGTGCAATTATATTTTGTCAGCTCAGTTTCCTAAATGGTTATAACTAGGTAGGAGATTTTCCACTTCCAACTGAGTACTGCAAGTTCTGTATGTTCTGCTCATTGTAGTATGGGTTTGGTTTATATATTTTATTACTGGTCAGTAAAAGTGTGTTTTGTGTATGGTGACCCTTGTGGAATGTTTAGCATAGAATCCCTGTATTACGGATGTAGAATATAGCAACTCAATGAGTATTGTGAAATAGTGTGAAAAGAGCAATAGTTTAATGTAGAATTATTTTATAAATACAGGTAGAATATTGGAGAAGAGCAAACTATGTTATTTTCAGGAAAATATAGTAATTGGAAGGCTTTATGAATTTGTTTTGCTTTTTATTCCTGGTGTCTGGACTATGTCAGTGTTCCAGGTATGTGTTTTTGTCAGTCTTGGATTGTCTTATATTTACAAATATGGAAGAGATCCAATCTGATGAGGGAAAAGTGTGTTTTACAAAATTAATGATAACTGAGCTTACTCGGATTGGGGCATGGTGGTTGCTGAACTTCGGTATACAATTAAATCTATTCTGAGGTGAGATTACGCTAAGTAAACTGCCTTGTTCTTATCCTTGCTGATTAATGGTCTATATTTACACAAGCCTGATAGTTGCTTTAATGCACCACGTCAAAGACCATGAAGCTCTAAATTGGAAATGCCTCTTAAACAATAGCACTATCATTAGAGGACTTTATCTCTCAGTTTTATTGCCACAACAGGGTAGACACTGAATAAATAAATAAATAAACAGTGATGCACTCATTGGTGAATTTTGCTAATTCTCCGTTTTACAGAGAGTGCTTGTAGACGCAAGGCGAGCCTAGCCTTCGGTAAGATGTTTGTTCCATTATAATCAAAAACTGTCTGCAAAATTAATATTTTAACAAACCTATAGGTTGGTTGGGTTTTTTGGTGGACTGACTTATTTAACCTTTGACCAGAAACTTATTTCCGTACTTAGAATAGGTGTGCACTTATTTAATTTTGCTTTTGTGTGCTATATTGTCTCTCGTACTTTTTGCTTTAAATTTAAGAGTCCTTCTGTATTTCATTTTTTGTTTCTAATTAGTTTTTGAGGGCTTGTTGAAATCATTCAGCTAATTATAAGATACTTTTCTGTGTTCCTGTGTTCCTCAGTCAATGATTAAAGTGATAGAATCTGCTGTATTTTTTGAATTTATTTAGTTTTCTACTTTTCTAAATTATGTGTTTTCTTGCCAATTGTGAAGTGACTACTTGGAAAGCAGCACTTAATAACTGTGGTACTTTTAAAATGCCCATTAGGTTTAACCAAGTATAAATTGCAAAAGCAGTTCTATTTTTCAGTGGTGTTTTCTCTTTTAATTTATTGTAAGAAATGTTATTTTTAACAGTTACTGGTTTAGTTGTGACATTAAAGCTTTGCTGTAGGAGTCAGAACATGTTTTAGATAGTGAAAATATTGCAACGTCATCAGTGTCATTTCAAGCATGTTGCAAAACTAAACATTTCCTTACTGCCAGTGAAGTCCATTTGGCCGCCCTTGCTCTATTGAAGAGCCTTAGGTTGTTGGATACTTAGTATAAATGTTAAAGACATGAAGTAAACTAATTGCTCTTGGCAGCTGAGTAGTCAGCTCCTCTATAATCCCAAACCAACCTGAACGCTTTGCCTTTTTTCCCTTAATTTGGTTTAGCTTGGATAGCCAGCAGACCAAAGCACTGTGAGTAAGGAGCGTGAAATGACCTGAAAGTAACAGGTCTGTGCAAGTAGGGCTGTGCAAGAGATGTGAGGGCAGGGTGGTGCAGATGGTTGGGGACCCAAGTATAGCCTCAGCTCTTTCCTGTGCTGGTGCAATGTGTGTGCCTAGGAGAGATTTTGAGTGTTGAGGCCAAGTGCTAGGTTTGGCTCACTTCGCTGCTAATCAACGCCCTCAGCCTCAAATCAGAGTAGCTGCATGCAAACTGCTTATTTATAGTAATCCATAATAACTCCTGAACTGGATCCAGGCATAGTTTGGGTGAGTGTTAGGTGGCTTCGGCCTAAATGGTGCGAGAATAATGCAACCAAACATCCTGGCAGTGTTTAGTGCTATGTCTGAATGTGTTAGGATCAGTGCGGTCTGGGTGTGCAGTGAGTGTGAGTTACTGGTGTCTAACAGGGGCTGTTACCTAGGGAGAACTTGGAGCTCTTACCTGGTGGGCTGTGGGGGACATAGGCACCAGAGTTCCTTGCATGGAAGGCTGGGGGGAACATCACACCTTCATAGGAACCTACACTTAATTAGTTCCGCTGTTTACAAAACAGCTCTTTGTATTAAAGTTTTTTGTAGAACGGTATGAATTTTCCTGATGAAAAGATAAACCTGTGTAATATTTTTATTTGCCTCCAAGCGTTGTTTGGATTGCATTTGCAGGCTTTTCTCCACAACCAGGAGGGCCTAACAATTTTTTTCTTTAGAGAAATGGGTTTCATGTAGTTGCTTGTCTGCTTTATAAAAATACAAATGCTTTATATAAACATAAATATTTAGAGGTTTGTAATAAAGTTAGATTTGCTGGCAGATACTAACCTTTGTATTGAAAACTATCAGCTGGCTTCCTCAATGATGCTGTCAGGAGAGTAATCTGATTAGAATGGCTTCAACATAAATGGTTTCATGGGTCATTATTATTAAACAAACTGTTGGGTTTTTTAGATGATTGGAGGACTACAGTCCTGAATTATTTGGCTACTGCCCAGAAATATAGCTAATTAAATTGCTGTAATGTTATTTTTTGTTTACTCTCAAATAATAAGTATCAGAGCTGGTATTTGATAGCAGAAAACTTCTAATGATTTAGACAAATAGGGAAAATACTTATTTCTAAATAAAATGTAGTCATCCCTAATACTAATTAGCACAGATTTAATTATTAACTTGAAGTCTATGCACTACTTATGTTAATGACAGTTGTTAAATACTTTAAATAGAATGGTGAATTCTGAGGAAGAAGCAGCTGTTGTGTTGAGCCACTTCTAACTGAGGACTGAAAATGCGAGCAGGTAAGGATACTTTGTGTTTGATTTCCAGTACTTATTTTATAGTTAGAACTAGGTGCAAATGATAGAAGTTATTTCTGTCCTGTTTAAATCTTTAATGCTCCATTGGCTCCTGTTTGAGTTCATGATTATAGCTGATTTTCAAAGTGGTGTTATTTTTTTATTTTAAATTCAGGGGCTTTTGTAAAAGTTGTAATGAAGTGGTAAATATGGTGTAGCTGACGATTTGGTAGTCCTTTTCAGCAGTGTTCCAGGTTGCATTTTGAATTCTTAGTTATAAGTTAAGCGTTACCTGAGGGGAGCTAGAACACCTACTGCTTCAAGGGTTGAAATGCTGCTGACAGCAGTATCATGATCCATAGGCAAGAGTGCCAGCTCCTGGCTCTTACAGGTCTGTCTCAGGATGGTGCTGCTCTGGTTTCCAGACCCAGTAAGAACCCAGAGCTGCTGCGTCTCCTGGAAGACAGTGTGTCACTGCTCATAAACAGGGAGGGCAGTAATCTGTCCTCTGCTTTGGCTAGCCCAAGTTTTGTGCTGATCCTGATGCATGTGCTCTTCAAAATGTGCTTTCTTCAGGAGGCAGGGTAGATGTGGCTGACTTCAGCAACAAGTGGAAGACTGGTGTGTGTGTCTGTGCAAAGCTGCTGAGTTATCCTTGTATGGCTTATGTTGCCAGTGGAAATTCTTAACTGAATACAAAGTGAATTTTTTGGTAAACTTTCCCTGATAAATAATTCTCATCCTTTGCAATTTTAAGGCATGATTATTCACTTTTTTTAGCAGTGGTGATTAATGAGATAGCAAATCATACTCTCCATTTCTTTTTGCAGTTGAAAGTGAGGCAAAGGCAAAAACCAAAGTCCGCTTTGAGGAAATCTTCAGACGCCATGCTGGCCTAGCAGACACAAAGAAATCAAAGAAAAAGAAGTTTGACTCTCAAGAGAGTATTGTGGTGAGTTACAACACATGCAGGCTTTGTTTGGTTGCCTTTCCTAACAGAAAAAAGATCAGGAAAATGTATTGCAGAAAGAAGATGTAAGCATTTAAAAAAAAATTGTGTGAAGTATGTTTCTGCACGTACCCCTTGGTTTTGGTGTGGCTTTTATTTTCTTTTTTTGTGTACCAGCAAAGCATCCTTGTAACTTGGAGGTGTGCCAAAATTATATAGACTGTAATAGTGGTGAAAAGAAAGTGGTACATGCAGGCATGTGCTCGTTTAATGTCCACCAGTACTTCTTTTTCCATACCCTTTTTAAATAAAATTTTTCAAATTCAGTACTGATTTTACTGGGAGTTAATTAGATGTTTGAGGGCTAGTAGAATTACAGCTGTGAAAGTATTTAATTTTGAGGGTACTACATATGTGTAATACAGGTATATATGTCTAATATGGCTGTGAATTGAGCACTGATGAGAAAGTATAATAATATTAGAGATAATAATTAATGATTCCATTTTCTACTTCTTTTATCTCAGTAATCGGTGAATTTCTGCATGTGCTGAGCTTTGTGTCTTGAGTGGTCCAGTGTTCACATGTCGACTTTTTTTTAAAGATTTTGACTTTAGCTTGTGACTCGCAGATTAGGGAGGATTCAATTCTATCACCCCAACTTTATAGTTAGATGACATTTTTGTTTGTGGCATATCTGTCACTAAAGGAGCCTCAGAAATCCTTCTGAGTTGTGGTTCACATTGTAGTCTTTTTCCTGAAGAGGAGAATAAAAGTTGAATATAAACTTGTTCTATATATAACTGATTATTGACTTAGAAGATTTGGAATATTGAAAGAAAGTAAATCGTTTAGAAGACAAATTTTCTGGGTTTTTTTTGTTTTTCTCCTGATAGGTTTTATATTTTCAGTCTTTTTTCTTACAGTTGTGTCCATATCAGATTCTGGAAATGAATGTTCCTTCATTAATACTCACTTAAGACAAATGGGTGATATTTCATGTAATATCATAAATGTTACATGTAATTGTATATATTAGGTGTATTCAGAATAGATGTATTAAACATTGTATTGCTAAATATTTGGTCTTAGATTGACAATTTGAAGTTGGATTTTGTATGGAGTCTTAAAAAATTTATATTCCTTGATGTATATGCTATTTAGTCGATAGTCTATACAAAGAATCAAACTGATGTCTAAAAATAGTACAGGGAGTTAGAAGGTGGTTTTTTTTCCTTATTTACTGGCATATATGTAAATAAAAGACTAAATTCTTTCTCAGTAAGTTTACTTTTTTATGAAACGTGAATTTTTAATTCTGTATAAGTATTTGTGAACACATAATTGTATGTTCATATGCAACTACATATTACTCAGAAATATTTTAAACGTGCTTTGGTTTTGGAATTGATTTCCATTCCAGAAGTCTCTCATGTGAAACACTAGTATTTTGGAGTTATGTAGAAACCCTTAAAATCACAGTGACCTGAATCAAAACTCAGCGGTATGCAAGCAAATTAAGAAGCATTTTTAGGATCAGTGTCGAAGCTCAAATTTCTGGCTTTGTTGAAGCTATAAATATTACAAATTAAACCACTTAAAAATTAAGGACTTGAGGAGAGCTTGTATTGAAACCTACTGCTGACCATTTGGAGTATTTCCTTAAAGCAGGACAAAGTTGCAGGAGCTCAGGTTGGTATTTTCCACGCTGGTTGCGTTGAAGTAGAAATTTCCATAAAAGCTTCAGCAAATAAACAGTCATTTCTCTGTAAAAAATAAATGTGTGTGGGAGTGAAAGAGTAGGTAGATGGAGGAGGTTAGCTGGTTTTGTTCCCATTTTCTTCAGTTCATATGATTTAATTGTACAGAGTTTCACATATCTTGAAATAATATGAAATTTGTCAGTGATGGTTGGCTTCATGTCATGCACTTGCCATACATGGTCTCCCAGCTTTGATCAAAAACAGGTCGTGGTTCAGAGCCTATTTCCACTTGAAATGTTCCAGTCTGTTTCCTTCCTTTGTCTTTGCTCTAGCCTTTCTTAAAGATTAATAAGCCTTTTTCCCTTATAGTCCACTGTTTCTTTGAAACCCGAGTTCTGGAGCTGCAGGGGGTTGCTATGGTTTTAAATGACAGAAATGAGAATAAGGACAGTGCCTGCCTGCTTGCCTGCTCTGCTTTGTGGGCCTATTGCCTGGAGAGCCTGCCTGGACAGCAAGGAAGCAGTCTGCTTGGAAGAGGAAAGGTTGATGTCTGTAGGGCAGGATGAGTTTGAAGCCACAACTGACAGGAATGAAGAGCTTGTAATGGAGATGGAAATACACATCAGCTGTGGCCAGTGAAAGCTCTGCTTTGCTGTTCAGTAAATAACTACTGGGGCAGTGGGTGTGAAGCCTAAAGGCATTGTGGGAAAAACAAGCAATTGAGACACAGTCAGAAAATGAATTTGCTAATATCCCTTCTAGGGCAGCCACCATATTTATTTTTTACCAATTGTGCCTCCTATTACGACTTGTTAGAGTGAGGCAAGCCTCAGATCAGGGAATGTCCAGGTACATCTAATCTGTCTAAAGGTATCATGAAAATGATTGGATTTATTTAGTTCAGTCTAAATACTGTGGTTGAAAAGAGGATATTTAAAAATTTTCTACCAGATGAAAAGGTTAGATCCCTCTATGGAGGCAAAAATTGCTTTCTTAGACTGTAATCTCATTAGATTACAGTATTGGGATGGACAGGCGTTGGTAACTTGGGTTTTGTTTTCAAGGCAGGGCTGCAACAGATTTATCTGATTTGTAGGCTGAAAGGCACTGAATAATTGTTGAGATTTACACTGGATTTTACTCCTTTGTTTCTTGTGAATAAAATAGGAGCACTGATAATAGTTGACTGTAATTGATCTACACATTTTCTCAATGTTTTCTGTTAGAATTTGGTGGAAAAATTCCAAGCCTGTCATCTTATCTGTAAATTAAACTTCTTTGCTTTGAATGTCTATATTTTATAGCCTCACACAAGCAATGGCAGTAAAATACGGTTTCCTAGTACATTAAGATTTTCTTAAACATCTACCCAACAAGCCATCATCACAAGTACATTCAGTAACAATTCAACTCTAGCTTAGTGGTCTTTTACAACCAGTACATATCAGTGCTTCAGTGGGCTGGCAGTGTCCATCCCTAATTTTTCAAGGTGTGCCTGTATTATTATGGGCAGAAATTCAGGTACCTCTGTAAATCAAGTTACACAAGTTTCCAAACACCCATGGCAAACTCGCTCTGTATGATGCCAGCTTCCACTAGTGTATTTGAGACGTCCTTTTGAAAAGGTGTAAGATTCTTAGGCATTGTCCCTGCTAACAGCTCTGGCAGTGATGTGACCTGTGATTGTCTAATTGTGGTGTGAGCCTTGAGTGTCAGCCCATGTGTGTGTGCACCTTGGCTGGCGCCTATCCCCTGCTCCTCTCAAGCCACTAGTGCAAGCAAGGCTGTTTGCAGGGGGGAATGCTTCCTCTGCCCTGGTGTAATGTGGCCACAGAGCTGTTTTGAAGGAAAGCCTTCTTATTTGTTCCATATTTTAAGCTGAGAAAGCCAGGTTCAGCTCAGCAACCCTCTGGAGCTACTCCAGAGACAGGCCTGTCTTACTGAGCTGCTTTCCCAGCCTAACTCCTTTCTCTAATTCAGTTCAGTGTTTATGTGTTGATGATTGCTCTTAGTTGATATCTCTCAGTCCTGTGTTTCAGAGAATCTGTACCACCTCTGCCAGAGGTATTCCCAAAGTATTCCCACCTCTGCCAGAATCCTAATCTGAAGGTTTTTATAAACCTCTTGGCTTTCACTTCATTGTTTTCTAACTTCTTTGAATGTTTCCTCTCTGTTTAGTTATGTGATGTAATTACAGCGTGTGGGAAAGGTGGCCTGAATTGAGATCATAGAGGCTATTTATCTGAGGGATTTATGTCTGAACTGCTGAAGCAGCTTTGTGCTGCCTGCAGTATCTATTAATATTCCTGACATTTGCTGTAGTTTGAGATTATGGTTTGTTTTCATTGTAAGGAAATGGCCTCAAGTCGTACCAGAGGAGGTTTAGATATTAGGAAAAACTCTTCCATTGAGAGGATAGTCAGACATTGGCTGCCCAAAGAAATGGTGGCGGTACCATCCCTAGAACTGTTCAAAAGGCATGTGGATCTGGCACCTGGGGATACGGTTTAGTGGTGCTGGGTTAATGGTTGGACTTGATGATTTTAGAGGTCTTTTCCAACCTGAGTGATTCTATGAATGTATGATTTTTTGTTTGTAGGCAATAATACATAACAATTTCTGGCAAGTATTTCAAGCCAGCTTTTGCATCAGGTAGATTCCTTTAAGGAGATTATTCTTGAGTATCAGAGTTATTTTAGAAACTCCTGACCAGGTCATAAATGAGGGCTTTTTGTTTAGGATTTCTCAAATAATTCTACTACTTGCACTTAGTGGATTGATGTTTTATCAAAGACAATAATCAGCAAGACCTTAGTTATTGACCACTGTTGGCTTTTAATTGTCAATGTGTTTTAATCTTCATTTCTCATAATCTACAGGTAAAGTTATTCACAGAAATAAAGATAAGGAAGTGAACAATCTGTTAGGAACATTATTCTGTTTTGGGGTTTTTCTTAGTTTATACAAAGCTTGCTCTTTAATTCTTTTATTTTCCTTACTCTGTTCATTATTTCTGTGGAATTTTCCACATCCTCTTGCATCACTGACTTACAAATGAATATGATGTTAGTGGTTTCTTTAAGCAAGGATAAGATGAAAATAAAAGGACAGTTTTTTCATACTTATTACACATATTGTCCCTTTTACAAATGTTTGAGACAAACATGATTCTGTAACTGGGAGTTGTCTCCTGTCTAGAAGGGAACAGTGTCTGTGTTTATTGAGGAAGAAGGTCTTGGCAAATAAAACTTTGTAGGCAGATATGGATATTTTCTCCAAACTTTTTAATTTGCTTTTGATGTGTTTTAAAGCCCTTTCTGATGTTTCATGTTGAGGCTCTGAGGGGGTTTTCTGTAAGACAACAGCGTAAATGAACTTTGGTGACTTTATAGAAGTTACATCAAAGAACAGAGATGTCTGTGTTGACCTTACAGAATTAGACTTCAGTTACTTGCTGTGTTCTTTGACATTGTCATAGAATCATAGTTTGGTTGAAAGGAACTTTAAAGGTGATCTAACCCAAGCGCCCTGCCATGACCAGGAACATCTTGAACTAGATCAGGATGCTCAGAGCCCCTTCCAGCCTGACCTTGAACATATCCAAGGAGGCAGGGAAGTGGCATTATAACCTTTAGTAACTAGAAATAGAAACTTGAAGGAGAGAGGGAAGTTTACAAGGTGTTTCTGTAAAACCATTAAGAAGTGCTCGAACAAATGCATTAGCTGAAATTTAGTTCTGACAAGAAGCTTTCAGTATTAGAGTCTGCAAACAATGCAGCCTGAAATATGTCTCTAACTTGGATTTTCAGTAGATTAAAGTATTTGTTTTTGTGGTGCATGAAGTCTTCTCATCCTCCACAGTGTAAAACACTGGAATCTGTTTATGGGGTAGACTTGTTGATTTCCTTTTTTTACTGGATATATGTAAAAGTCATATGAAAACATAGTGTAACATTGAGGATGAGGTGCCCAAATACCAAATTTTCTTTTCAGTGTGAATTTTCTGTTGACTCTCATAATCTGTCACTTGTCAAATTGAAACAACAAAATAACTAGATCTTTGATTTAATTTTACTTTGAGTAATGTTGCTGAAGGAATATTATAAAGTGCAGTGTTTATCCTTGGAACATGACTTTTCATACAAATATGTTCTATGTTCTTTTAATTTTTAGCTTGATACCTTTAGAAATAATATTGATCTATCTAAGGAAAGTGTGTATGATGAAGCAATTATAAACAACACATATAATCCTGAAGAAGAGAGCCCAAGATTTACAAAAAATAAATTGAGAGAGAAAGCGTCAATTGCAAAGAAAATAAACAATGATGTTGTTAGTGGAGAAGAGAACAAGCAGCCAAAGTCAAACAGGAAGAAAAAGAAATCACTGTTACAAGAACAATTTAATGAGGAGGAAGATTTATATGAAGCTAAATTGGGGAGTTTTGAAGAAAAGACTAATGATTTTCCAAAGAAGAAAGCAAAAAGTAAATCACAAACAGATGTACCTCACCAAGAAGGTGATAGAAAGATGAAAAATTCCTTGACTGAAGTGAGAAATGTAACTGAATTAGAAGAGGAAGAGCAGCTAATTCAAGCCTATCAGTTGCATGTGGCTGAGGAAGAGGCAAATGCAATTAAAACGAAAATGAGAAAGAAACTTAAAGAACAGATGTCTGAATCTACCTCCACTGTTCGAAGGCATGAAGTTGCATTGAATAATGAAGTGGGCAAAAAGAAGAAAAAGAAGAAAGAGCGAGCAGTTTTAAGTGAAGCTGAAACAAGGTAACATGACAAAATGTACACAGTGTGTCTGTGAATCTTACACAAAATGTTTCGTTTTAAGATATGCAGCAGCTTTCTGATAAATTGTTCATATTTTCTAAGTGATTAACTGGATGATTCTGTTATGGAAAAATAGTACTAAATCCTTTCTCAAAAGGCTGTCATGATTAATATCTAGCTCATGGATTATTTTTAACTTTTTAAAAAATATTCTTCATTGCTATTTGATGTTTGTTTACTGTGGAACTCACTCTTAACTAACTTAAGATAGTTTTGTGCATGATTTTTTTTAGTGATAAGTGATCGCCCTGATCCAGCAAAAAAGTATTTGTTTAACTCTTCACATAAATGGTTCTGCAATTGTCTGGAAAGTAGGGGGAAAGGAAGAGGGGAGACCACTGAAAAAGGCAAGACACTAATGGGGCTGGGGGCTGTTATGTTTTCAAGATACACAGATGATGAGTTGCCAAATTTCAGGTGGATCGGTAGTGGCAACGAGCAATTGTATCAATGTATGCAGTGGCCTGCAGTTGCTGACAGTGATCCATTGCCTTGCAGTGCAATGTCCCTTTCTGAGCTGCAGCATCCAGAAGCAGGAGGCAATGGAAGTCAGTCATTTGAAAGATTATTTACATCAGAAAGACAGAAACTGGAGGAAAGGATAGATAAACAGAAACCTAAAGCCAAGAAGGTTAAGAAGAAAAGCAGAAAAGGTCTGCCAACAAAATGTTATAATACTGTACCTACTTTGCTGCGCTTTTTTTTTTGTGCTGATATGGAAATATTTGTCCATAGTAGTAACACCGAAGTGATTGAGCTGTTTGAGTTACTTATATTTCTTAAGTTACTCAATTGTATCTGTTCTTCCGATTCTGGGGCTTATTTTTGAGGATGTTTATTTGATAAATCAATCTAAAATCTTGAAAATTCATTTACTATAAGTAGTTTTGAGTTGAGACAGAAGTTACTATGTTCCACTGGTGACAGTTTGTTTACTTTGCTCCAATTTCTAGAAGAAACCACAGAACTTGCTGCAGAGAATGATGAGGAAATGAAGAATTCAGAGATTTCAACTCAGTCTAAATTTGGTTTTGGCGATGATCTTGTTTTGGGAGTTTATATCCATCGATCAGATCAACTTAAAATTGATCACCTGGTATCTCATCCTGTGGTTAAAATCCATATTGTTGATCAGAGAAGTGGCTTATATGTGAAGAAGGATTATAGGTGACTTTTAATAAACTGTTGCTATTATCACTGATCACAATAAATAGGTGTACTCTTCCCTACAAAATTAAATATGAAAGTGAAAACAGTGGGGTATTTTAAGCTTGTGTAGTTGTTCTTTACTTTCTACATCTATGATAATGTGTGTATATAGGTATACATGATAAATGAGGGTGGTATTTTTCTTTTCCTCTTGGCACTTCTAAATCCTCTGCACTGCTGTATTGCTCTTGAGGCTCCCCAGGGCAGTGGTCACAGCATCAGCCTGACAGAGTTCAAGAAGTGTTTGGACAATGCTCTCAGGCACATGGTGTGACTGTTGGGGATGGTGCTGTGCAGGGCCAGGAGTTGGACTTGATGATCCTTGTGGGTCCCTTCTAACTCAGCATATTCTGTGAATCTCTGATATTTCCAACACAGTTCTTTCTGTATTCTTCCCAGAGCAAAATTTCTTAAGTGTCAAAAATATATAAAAGCCAAGAACATGTTAGCAAAATTCTTGTAGTAAAAATACCATCTGCTATTTATATTAAGAACTTTCCAAATCCTTAAATGAAGTCTAGTTCTTTATATTTCTAATTACTTCAGTTGCTTGTTTGCACCGTCATTATCCATAATTTCCCTGAAACCAAATTTTAATGGAGCTTAAGCAGTAGACTCCACCATGATCATTATGCATTAATTTGTTAACAGTAACCTAATTGTTAGGATTTTCAGCTTCAGCCTGTAGTTTTTTTATATACATTGCAAATTGTCTTAAATTTTTGCTGGATTTAGGAAATTTTTTTCTAGAATCAGACAAATAGTATCTTATATGTTTCTTAGCTTTCAGTAATTGAGAATATTGTTTTGCTCTAGGCTGGTTTATAAATGCTCTAACAATTGTAACTCTTTGGAAATCTTCAAACAGCAATAAGGAAGATTCATCTTATGAACAAGAAGTAAAGCACATTCTTCCTGTAATGACACAACTGTGTGACTTTAGAAAATCTAAATCAACAATTCCAGAGTGGGAAGAGCAAGTAATATTTAATGAGCGTTTTACTTATTTTATTCAAAACACTGAGGAAAACCCCCAGGTTATCCTGTTTTTTGAGGTAAGATGAAATATTTTGCATCTGATTTATGCACGTTCTGTTTTTTGGTTTGTTTCTTCAACAGTATATATTTGACTGAATCGGGTGTTTTATTTCAGTTAAATTGGGTTAATAGCATAGCTTTAAGGTACAAAGTCAAGTGGAGATACCAAAAGTGGGGTTTTTTATAGGAACGGATCCTGTTTTGATAGTAACAAGGAGTACAAAGCTTTCTTATAAAATCAGCTCTCAAACCTCTGGGGAAGGCTGATAAGATACGGTGGATATCACTCTTTTCACATTCTTGAAATCTGAAAAGAGGTTTAAGTACAAGAAACTCAAAGGTAGAGTTTGTCTGTGTGTAGCAGCACCTCATTGTACCAATGAGCAAATTATTGCATTGTTTCCATTAACAGTTTACACATCTACCTCTCTTGTCCCAGTCTTCATAAAGTAATTATTAATTTGTCCTCCAATACAATTATCTTTAAAGGAAAAATTTTAGGTTATATATTCAATGTAATTTTTAGGTTAGGCATTTCAATATTTGTACAGAGAGATTCTGTAGAATTAACATAAAAATGGAAACCTAATACAATAAATATCTTTTGTTCCTTGTTTTTTTTTTCCTATTTCAAATAGATTGAATATAATTTTTTGCCATATGTTTCTTAATGTTTTGTGATGCTGGTAAATGAACATATTTATAGACTTAAGAATCCTTAATTGCTTAACACAAAACTAATTATGTTCATATGTAAAGATTCTTCGTGGAAATAATGTTGGAACCAAAAGTATGATTCCACTGAAAAAAGGCTGTTTGACTTCAGTGTGGTTTATGAAATATAAGTTTGAGAAAAGTATTATTCTAAGGGTATTTTGTATAGCAGGTAAACTTCCAGGAGTAGCGAAACACGGGAAAATTCAGGTCCCTGACAGAAAAATGAAGGCTCATAGTCATCCCTGGAAGTGTTCAAGACCAGGTTGGATGGGGCTTTGAGCAGCCTCATCTAGTGAGAGATCCCCAAACCCATGGCTCAGAATTTTGTGATCTTTGTAGGTTCCTTCCAACCCAAACTGTTCTGTGACTGATTCAGAGACAAAACTGATAAAGCTAGGAAGGAAAAATTAGCTTTTTGACTGCCATTTTCCATCTAGATTAATATGCAGCTGGTTTTAGCTGTCAGATTTGTGATCTAAATGATTTCTGAATTATTAAGAAAATTGGTTCCTTCTTTTTCTCTTCTATGATGTAAGATGTAAGAGATGTAAGGGGAGCAAGAATAAGTTTTTTTGAGACTAGACTTCTTTTTCAATGGAGGTCATAAATAGTTATCGGATAAATGCATAAGGACATCTTATTTCTAATTTCATGCTTGTGTGGAAGAAACACTGGCTTTGTAGTTTCTTAAAATTTCTGTTTAATTTAAAATTTAAATTAATTTAATTTAATTTTAAAAAATCTGTTTAATTTAGTGAATTGACCAAGCATATTTTCAGCAGTTTTTTTTTAATTACCATGAAGTGTACATTCATTAGAAATACATTTATATTCCTGCTGATACTTCTAGGTCCTTGATTCTCCAAGTATGCATGAAGTGAGAGCCAGCTCTGATGTAAAAATTCAGGAAAGTCGTTACCGAAAAATTTGTTGGGCATTTCTAAAGGTATTGTAAATATTTAAATGAAGAAAAAAAATCATAAATCCATTTATCTGAAAATCTCTAACTGTAACTAAGTAGGAAAGCATTTTAACATGTTTTCAGCAACACAGATGGGAAAAAAAAAATTCATGTTTGCTTGTATGTTCTCTGCTTTTCCTCTTCTTCCACTCCATGAAATCAACACAGTAACAGGCTTGACATTAAAGTATATGTGTTTTTCAAGAAAGTATAGAATGTACACAAATGTGTAAGATTTTTTTTGTTTGTTCATAAAGTACAGAAGGTTGTTTTCTTTGTGTTTATGTGATTGTGAAGAAAATGACAAATCCATTAATTTCTGTACCTCAGCTGTGCTGTATTCTAGTGGCATTTTCAGTTGTCCAGTCTTTGAAAAGACTCCCTAACTTAATTATAGAATGCTTCTCATTTTCAGTTGTAGGTTTTGAAATGCTGTGGCAATTGAGTTACAAATGTGCCAAATGTGAGATGTGGATAATTTAGCCAGCACACGTGTACCTTTCTATCTTTTTAAGAGAGACTTGAATGTGTCAATTAGTTCTTTGAGCGGTGACAAACTTCAGTTTCCCTGAGGATTGTTTATTTACACCTACCGCTGTGTGTGGTAGTCACTGACAATGATTGAGCAGTCCACAACAGAGAGGAAATGTGAGAAATACAGGAGAAGATAATGGACTGCAAGTATAGGTGAAGGGATGGGAGCCTCCATAGCAATTCAATACAGACATTCTTCTGAGCTCTGCCTGAGGTAAATCTACTGGAATCAAGTAGATTTACTTGATCTGGTCTGCTATCCCACGTCCATTAGCAGGGCTGGTAGGATCTGTGCATCCCGGCATTCAGTACAGCCTACTCCTGAACAGAGGGAAGAACAAATTTTCATCTCATAAATATGAATGAAATTGTTGCCTGTTCTTCATTCTTACTGCATCTGCCTGCATTATCCTTTTATCTGTATCAGTCAAAGTAGAAATGTCCTGATTCAACACTGATCAGGGTTAATGGCAGTAGGTATTTCTGTTATTCTTCAGTTCATAGAGATGACTCCATCTCCTCTGAAGTTGGAGAGGTTACTACATTGCTGTAACTTCTGCTCTGAACCAAAGCCTTACCAATGCCCTTCATTGCAGCATTCAGAGAGGACAGGTTTGGAAGAAGCTGTTTGTGGATTGGCAGTCATATCAGATTTGGTTGATTTTGGCAAGTAGTAGTTAAGAAAAAAAAGAAAAGAGGCACTGTAGAGGTCTTCCCTGCTTTCAAGATATTACTGCTGTGAAGCATCTTTTGAAACTAGGCTGTCGTCTAAGATTTAATCTTCATTATTTGATCCTGGGGGAATTCAATGCATGCTTAGTTCATCATCACTTTTAGAGTTAGTATATTTCTGCAATGGGAAGTGGATTTCAAGAATTTATATTATTAGTTAAGCTATTAGAAATTATCATTTACTTTTGTGTTCATCTTTCTTCCTCTTTCCACTTTTTAATCACCCTTCCAGCTTGTAGGTGCAAATGGAGTTCTAAACGTTGGTGGGAAACTTCGTCTGCAATTATATTACCCACCTTCAAGGACCAAGTCACATTCAAATGTTGTTGAGGTTTATGACTGGTGGGCAAAATGTCCTAGAAATCGTTACCCATCAACTTTATACGTAACTGTAAAAGGCCTAAAACTGCCAGATCATGTAAGTTAAATATATAATATATAAATATATTTGCAAATATGCAGACTTTTCTGGAGGAACTAGTACCTAGGTAGAGTATGTGAGTCTCTGTATGCATGTGTATAAAAGCTGTGCTTACATGCAGTATATAAAATATATAATGAGAATGTTACATCTCAAGATAGGTGTTTCTAACTCAGCCATTCATAGGTATCTTTGAAAAATAGACATACTTTTCTACCCACAACTTTGAATATTTTACCACTGACAGTTTGAAAACTTTCAGAGTACTTTCTTGAAGATTATTGTTCCTTTTTATTAGAAGAAATGCTATTTTTAAGTCACTGAACTCATGCAGATGTATACATTTTTTGAGAAAAGATACAAGTTACTTAACTTTGCTTCCCTGCAAAGTTAAGCTCTAAGTTAATACACCCTCTAGCTGTTGAGCTGTGTTGAGCTGTATCTTTTTTCGCAAATGAAAGCTTCTTTAAAAATAGGCTGACATTGGTATGTGCTGAGATGGGCATTCAAGGTAAGTATGGCATTTTCTTTTCTCCGATGCAAGTACAATATTGTTCTATTATATAACTTCCCATTTGTATTTAGAGCTGTAATAATA
The DNA here is from genome assembly GCA_013399835.1 of Leptocoma aspasia. Taxonomy (NCBI): domain Eukaryota; kingdom Metazoa; phylum Chordata; class Aves; order Passeriformes; family Nectariniidae; genus Leptocoma; species Leptocoma aspasia. Next base: position 593,706 of record VXAX01005455.1, on the reverse strand, counting down.
CTTTCTTCTGCTCACTTTTACACTTATATACAGACCACTTTGAAGGGTGGTCTGTGGAAGCCTGGTGAGATGTGCACTTTCTCAGTAGTACAGTACAATAGTGGAGTAATTCTAATTTTCACTGACTTTGACAGTTACTAAAAATAGGAGGTAATCGATTATTTGAAAAAATTGTGATACCATTTGATTGACACAACTTTGGAAGCTTGGATTACTTTCTGACTTCCTGGTTACTTTAAATGACATTTTGCAATGCAGTTTCCATGTATGAAGCTTTTACAATCTGTGTTCCAGATATAAAAAATGCAAGACATTTAAATTAAAAGTACCTTTTAACCTTTTTTAGAAATTACATTGTTCACTTTAAAAATATTTTTTCCCTGATACTTAGTTTTGTTTGCCTTAAGGTTGGTCCTTCTTTTCACTCTATGGCAGCTGTTCAACTGGAACAAAGTAATACAGCACTGTCTGAGCTCCAGAGAGAAGGGTGTGAACCTTTTTCACAGGAGAAAAAGGAACCATTTAAATGGTCAAGATTGCCTGGACAGGTGAAGCATTTTTCTTTGAATTTTAAATGAAAATAATTTAAATAATTACTATATTTTTATAAGTATTATGAAGCAATTAATTAATTAAAAGAATTGACAAAGATATTAAACAAAACATTAAAAACTCTGATAGATAGTAGAAGAGGCTTGACCTTAGCAAATATGATTGATTTAACCATTTTTTCACTGGAACAGCCAGGTATTTTTATCTACAGAATTCACAAAGAATTTGAAAGAGTAGGAAGTAAGACAGGAAGCCAGTTCTCAGATTTCAGCTTGATTAGAAATATATTTTCTTGACTTTTCTTTTTGTTAGTTGAAGACATTTTTAAACTATAAAAAAAGAAGGAGCTTACATAGAAGAACCACATAGCTACTGTGGATATTGCCCTTCGCCTTAAACTTAGACTTTAGTTTTGGAGAAAAAAGCCATTGGGTCAAAAAGAGGTAATATGCTGGGAGAAAGGAAAGGGGTCTAAAATATCAGTTCAGTTTTTTGAGATGTTTCATCTCTGGTTCTGTCTTTAAAAGTCAGATCTTTAAATACAGAAGAGGAATGTTAAAATGACTTGGTAGAAGACCAAAGGTTTTGAGTGCCTGTTGGTTGGGTTTCTGAGTTCACGCTGCAGTCATTAGGTTACTAAAAGTTGTGCTTAGGCTCCTTAAACAAGCTTGACTTACAGTCTAACTCCACTCCATCACTGATGGTAGGCATTATTAAGTATTTCTTAAGATTAAGGAATTTATTTCAATTTAAATTTTTTTTAGGTTTTTTTTAAACTTGCTAGTAGTTTGTAATAATGGGGCAGAAAGAGGTACACATTGATGGGGCCTAGGTTGTGCTGCAAAACTATCTCTGTTTATAATACATTGAATTTTACTTTGGAATGCCATTAAGATGTTACTAGCCTTTTAGAACATCTGCATGTCAGGAGCTAAGAGTGTGTTCCTCACACTGGATAGTTAACATTCCTACCAATTGTTTCCTGAAAAGCCAGGCTTGCCGCATACCCAACAAGCACCTGTTTTCCCTGCGAGGTGGAGATATGGGCTGCTTCTGTATCCGCTTCTCTCATGATGGGAGAACGCTGGCAGCAGCATGTGCAGGAAGGAATGGCTATCCCATTGCTTGTAAGTTTAAAGACATTTTGGCTTTTCGCTTATAATCCATGTGTTTGGAAATTAAAGATTAAGGGAAGTTAATTTTGAAATTGTGCTTTTTTAGAGTTTCTGGTTTGTAGTTGTAATTAGATAATTGTTCTGTGCATTAAAGAGCATTAAGGAAAATGCTCTTTCTGTGTTGATAGGGCTGGAACTGATTTTTCCTACATGATTACATATACACAGTTTAATGGTATGAAATGACACCATTTCTGCCCAGAGGTGTAATGGAAATACTAAACCAATTTGCAGAAGGAACATAGTTTCTGATGGTAATGTTTTAAAGGAAATAACATTTTAAGCTTACACCTCACACACTTTTCATGTAAGTTTTTCTCCTAACCTCTCATGAAATTTGGATACTGGAATGTTACGATCGCCAGACAGACTACTGGAAGCTGCTGTCTTAGGTGGTCTGGTTCAGTCAAGTACAGACATTCCTTGTAACTCAAATTTTTGACTGCTTCATCATGGTAGCTTCAACTGCATAGTTCTTAAACCTTGCATAAAAGTTTTGAGATGTAGAAAGAGCAGTATTTTAAGTGCACACAAAGTAAGCGTTTAAATACAAGGAACATTAAATCTAGAGTCCCTTATTACACTGCCCCATAAAATTATCTCAGTGTTCAAATATTTCTAAGATTGGTGAATTAGTTGTCAAAATATAAAGAAACCCAACATAATCCTAATCCGGTTCTAATAATTTAGTGTGTTTCTTAATAAGGTGTTTCTTAAGGGGTAAGACATTTGTGACATCCGTGAACCACTAGATGGAGGTAGATGCTTGCTGTCTGTTCATATCTAGCAATTGTTTCATCCTGTTGCCTCAAAATGAGAAGATAAAGAAAATGAGTTGATTTATGCTAGCAGAAAATCAGCCTAAAATTAGACTAAACTTTGGCTCTTGTAGTTACATCTGTTTGACTGTAAATACTTACAAAACGTTTATTTTTCTATTTCAACTTCCCTAGTGTATGAAATTCCTTCTGGACAGTTCCTGAGAGAATTTTATGGTCACCTTAACATAGTGTATGATCTTTGTTGGTCAAAAGACAATCAATACCTTCTTACTGCTTCCTCTGATGGCACTGTCAGGTCAGTATGATGAGATGTTCTGGTAGATACCATCAGAAGCTGAAAATGGTCCAATTCAGTGTTTTACTACAAACTGTGCTATAATGTTTTAATTAAAGATTTGGTTGCCATGTGACTAAAATAATACAAAAACTGTGATTGGGTTAATCACTTATATTGTATTTATTATTTCTAATGTATCTGTATTTGAAACCAAAGCTTTTCCAAAAAGTCTAGTGTCTAAATCTACAGTGCAGTAAAAAACTAAAAGAGTTTTTATTTCAAGAAGACATTGAGAGAGTTGTAATATTCTGTTCCTGGAGAAANATATATGCATATATATATATATGTTCATGGTGTTCTTTTGGTTTTTTATGCTTAGTAAGGTAATTCAGCTTAAATTGCTGAAAATTAATTTTGATACTGTTATTTCTTAAATCAAATCTTCTACAATTAACGTGTACTTCCTTACAGTGTTAATGTTAAAATATTGGTCTCTTCAGGTTTAAAAACCAAAACTCTCAAAGCTGTAAATACACATGGAAATATTGTTGGGACACTGTACAATTTTATTGTGAGCAACTTCATTCATTTTCATAGAGCTTTTTGGGTTTTTTTAGCCCTTCAGATCCCTGTCTATTTTTTCTGTTATGCAACTCAGTAATGCTACAGGCAGTTGCATAATTGAAATGCCAGAAGAATTGATAAATGATGTGTTGTATGTGTGGAACTGTTTCAGGGTTTTTTACTGCTTGTATGTAGGCATAAAAAGAGTGTGTTGAGAGTTCAGCACTTTTTTCATTTTTAATTTGGGAGTGGATTAAGTAAGAATTTTTTATACTGAGGTAAATATAAATTTCAGTCATTTATGTTGCCTATAAGAAGGCTGAGCTGTTCCTCAATTCTTGATTATGTGGCAGCGAGTTGAAACTGTAGTGGTCTGCCTCCTTTTCTGTGTACTATGTGCAGTCACTGTATGAGTTATTAGTTCCTGTATTTGTTGTGAGTTGCCTTCAGCTCCTGAAAAAGTCTCAGCACCCCACTGATTTAAAGTCATTATCAGTTTATTATGTGGATTACCTCATACTGAGTTCTAAGGTAACAGGAAGGTAAATTCATGAACTTCTGTGAATTCTTCTTTATATAGTGTTTTATGTTATCCTCAAGAATTCCCAAGGTTTTGTCCCACATTATTTGTGAGCAATAAATTAATTTTTATTTTTTTAGATTAAAACCGTTCTAAAAGATAGGTAAACTCCTTGTGACCTTTCTGCATCAAATTGCAAATTAATTGCTGTACTCTAAAGGGTTGCAATTTTGTAATTAAGCCACCTCTGAGTAAGCTTAGAATTCTTCAATAGCCACCAGAAGTGTTTGCCTCACCTGGAGGGTTGCAACTAAAACAATTCAATAACATTTTGTAACTGAATACTGTGTGTAATGGGCTGCCCACCTGTATTTAGTGACAGGTACTGTTTTATTCTTTGTGGACTCATTTTTGGGGAAGGCTCACTAATACAATGCATACCATCAAATAGAAAACACTAACAAAAATCTGATCTTACAGCTATGGTTGGCAAAGGATAGGAAATAGATTAATAGTAAGAAGTGAATTTATGTGATGTAAACATCCTTGAGATCGTGATCACTGTGTGGCTGGTAATTACTATTCCAAAATTTTCTGGGATTTTACTTATATTTAGTGGCCCTAAATGTTCCTTTATGGCTTTTTCCTGTTCTCGTATTGTTTTTAATGAATGATACCCCAAAAGAGCTTAATTTGGTTGTAACTCCTGAAAGAAAGAAACTAATTCATTTAATGGAATTCTTTATGAGTATTTTAAAATGAGAAATATATCCATTAAGTGAGTAAGTAGTCATTAATTTGCTTTGAAGACCAAATAGTGTGTAAAATACTAATTTTTTCATTATTCTTCTAAGAAAGTACCATATTAAAGGATTAAATAGAGGTGGAACAAATTGGTAGGGTAAGCAGGTATTGTTAAGTGTTTGCAAGCATTTGTCTCTAGAACCAGTAGCCCAATTATACCTGTGTGAGTGACTGCTTTATACGGTAGAAATTCTAACTTTGTTTCTTTTTAGAATGTGGAAAATAGAAATGAAGGCAGCATCTGCAGTGAGAGTTTTCCCTCATCCTTCATTTGTCTACACAGCCAAGTACCACCCAGTTGCTGACTCACTGGTTGTGACAGGATGTTACGACTCAGTGATTAGAATCTGGAACGCAAATGTGAAAGAAATCCATGGGCAGCTGCTACAGGAGCTTGATGGCCATAAAAGTTTCATCAACACACTTTGTTTTGATGCAGAAGGTATGTAGTTAATATTGCTTTTACAAATAGTTGTCTTTCCAGTTGAAGACCAACTTGAGCGTTACTAGTTTTCTTTACTTCATGGAGGCAGTGTATGCTTCTTATTTACTGGGAGAGTGCTGAGACACTGGGACAGGTTGCCCTGAGAAATTGTGGATGTCCCATCCTTGAGGGTGTTCAAGGCCATGTTGGTCTGGGCTTTGTTCTAGTGGAAGGTGTCCCTCCCCATTTCAGGGAGGTCAGAACTATATGATTTTTGAGGTCCCTTTCAACCCAAATCAATCTATGACTCTTTGATAAAGAAAATGAGGTAGTAGTAATTAGATTGGGAGAATTCTAGCACTAGACTGAAGAAGTGGGAAGGTGACAAACTTTTCACCATTGACAGAGAATAGGAAAAAAGAGAGAAAAGGACAGAGGTTTGACCATTGTGAGTCATGTTAACTGGTAGGTTGACAGCTGAAAGTGAATGTTGTACTGACATGTACTAGTGGAGGAAGAGTTGAAGATGTGTGAAAGTTAAAGTTTGACTTTTTCTAGTATTAGCGACATAATTAATAGTTAGGTGGTTCGTTTTAGTCACTGGAGTAGGTACTACAAAAAGGAAAGTTGTATTTCTATAAAGAATAAATATTTGTGCTTAAAGAACAAGTGTTGGAAAACACTGTTCTAGTTCAAGGTTCTCTTAGTGAATGTGTAAGAATTGAGCTATTGAAGCTTATTGAGCTGTAAATGGTCACTTTTTGCTGGTTTTGCTGAATATGAATAAAAATTTAAAAAAAAGTTCTGCACTTCAATGTTTAATGTATATGCTACGTCCAGATTTATGGTATCAGTTTATGTCATGCAATATGAACAAAATACATTTGCAATGAGTATATTATAGCAAAAGGGGTGGAAGAATTGGTATTTTCCTATTCACAAAAATGAGAGTACAGAAGGTTGTTTCTTGTTTTCTGTATTATTGTTTTGTGGGTGGTATTTTACTTATATTGACATTATTTCTCAGGACACCACATGTTCTCAGGAGATAGTTCAGGACTGATAATAGTTTGGGATACACCTGTCAAAGGAAGCTCTCCACACCTTTTTCAACACTGGAATGTCAATAAGGTAAACAGGTTTCTTAACTAGCATTGTAATTTTTATGGGAACGGTTCCAAATCTAGTAATCTGATTTGAATTTAATTTTTTTAATACTTCACCTTTTGTTTAACTGCAGAGGTACATTTTCTTTGATAGCACTGGTTTATCATGTAAATGCTTTGTTCTCTAGAGACAAAAATAAAATAGACCAATAGAACACATTTGTTCATACCTTAGAGCCCTAATGTTCAGTCAGCATTTCTGTCATCAGCTTAATTTTTTTAAAATTCAGTCACAACAGAATCTGCCTCATGGATGTAAAAAGTTGATGTCGAGGATGTAATGCCTTAATATAAGAACAAACCTTTTCCTTAACCAAATAAAATGAGTTGAGCAAAAAAAACCAATAATGCAAGAGAAGAAAGGGCAATAATGTATAAAAACAGGAGTTTTAAAACACAAAGTTATATAATTTTCTTTATTTTCCATCCTTCTGTAGGAAATAAAAGAAAATGATATTAAAGGAACACCAGTAAATCATTTGGAAGTGCATCCGAATGGAAGGCGTTTATTAATCCATGCCAAAGACAGTACCCTGAGAATTATGGATCTCAGAATGTTAGTATTTTTGGTGACAAATGTGTATTTCCTTTATGTTTTAAAATTTACATGGGGAAATAAAATACCATAAAGGTATTAGTTGTGTGGTTGGGGAGAAAAAAGATGTCCTAATAATCAAGGATAGAAAGGTTAGGAAATTATTTCAAAACTCTGCTGTGTTACAGACCTTTTAGGTGATATTGAGTAAGTCTTTTATAGTAGAATATCTAAAAATTCCTAGATTACTTGGCAGCCTGAAGTGGCATGAAGAATACAATGTTAGTCTTCTAAAGATTGAAATACCTTTTAAAATTCAATCTGGCCATGAAAAGAACTTGGAAGTGGTAATATTTGTGTGTTAGTTTTGCATTTTTAAGACACTGTGAGGGATACATTAATGATTAAATGGAAGATGGTTGTCATCATCAATATACAAAATGCAGTGATGTACATATTAGAGTTTATTAAGCAGGCTGTGAGATAGTTTTACAGTTTTTGATTATTTTCTCATTCTTAATTGGTATAAGCATGATTTTTTAATGACAAACAAAAATAAAAAGCAAGGAGATTATAGACTCACTTGAGTTTGATGTTGGAGAATGACCCAGTGTTGGAGAATGACAGTTCAACCCAATAATCAAATCACAACAACATGCTACTCAGAGGTTTATACAATTGGATTTTTAATAACTTGAAGGATGAAGATTTTACAACTTCTGTGAGCAACATGTTGTAGTGTTCATTCACCCTCAAAATAAAATACTTTTTTTTTATTTTTAAACAGAATTAGCTACGTTTCAATTTATGCCCGTTCCCTCTTGTCCTTTCATTGGGTGGGAGTGAGCAGTCTCTCACCAATCACTTACATATGTTGATAAGATGCACTTGAACATTCCGTTCTGGGGAGTCACATTAAAGATATGAACAACTCTTCTAAAATGTTTCATCCTTAATTTCATAGGTTTCTTTCTGCCCCTCACCACACAGAAAATGCCTGGAGGTATTTAAAAGATGTGTAGATGTGGTCTTTAGGTACATGGTTTAGTAGTGGATGGGACAGTGCTGTGCTAACACTTGGACTTAATGATCTTGAAGGTCTTTTCCAAACTAAGCCATTCTGTTATTGTACTGGATTGAATGTTTGAACTAGCTGAGGACTCTACTGTATTATGGTGCACTTCTCTCTTTTACTGTAAACAGTAAATTATAATGACCATGCTAGAAGCTGAACTATCCACTCAATTGAAGCATGAAATTGCTGGATTAAGAGAGGAAACCTGTAGTTTTTAAGGTAGCATTCTTCTGTTGCTTCTTTTTCTCAAACGTGCAGAGAGTATTAGTTTGAGAGGGAAAGATGGGCATGCATATTAATCTTCAAGAAAGGGTTTAATATGGAGTGCAATTTCACAATTATTTTAAGCAAATTTATCCATAGGACGTACCATCTCCTGCAATCTCCCACAGCTTTGGCCGTGTATTCCTAGCATTTCTTTTTTATCATTTCTAGAGATCTTTTGATGCGGGGTAGGTCAGATCAGTGAGCTGATCCAACTAAAAATTAGCCTACAAATACAAATGAATAATTTTCATTTTAATCAACTATCTGATCAAACTCATCTGATAGCTGCCTAAACACTAAAGAAGAAATGAGGGAGAGCCTGGGAAAATAAGGGTGGAGAGGACACCACCAGGACTGCTACTTTGACCACAGCCCACAGTTACATTGACTTTTAAGACTATCAATAAACCACAGGGTCAGATACCCAGCAGTGATAATTTTACACGTCAGCATTAACTGTTCATTCCCTGCATGAGAAAAGAGGGGGTGGAGGTCACAGATGAGCACAATTCACTTTGATTGACAGCTGGTTGCTCTTAACTTTCCTCTTTCAACTCACTTTTTTGATCTTTTTGAATAATGCTACTGTCCTGTCACTTAGGTATGTGATCAGGGCTTTGGCTTGGGTTCAGTCCTCTCCTTAGGGTTTCATGTGAAGGTTAGTTTTACATCTTGCAGGGCTCTTCTAATGACATCTCAGAGATACCATCTTTCTTATTCATACAGGTAAAACTCTTACTTGGGCTAATATGGTCTTGCTCTGCGATCATCTAGGGTATATTTATTTGGTATATTGTTTAAAATAATTTTCCTGTCATGTTGAACGCGCTGCACTTCTCCCAGCATACCTCCATTATTTTTGCAGTAACAAATGTGAAATAATACTGTCTTCTGTCCTTGAGAGCTGTGGTGGCCAATTGCTGTTCTTGCCTCAAATTCTACATTGTAGTAGTGCTGCTGGGTTAGTCTCCATGTTGAACTTTGATATCTTTTTCCAGGCTATGCTTCATGTCTAAAATAGCTTCTTACAAGCTGATTTATGCTTCTTTCCATCCTTTTGTGGATTCTTTCCTACTTGATGCCAACAGACTGACAGTAGATCATTATTACTGTGCTGACCAATAGTCTTTCACTGAGAAGAGATTAGAATACCTAAGTTGCAAAATAATATCAAGCAAGCTGCGTCGGGGTAGTACAGGTTGGACATTAGGAAGAAGTTTTTCACAGAAAGAGTGATAAAGTTCTGGAATAGTCTGCCCAGGGAGTCATCATCCCTGGATGTGTTTAAAGAAAGACTGGATGTGGCACTCAGTGCCATGGTTTAGTTGAGGTGTTAGGGCACGGGTTGGACTCGATGATCTTGAAGGTCTCTTCCAGCCTAGACATTCTGTGATTCTGTGATATTAATAGTAAATGAACATTTATATCTGAAATTTGTTGATTCTACTGCTGGTTTTCTGACCAATGAGACATTAGTCTGAAGAGCTGAAGAGAGCTGCTGCGTAAGTTTAATCATTCAATCTCAAGAAGCATAATGGAAACTTTTCTGACAGAGCTTGGCATAATAGTGCTAATTTCCCTGGTTTTTGCAAAGCCCAGGATCAAGTTAGTGCAAATTACTGCATCTCTATCTGTTCTCTAGATCTGAGGGTTTCCTTTTTCTGCTGAAAGACAAGGATGTACATTTTCATCTGTATTGTCAGGTGCATTATGAAGGTTAGGGAAAATAAAGGGTTAATAAATACTGCAGTCTGCAAAAAGTGTGTGCTTGCATATCAAGGTGTACTGATTTTTCTGAGGAATAGAGGGGCAACTGACACTTGAAATATTACATTTCTGTTCTGAATGTATCTTCTGTGTTCACAAACTTTCTTTAGCTTGGCGACAAAGAAATACGTAGGTGCCACAAATTACAGAGAAAAGATTCACAGCACCTTAACACCATGTGGTACGTTCCTGTTTTCAGGAAGTGAAGATGGAAAGGCCTATGTTTGGAATCCAGAAACAGGTAACTAATTATTTTATGGGCTTAAGCCAAATTGTCAAAGCTGAGGGGGAAAGGACTTTTTAAAGTTTATTGAAACACTTTTGATATGGAATAAAACTTCAGTAAGACATTCTTAAATCCTGAAGCTTTAGCTCCACCTTTAAATAGCTGCTATTAATCTCTGAGATTTAATTCTCTAGAGGAAATTAATAGAGGTAACATTTGTAATATCCAGCATGACTGGAGCACCTGAGGCTCAGCTTTATGTATACTGCAACTCTTTACACGTGGTAAGGATCTTAAGATTGAATGCACAAAAAATGTTTTAGGTCAAGTAAGTTTTTCTGTTGTATTGTTTAGATTTGAGAATCAGGCTCTTGTTCAGAACCGCTTCATCTCTGTGATGGGTGGTCAGAGACTAAATATTTTTGGTGTGTGGTATATAAGGTTTCACTGTGAATTAGTCCCCAAGCCAAGGAGTTTCAAAATAGCTACCAAAATCTTTCTGAAAAAATATGATGAAAATGTAGGGTAGAGTTTCTTTTACAGGAGGTAAAAGAGATGAAAATAAGAGCAGAAAGTATCAGAATACCATTTTAGATTTGATGACATTATATTCTGTCTGTAATTGTAATCTATATAATATTTTAAAATAAACAAAGGAAATATTTTTAAACTGGCAGATAACTAACAGTTCTGTTTTGAATTTCTTTCCGTTTTTCCAACTCTGTTAGCTTGCATCTCTGCCACTACATGATTTGCCTGAAAACTTTAAAAAGATAATAAAAGTAAAAGGAAGGAGGAACTTGGTTATTAGTATGTTTTTATTGGATTTTGACTTTTGTTTACACACTGTATTTGCATTTATAGTGCCATCAGCTGAAGAGCTAATTTTATTTATATTTTTTAATAATTTTCTCCTCAACTTTCACTCCTGTTATCAGTATTATATAGCTGAAATCCACAGGTAAGATGACTATCTTTTTACAATGCAAGCACAAACAAATACTGTGGAACGCTACCTTTCCAGAACGTGCTTATCAGAGCAAGAGAACTCATCTAACCTGGTGCATCCTCCTCTGGCATTTCCTGCAGCTATTGCAACAGCACTAACTTTTCTGACTTACTAAATAACTTAAAAGCATGCAATATTTCCTTTGTCTTATGCCAAAATACAACTTTTCAATCCGGAAATTGAAGAACATTTATTTACAGCGGCAAACACTGCAGTAATACAAGATTTAACCAACTGTTATTTTGCTGTATCAAATGTTTGAAATATTTTTCCATAGTGTTAATAAACTTATTTCACTTCTGCAGGAGATCAGGTGGCCGTATATTCTGAACTCTCCTTCACATCTCCACTTCGTGATGTTGCCTTTCATCCACATGAACATATGGTGTCTTTTTGTGCCTTTGGTCAAAACCATCCAATACTTGTATACATTTATGATTATAAAGGTACCGTACAAATTATCTTGATACTCACCTGCGAGTATTTTATTAGTATTTGTACTTTGAGAGAAAAAGAAAACAGTCTTTTGATGATAATGCATATCTTTTTTCTGGGAGATACCAAAACTGAATTGAACATGATCCTGCACAACCTGTTCTATGTGACACTGCTCTAAGCAAGGGTTTTGGCCTAGCCAAAATCCCCAGAGGTCCCTCAAGTTTTTTGTGTTTCATACTGTGTGATTTTTGCAACACTTTATCATATATAGGCAGCATTATACAAAAGCCCATTTTGCAATATCAAGGTAGATTATGGATCCAGAAAATACAATTATTTGGAAAACTAATTAGTAGCTTAATCAGAATTTAATTAGTTTGTGCCAGCTATGTTACAAAATAATGTTGAGGAGCTGTATAGAAATGACTGAGTGTATAGGCTTCAATAAATATCTGTTATAGCTGTGATGTCATTATGTCAGAGATAGGTTTATTCCCCGTGTTATAATGAGGAGAAGACAGTAATAAATGCTAACCTGGAATTTTTGGTATACAAAATAAAATTCAAATTGTCCTTTGCAGACTTTTTTTGATAGTTGTGTTCAATTAAGGGCATTTGCATCTACAGGGTTAATGTGCTAATATGAATTATGTTTGCAGGGGATCATACATAGGGGATCATACATACATAGATCTGTAAAGCTAATCCTGTCTTTATACACTGACTTTTGAAGTAACCTGAAGTAATAGGATTACTCATATAAAATCTCAGTGTAGGTTATTTGTTGAATTGGTTGACTTTTACAGGAACATTAAGTGGAATGACTTTGCAATCAATATTCAGTGCTATACTTGAGTTAAGTAGGATATCAGTATTTTAAAAAATAATGAAATTCTTTGGGGGTGAAGGGTTTCTTCAGAATTTTTTTATTATTGAGCAGACAGTGAGTCTTAAAAAACTTAATGTAATAGTTTGAAATATATATGTTCGTACACATTTAGAGATCACAGAGCACAGTGGTAGTTATTTGTGTCTTCTGACTGCCTAACTGCTGACAGTAAGGTTTTGTGTAGGTTGTGGTCTTTTCTTGTATCGTTGGTTACTGTATTTTTGTTCATTTTCTGGTTAAAAGCACTCTCTTTGCTTTCAGAAAATAGTCATACTGCCAGAGTGTTGAAAGAGTTAAACGTATAATAATACTAGTTTAAGTCACTGACACAATTTTTAAGACTCCGACAGCATGTGTTTTAGATACACCAACAGTTTTATTAATATCCTGGGCAGAACTTCCATGAAGAATTCTTTTAACCTTTGTTGGCTTGAGACTGTAGTACAAAAAGTTGCAAAAGTCAACTTGTCAGTATGTCCTGTGCCTGTTTGTCTGTCAACTTATGAAATATTGCTCAGGCATCATAAGCTCACTTGAACTAGGCTGGAAAAAATGTGAAATGTCACCGACTTGAACTCAGTGCAGGCTTTATAACTTTATTGCCTTTGAAAAATTCCTTTCCCTTCCCACTCTTTCCCCCCACCCAATGCCAATATTTTTGCATTAGGAGCACTATTGTTTATAAGCAATACAAAAATACCTGTTCTGTATGAGAGATTAATGGACATGAATAACTGAAGTGAAATACTGTGATCAGAAGAGTTAGGGGGAAAATGGGGTAGTAAGGGGAAAATTTCAGGTTTTTCCTATATCACTGTTGGTACAGTTTCTGATGGTGTTTGACTGAAGACATGGCTGACAAAATGATTGTGATCCCTCAATTTTTTTTTTCCCATGGCAATGTAGGGCTTCACCTGAGACATTAATATTGGTTATTTCTACAGTTGCTCAACAGGAAGCTGAACTTGTAAGAGACCTCAGTTCATCACTTACCACAGCTGCACCAAAAGGGCCACACTTCTTTAGCAGTTTTTCTGAAATTCCTGTACAAAAAAACTCAGTGATGTCTCCAGGAGATCAGTTTGTCAGTGTTGCAAGAGCATCAATGAGAATGCAGAAGGTGAAACAAAAACTTGATTCTGTTATGGTAAGTCAAATTTAATTAATTTCAGAAGTATGTGGTCTTCCCATATTCTGGAACTGGTATACTTAAAAAAACACAAACGTGTTGTCATGACATCTGGTCTTTAGAAATGAATACATCTCTCACATATGCTAATGCAGGTGTAAGTAGCTCTTAAGAAAAGAGCAATCATAAAAAAAACTTCATTTTGTTTTTCAAGTACTGATGACAAGGGATTTTTTTGTGCTGGTGCCCATTGCTGTTTGTCCATTTATGTGAAATTGGGGATCCATAGATCATTATGGCCGATATTCCTATCCACCTTAAAAATTGTATGTGGCATAAATGGTAGGTGTTTTAGGGAGCTGCAGAGTTGGGAGGAGAGCAGCTCTGTGCTGGGCACAGCTGTTTCAAGCCAGCTCAGTGAAGGACAGTATGGTCCCACTGCACGACTGAAACTGGAACCAAACAGAATGTGGCACCTCTGAGAAAACAGACTTAAGAAAGGTTGGAACCTACCAGAGACAGGAAACAGCGCAGCACAGGAGAAATGCAAAGGAAAAGGTGTCAGGGGGTACAAATAATGATACAGGAGGAGGGATGTGAGGAGTTCTGTGAAATGAGGAGATGTGAAAGGAGACACAGAAGGAGGCAGGAAGGTGGTGCAACACACACAAAACAATGCAGAAATGGAAATACCAGGGAAATAACAGAGTATGCTTGAAAGGAAAGGCAAGAGATAACACAAGGACATGGAAAAGAAAACACAGATGATGGTACATCTCCAAAGGGGTTGCAAACAATGGAAGAATCCATGCTGAACAGATACAATCCCCAAGGGGATGTTGTCTGCTGGAGGATCCATACTAAAGCAGTTGAAAAGAGCAAGAAAAAAGAAGAGTCAAAAAGAGCCAGTCACTATGCAATAACCTCACTCTACTGTCTCACCCTTCCATTGCCTTTCCAGAGAGACTGAGTGTAATGTAATGTCAAAATCAAGGAGACTGGGGATTAGAAAGGAGAAAAAAGAGGTGCCTGAAGTGGAGACAGAGAAAGAGGGATGAAAAGTGTTTTCTTTGGTTGGGTGTTTTACTGTTTGTCTTGTTTCTCAATACCCAAATTGGTAATTAAAGCTTTTGTAATTGACAATACATTTAATTAAGTTAAATTCCCCAACTTGAGACAATTTTGCATGCAACAAGGATGCAGAATGTTCCTGAATAGCACTGTGAAGTTATAATTACTTTTCACAATGACATGAACCGCATTTGAGTTTGCATTTACTGTTTTTCATTTTGAAGTACTTTTGAGTACATGTAGATTTTTTTTAATGTAGTTTTAAGTTTTGTCTGCATTAATAAGTAGTGAATCACAAAAGAAGCAGATGAGTAGATTAAAGCAGTTGTTGCTGAGGTTGCTGTAACTACTGTCATCATGCTTTAGGGGTTTTGCTTTGGATTAGATTTAGTCTGGTTCCTTGGCTTTGGCATCCCCATTAGGCCTGAACTTTGAAACTGTCTGGAAGAAAGCTATCCCACAGACCTTCACACAGACCATAGATTTCTGAACTGTGAACTCCCAGTGAACC
Organism: Leptocoma aspasia; assembly: GCA_013399835.1. Classification (NCBI taxonomy): domain Eukaryota; kingdom Metazoa; phylum Chordata; class Aves; order Passeriformes; family Nectariniidae; genus Leptocoma; species Leptocoma aspasia. The sequence continues at coordinate 578,525 of VXAX01005455.1, read as the reverse complement.
CCTTCATGAAACACCACACGGTAGCTCTCATGGATAACAGTGGCGTGCTGCTTTTGCCTTTCAAGTACATGTGGCCTGACACAAGGAAGCAAACCTTGTTTCTACTTTCTGCTCATTCTGTTCCTGCTCACCTACAAAGTGAGCCCTGGTGCTGTCAAGTTGTTTGTCACAGAAAGGCACAACATGGAGAAAATGGAGCATGTAGCCTTGTGTCTGAGACAAGTACTCCAGGAAGATACTCCAGGATAAATTTTTACTGTTCTGGATGTCTGGTCATTTGAAGAAAAATATGGGGTTAGAGAATTTATGACAGTTTAATTTATCATTGCAACTGTTTACTCCCAGATTAACCAGCAGTTCTTGACTGTGAAAGACAAATCCAGTTTAGCAGACGCATCTAGAAGTTCCATGTTACCATGTGACTAGATGAAATAGATAAGCCTGCAACTGTGTTTGAGAGAATAATTTTCGGCTTTGGAGTTTTGTAACCCTAGATTTCCATTGACTAGTTTGGGATGAGTAAGTCCACTGAGCAGAGTAATGATCAGCATTTTTGACAGCATCCTCCAAGCCCTCTACCCATGTGGGAGATGTCAAAAAGTTCATCTGAATCTTCTCACTGTGTGAGTTTCCAAATAGTACAGCATGGTGGTTGAAAGAATCTACATCCAGTTTGATATCTGTCACATAGCAGTAGTGATTGTAAACAGAGAGTGCTTCCTTGCACAGCTTTATGAACCACTGAGATGTTGGGGAGGAGATTTCTTTGAAAGGAGCCTTGATGCTAATTTTTTCAGTGATCCAACATGAGACTCAGGGGACAGCGGTAGATACTTTTCAAGCAGGGATAGGATCATTTTTTGCATGTGGCTGCAGTATTGCCTGCCTGATTTATCACATTTTGGATAGCCCCAGAATAAAATATACAACGTTAAAACTTAAAATTTCTACTAATGTGTAATTGGGAATTAGTTTTAATGTGTGTGCAGTTCCCTTTCTCATATGAAAAATGATGCGTGTTTGTAAGTGCAGGCTTTGCTGGAAAGTTTGTTAGAATGCACACTCACATGAATGGTTTGCTGAAGTGTTTGTCAGAGTAGAACTCTTAAAAGTTGCCACTCAGCCACGTGTGTGAGAATGTGCTAATATTTCTGGGAACAGACAAGCAAAAATGGAGAAAGACCACTTTAGGAAACCACACATAGGGTGGCTTGCTGCCCTGTGGTCGAGTTGGAACATTAAAAGTCCAGATGAGAACACAGGTGTTACATTGTATGTATTTCACAGAATCATAGAATATGTAAATTGGAAGGAACCCCCAGAGGTCAAATCCTGGTGCTGCACAGCACCAGCCCCAACAGTCACACCATGTGCCCGAGAGCATTGTTCAAACACCTCCTGAACTCCGTCAGGCTGGTGTTGTGACCGCTTCTCTGGGGAGCGGTCCAGTGCCCAACCACCCTCTGGGTGAAAAAACTTTTCCTGATATTCAACCTAAACCTCCCCTGACATAACTGCAGGCCATTCCCTTGGGCCCTGTCACTGTCACCACAGAGAAGAGATCAGCGCCTGCCCCTTCTCTTCCCCTCACGAGGAAGCTGTAACTGCAGTGAGGTCTCCCCTCAGTCTCCTCCAGGCTGAACAGACCAAGTGACCTCAGCCACTCATCATACAGCTTCCCCTCCAGGCCCTTGACCATGTTTGCTTCTGTCCTTTGGACGCTCTCTAATAATTTAATGTTTTTGTTGCATTGTGGCAACCCGAAACTGCACACAGCACTCGAGCCGAGGCTGCCCCAGTGCAGAGTAGTCCTGGTCTTTGGGTCATGTTTGCATGCCCTTGGCACAAACATGTAGGAAATAACATGTTTGGACAAGCATGGTGGCAGCATACCTTGTAGATCTGGCCTAAGGTCACACCTGGACTCATGTCACAAAGGTGCTGGAACATATAAACAGCAAATCTGCCAACATGGGGGGGTCTCTGGTTTTAACATATGTCAACAGCATAGCTAGCGGATTTAAAACTAGCTTCAAAATGTGGAGTTTGGAGTTCTGTGACTTAGATAAAGGATTGGAAAATGTGATGTCAATACATTAAAGTTTGGGTTAAGCTAGATAGAGAATACTCTGATCCTGCATAAGCTTGGATTCTTTGTCTTGTGACCCATGCCCCCTTACCAAGTCCTGTTAGAACCAATAGTTTTATACTTTTCTGTTTTTCTTCTTTTTACCTAAACATCAACCTTAACGAGTGATAGATAGGTGAAATTTCTTTTCTTTTCTTTTCTTCTGTAGCATTGCCATTTTTAGGCCAGAAATAAGCAGCAAGAGTTGGCTATTGTGCTAAAGCTTTAGCAATTAATTTCTGCTAAGACCTTTTGGTCTTTTGGTACAAAAGGTAAAAATTAATTTCTGTATGAAACCAGAATGTAGAATTAGCTTCTGTACCACTTAGAGAAATTACAGAGTAGTGAATCTTGCAGCAGTTATTATTTATCTCTACCTCAAGGAACTAATACTAATGTATGATTCTATTAATGGAGGTTTTTGACAGGAAAACATTTAACTCATCTCTGGCTCTTGGAAGTGTTCATAAGTGTTTTTAATTCAATGTTACTATTTATGTTTTTTAAATTTCACTTCCATCTAGCAGTGAAAAAACCTGTTTATAACTATCCATAACAACGGGGTTAATATATGTTGTGTAGGTATGGAGAGAAGGGCTTTCTTTGAAGATGTAGTATTCTAGCTCTGAAATTTGGCTTTTAGATGTCTGACCCCTTTGTAGCACTTACGAATAGGATCTGTATTTACTCTGTAGTATTAGTCTTGGAATCAATTACATGTTGGCTGCTTTATCTCTCTATATATGCTTTTGCCACCTTGTCAAGTCTTAGAGCATGCTATTTTTTGTCTCATGCAATTCATTTTTAATGTGAAAACTAGTTTGACTGAAAATGTGTATTTGCATAATTTGCATAGAGCTGCCTGAACACAAAAAAGAAAATGCAAATCATCTTTGTTTAAGCCTGGTAAAAATTATGTAGGTATCTTTATTGTGATGGAAACAATAAGAATGTTTTAATTCTTAGTTTTACTCAAGTCACAATTGTAGTAAACTGTGTCTTTGATAAAGCTGTGGTTTATGCATGAAGGAAGCAGAGCATGTTGTAAAAAATAAGTAAATTCATGGTTGGCTATCTTAGCCAACTTGCTCATTGTTGTAAACGTATTTAGCAATGATTTCTCACAGCATGCATTTAAAACAAAATGTCATTTTGTTCTGTGGGTAGTCTTATGTCTGCCTGTTGTAGGAGAATTAATTAGTTTTTCTTTGAATAGTGTGCTTCACCTGGAAAGAGTTGTGCTTGAATCACCATTCCTCACTTATTAACTGAGTGCTTCCCATTTCTGTTACAATGTTGTGCCTTTTTTTCCTCCTTGGGCCTCTGAGAGATTTAAATAATGCTTAAGAGCTAGTGGCAGGAAGGCCATTAAAACTCTGGTTTTGTCTCTGCTTTGGATGGCCAGTCATTTATGGCTCACCTGAATTCAGCTTCACTGCCATCAAGAGGAGGAATGAATCACTTTCTGTAGGACTGCTTAGACTTAAAGCTTCATTTTCAATATCTCTTTTATTAAAAAGGTTTTTATCTTGTTTTTAAGGCCTTGGATAGGAAGGAAGTATTCTAAGAGAACTTAGGCTGCTTTTTAGAGCAGGTGATTTTCTTAAATCCTCAGGACTGCACATTCAGTCTTCTCTTGTGTGTGTCTTGTTGCATTTTATTTCAAAGCGTGCTATTTGCCATGTATAGTGAGAGTGTTTGCATAATACAGCAGGAAAATAAAGAGAAGTGAATTATGTGTTGTACAAGAATAATCTACATAGCGTTCCATATCTCTTATATAATTTGTTCAAGGACCAGAATCAAGACAAGCTTAGCTTCATAATTCTTCCTTCTAGGATGAGCTGGGGCAGCATCTATTAAGTGTTAGTTTTCAATAGTTTGCTCTGTCCTGTTTAGTTTGATTTCCAAAGGCCATATATTCAACCTGTCTTCATTTCCTGGTATTATCTGAAACCTAATTTTTGATAGCAAATTTGAAAGAGACTTCCATTAAAGTAAATGACTGGAAAGCCTCCGTTTGTCTTATGCTGTAGTGTGCACTTAGCAAGAAATTCATGCAAAGGGGAGATCTTCTCATTTATGTAGGGAGAAAGGCTCTCCCTAGAGTTTACAGCAGATTAACGACAATGAAACACTGGTAAGCTGTGCTCAAAACATTTGCAGAACAGATTTTTTTTTTTCTAGATTTGAGCAAATACGTAAGATAATGGCTTTCCTCCTTTTTTTTTGTATCCGAGAAAACTTTATATTAATGAAGCTTAGTTGCTTGCATATGTAAATGTAAGAAAAGCAGATTGATCTTGTTGTTGCAGTTGTTCAGAAAAACAGGCCTCCACTCTGATAACATTTCTCAGCTACTGTTTACTAGCATTCATTTAAATTTGTACACTGTAGTAAAATCTAGCAGGTTTAATGCTTTTTAAAAGTCATGTTTAATGATTAATCTGATTTTCTGTCATAGTTTTCTTTCTGTCAGCTTTGGAGTATAGTCATTACAATTGTGCACTTTTGCTGCGAGATTCCTTGTTAGTCAAAGATAGTTTTTACTGTAAACTTTCCACATTAGAATTAAATCCATATTCCTGCACAAAAAACAGACACATTAAGATGAAGGTCAGGTGTACTGGTGCAGAGCAGTTGGTGGCAGATACCCTCTGGCCCAATCAAGTAATTCAACACACATTTTTACTGCTGTATTACCTGCATTCCAGTATATCTGCCAATACCCAAATATTATGCATTATTGAATTACAGAAATAATAGTTATGTAAAGTATGTAATTTTTGAGATACTTAAACCAAAGTGAATCAGTGATTGTCTCCTTTCTTTAAATAGAATTTACAAGCCAGTAGTTTGAAAATTTGCTAAATATCACTGGCCTACAACTGAAGTTTAAGGTTCTGATCTAGAGTTTACTGAGGCCAAAGGTAGTGCTCCACTGATTGGGAGCTTATAGTTGGATTAAGTGACCATATGCTTTTATTCTATATGATAAAATAGGCTTGACTTTTGAAAGGATCGAGAATTATCTTATGTAAATAACTCTCAAGAATTTTAGCTTATGAATATCTTGCTTGAAGAAAGTTACAAATATTTTATTTAAGGCCTATTTTTCTTCTGCTTTGGTGTATTAAGGCAGTGAAAATATATTTAACAAACAGTAAAATTCTCAATTGGATCAACCAAAAACTCAAGATCATTAAATTTTTTTTCACAGACTGTATTGGATAATGTGACGAGTAAAACTTGGGAAGGGCTTTTGCTTTGTAATAGTTGTATGTATATCAAGAAAGTCCATAGGAAAACAGACTTTAACTACATTATCTTTGTTGCTATGGAGATTAGGACTGGAATTTTATTATGTGTAATTTACATATAGGAAGTCCCTATAGTAGGGACTATATAGGGTATATAGGGACTATATATAGTATATGGGATTTTGGTGTTCATTGCTTTACAGAAATCAGTTTTGTGGTAGGATTGGTTTAAGATTTTTTTTTCCTATAGTGGTGAGTATCTCTTCATGGATGTAGTGTAGTTTGAGTACTCAAAAATGAGAAATTATTTTGCATTTATAGATTTATGAGCATGTCTTCTTATTTTCATACATGAAGATGCAACAAAATGCTGGTTCAAACAATTCTGTTTCATTGTTTGCACTGCTTGAGAGTTAGTGTCCATATATAAACACACAATTCAGTTCAGAGCCGTGCCAGTAATTTTTCCAAGCCCATATCTCCAAATACTAAGAAAAAAAAATTTTGAAGTTGTTAGTCATCATCGACTTGAGTTTTAATTTTTTTCCTGTAATTTATTAGTTATTTACAGTAAACAAATATTTTTCTTCTAGCTATTGCATCAGTAAGTGACCCAGGAAATTACACTTCACTTTCTGATTTGTCTTCCTATTACAGGCAAACTCAAGTCTCTTGCTTCCTGCACCATCATCTCTGTCACCACACTCCAAGCTGAGACTACCGGGTGCTCTAAGTATTCCACTGAACCCTCTGTATTCTTTCACTGCTGAAAGTGGTAAGTTTCTTTATTTCTTCACTCTTTGTAAGGAAGGGGTGATAACTTCTATGAGGATTTTTTTATTTTCTGCCTTTTAAAATTTTGCTGTGCAGCTCTTTCAGGGACTAACCCAATTGTGTTATATGTGATATTGTTTGTTTAGTGCAGTGTGATACAGTCCAATTCTGATGCCTGTTTCTTTTTAATAGTTTTTTTCTTTAAGCTGTACAGCTACTTATTAGTGCTGTAAGTTTGTAGAAGAAAATGAGATTGACAGCTTTTCTTAATTTAATATTTTGATAATATTTTAATGCTTACTGAAGTATCTTAAACATGGACACCCAAAAAGAATAGAATTTAAAAGCATATATACTAATACAGAATCATAGTGCTTGATAGTCTATTTGCATTGTTTTTAAACTATTTTTAGATTTTTTTCCCTAAAGATATTTTGTATTGAAAGATTTTGAGAAAAAGGTAAGCAATGGAATTATATACACTTGTGATGCTTACATTGCTAATAATATCTGTTTCATTGATAATCACAGTATTTAATAATAAAATTTATAATTTCATGCCATTTTTTTCTGGGCACCTGTAAAATAAGACAGAAAATTGGCACCTTATTTTTAAGTGTTTTTGTTTTGTATCCTTGAGAAGAGTAAAAAGAATTCCACAGGGAGGGTGGAATATATAATGAAATAAAAATACGTAATAGAGATTTAAAATGTAGATAGTAAAGATAGGAATAATCTCTATAATTATATAGAATTATCTCCTAAAGGCAGACAATTTTTTTCGCAAATGAAGTTATGATTACTTTTTCTGAGCAGCTAGGGAAATGGTCTTTAGCATAGTCTAAAAGATAGACCACTGGTCTCAGAATCACTCGTAGTCACTAATTCACAATGCAAATGGCCATACACCAATTAACTTCAGTATTTTTATTTTCTACCTAAAGAAAAGAGCTTGGAGCTATAATAATTTTCATCTGTTGCTCAACGGATGCATGTTATTTCCACGGTGTGTAAATCTTAGAGAGGCAGTAGAACATATATGCTTACATATTATGAATACTTAAAATAAATGGGCTAACCCTTTAAAGAACATTAACATATGCTTTTAAGTTTTTCTGCATGGCTATTCCTAGTATTGCTCAAACCAAGGAATTTTATTTTCTTGACTTTTACTTTATGCAGAGGCACAGATAAAAGTGTTGATGGAGACCTCCTAAATAGCATGAGTGAACATAGGTGTATGTTACAGCTGTTGATGAACACTCTCAGTGTTTTTGCTTCCAAAACTGACCGATACTTCCAAGATGATCCACAGGTACAGGAAAGTATTTATACAAGGGAAGCATAGTCAAAAAGGAAGTATAGTAAAGAAGAAGCCATGAGAACAGGAAGATTTTTAAGGGAAGGCAACCATAAAAATCCTAATGGGCCACAACTGAAATAGATTTTTCTGTAAGAAAATCTTTTTAAATTGTGAATTACTTCTCTGTCGTTTTGTGGGCCTCCAAGTTGTTCTACTGTGGTAGACTTGTTTTCAGTGAAACTTGTTTTCTTTTCAAAGAAAAAGATTTACTTATCCATTTCATCATTTCCCATTGGTTATAAACTGTGAAGATAAGTGCTGGTGTTCATAGTGCCTAACTGCCAGTTAAATTTTGCTTTTGAATAATAGAAAATCTGTACTTAAACACATCTCTTGATTTATTGATTATTCTGGAAGGACAGAACCTTTATTTTCTGTGTTGAATTTATATACAAAATATATTTCCATTTTGTACTTTTGTTAATTGGGATGTTGCTTTGTTAACAATTGCCTGTATTAGAGATCCAGCCTTATGGTTACATAGTCCTGAAGGTTATGTTGACAGTTCAGTTCTGTCACCTTTTGCTGTGCATTTAGTGCTTCTTAAAGCAGAATGCCGAATTCCCATTTACATGTGTAAACCTCTGTTAGCGATATATTTAACCACGTAACTGGTGTATGTGCATGATCTAATAATATGGTGGGGTGGTAGCTGACACCCTGTAGTATGGGCAGTGTAGTAGCCTGACTATATGCAGCCCTTTCTTTTTAAAAGACAGTTTAATTGTCTTGGTCTTGCCTGAGGTAGGAAACAGTGGAAAAACAGTGTTTCCATCTATGTGCTATATGGACAGTAGCAGTAATACAGCAGATCTTTCCTGACTTTTAAATCTTTTCATATTCAGATACATTTGCAGAATTAGCTGTATGTGACTTTGTAATACTTCAAATAAAAGTAATATTCACTGCTATGGCTTTTAAATATGTGTGTTCATTTTGACAAATGGGTTCTGTATACCCTGACGTATCGTGTGTTTTGGCATTTCTACAGGTGCATAATTTCACAATTTTATAGCCTTTAACGAAGCCCCAGTCTTACTCTGCTATTTATTCTGCTATTTCCCCACTTCCCTCAAGATGAGTTAGCTCATGGATGCTGAGGCAGGACTGCCTTTGTTTCCAACCAGTTTGCTCTAAATTAAGTAATTAATTGTTTAATCATCTGATAGAGAGCTTCAGTATCTTTCTCAATGACAGAATATTCTTTATGCGAGATGAGTAAAGACAAGATCATGATATTATTGACCATGGAGCCCAACCCTCCTCCTTAAAGTGGATTCACCTAGAGCTCAGGACTGTGTCCATTTGGGTTTTGAATATCTCTAAGGATGGAGACTCCAAAACATCTCTGAACAACCTGTTACAATATTTGACTATTCTCACAGGAAAGGATTTTTTCATTATCTTTAAATTATATTTTGTGCATTTCAGTCTGCTTTGGTGCATGGGATTATTTCTCCCCTAGTTCAGGACTTGGCATTTCCCCTTGTTTAACTTCAAGAGGTTCTTGTTGGCCCATTTGTGTGGCTTGTCAAGGCGCCTCTGAATGGCAGCATGTCCCTCTGCTGTATCAGCTCCTCCTCCCAGATTTTTATCATCTGCAAATTCAATCAGGGTGCACTCAGTTCTGTCATCCAGGTCATTAATGGAAGTGTGGACTCCAGTATTTACCTGTGGAGTGCACCACTGGTCTAAAGTCTCCAGTTAGATTTCATGTGTGTGGTTACAAACCTCTGAACTCTCCAGCTCAGCCAGCTTCCAGTCTGCTGCACTGTCTGTTTTACACAGTGCACACTTGAGCTGTTTGTCTGTGGGAATGTTATGGGGGACAGTGTTAACCTTGACAAATTCAAGGTTAACAACATCTATTGCTTTCCCATTGATTCTGTGCAGTGCTGTGCAAGAGATAGTTTTGTCAAGAGCATGGTTAGAATTACTAGAAAAAACATAACGAATTTTGTCAAATAGTAATCAGCAAAATAAGTGCCATAAAGCAGGTACAAGACATGGATCCACTTATTTTTATGTGTTATCTGTAAAGCACTTCATTAGAGACATTTCATCAGATTTAAAAGAATTAATTAAAGAAAATGTGTGTTGTATGGCTTCCTCTCACAGCAAAAAAGATTGTTTTAAATTTGAGGGAAACGCATGGAACTTAGGTTTTCTTATCGTCTGTCATGATAGCCTGTTAGCTGAAATTTTTCATCAAGAGTGTAACTAATTTTACCACATCAGGATAATTTTTGTGTCTGCCTCAGTATAGTTGTAGCTGCGCTCATAGCTATTTCAATAATTTGAAAAGTTTGCTTGATGTTTGCTTTGGAGAAGGTCATCCTCTTTGAGTTTTATATTTGTAATTTAGATTCACAAAGTCTTATGGGTGTTCAGTACTGTAGAGAATCTGTCCCTAAAGGTACATAATATTTAAGGTTGCTGAACTTCTTTTCTTCTTCCTTTCCTTTCCTTTTTTTTTCTTCCTTGGTAATACAATTTGATTAAGATCTGTCTTTGATAGTTAGAATTGATGTTTTACCTTGCCTGTGCTGTATAGCTCTGGCTTGCTCGTGTCTGGTGCTAGTTTTATCATACCTGGCCTATAGTGCTGTTGTGCAGCACTGCACTGTAGCGTTATCCAGGACTTTGTTTAAACACTCCTGTCTCTTTCTTCTCCTATGCGCCTCTTTCATAACTTCTTCCTGGATGACCCATCTCCTAGTTGTTATTTTTTAAACAAATAGGGAAGTAGCAAAAACTCCTGATTTTCAATTGCTCATTCTAACTGGCAGACATTAAAATCCCCTCTGGTTTTGTTTGCCTTTCCTCCTTAGGACTGTCAGCGTCTTTGGACAGTGAAATCACCTTCTTATGAGACATTGTTTTGCAGGTCTGTGGCGTGCCATGAAAGAAATATCCGGCATCTTTGGGCTTTATTCAACAGTGACTCTTCAGTAACTACCATTATGTTCAGGATGTGCTTTCTAAAATAAGTTTTAGGTTTCAAGTCATTGTAATTAACAGTGACCCTAATTGTTAATTATGTGGGAGATTGAAGCTTGACTATAAATACTACACAGATCTGTTCACTGAAATTTGGACTTCAATAAAACCAGTTAATTAAACTTGCTCTTAAAAATTAATTACGTATGTGCTAGAAACGTGATGGTTCTTGTATCTTCCAAGAAAATCTCAAAAACAAAAAACACAACATTTTGGCAGGGTTGAGAACAATTAGAAATTTTCTCTCCATTAACACAACTGACAGTCAAAGGTGTTTTCCACCTATATAAAGGGAAAGCTTCAAAGCACTCTTTATTGCTTTCTAAAGATATTAACAAAACTGACTTCACATTAAGTCCTCTGTTACATTTGATTGACTATTTAAAACTGCGTCTTTCAGTCTCAAGCAAATGGTGAAATAGATTTCTACATCAAAGATATCAGAAATATTCACACATCAATTAAATGTTCTTAAAATACCATTTTTATTCTTGGGGGATTTTTGGAATCAGAAAAAAGAGGTACACCAAGTAGCAAAATTCACATTGTGCAGAGATGCTGCAGAAATACATGTCAAAAGTTGCAGTCTCATATATAGGTTATTTTTTTTCCCCAGTATTTCATACTTTCTCCCGAACTCTGTAACATCTATCCTTCAGCACTGTAGCAGTTTTGGAGGAATTGGACGGGTTTGTTTGGGTTTTTTAGCAGTTATATGCCTTTCACATAATTTTGTGCACTCAAGGAAGAATTGCAGAAAGCTTGTTCAGTGTGGCCTTATTCTATTTGTCTCTTACTAAGAAACTCTTAGGGGAAAGAAGACTTACACGAACTGTGATTGAAAATGTATCAAATGAACAGTCAAATTCCATTTTGTTATTCTAATAAGTTATTTTTTCTAATTTGAGAATAATCATCAACAAAATATTCCAAAGAGATACTAAAAATGACAACAGAGTATGTATTAATTGAAGAGTGCATGTATGTGTACTATATAGTCCAAGATGAAATACAGTATTGTATGATACAATAATAAGATATAATACAGTATAAGATGAAATACAATATTTGTAGTACCTCTTGAAAGAAGTTATTGAAGGACATAAGATGACTAAAAGAAGCCATGTGGTATGGGTGACAGCACTGCCATCTTCCCCGTACTACTGTGCTGAAAATATGTAATTTTGACCTTTGTGGAGGGAACATTTTTGTTTAGAGGGAGTGCCAGTGGGAGTGCCTATTGGAGAAATCTCTTACTGGGATCCAGGATCCAGTCCACGCAGGCAAATTGAATGGCACACAGATCACTAAATACATACTTCTTTTTTTTTTAATCCTAGCGTATTAGTGTTAATACTGTATTTTAACAAATCGTATTTTAATGTAGGAGTGAAATATCTTCCTATCCCTTTCTAAGAGAAATATATTGAGTGTGTGTAAAAGACTTCTTGCCAAGAATATAAACATAAGAACTCAATTTTGTTTTGAAGGAATATTGGGTATATCTGTTCCCTGTTGAATTGTTATGTATGCTGCCTCATTAGCTCATCCAGCAGCTTCATTTAGATTTGCTGTGACGGTGAAAGCAATTAAGCCTTCAGGGCTGCACAGATCAGAGCTATGGAAATGGTGTAGCAATTTGCCATAATGTCTAAGTTTCATTTACATTTCTCTTTTTATGCCCACATCTTCTTAAAATTGGGGCAGAAGCATGTTATGGTGAAGAGGACCAAATATACACCTAAAAGTGGTTCAGAACCCACACCATTAGTTGAAAGTGGTTTGAGTGTTGTACAATCTGCTAGGAGGAATAGGTAATGATAGGAAACTAATTTTACTCTATTTTATTTATGGAAAAACTTACAAAAAGGGAAGTAGGTAATGTATAATAATTTCACAAAGTTTCTCAATTTCATTACCATTGGTGAGTCTGTTGGCCTTTTTTTTTTTGTGTTATTGATTGAAAAAATAATGATGTTATGAGGCCTGTGCAAAATAGTTTAGCAGTCTTTTCATTGGTTGCCTGATCTGTTTATCTTCTCCATTTATTCTTACTATTACTCTCTCCTTCTTCTACAGAGGGAGAAATGCAAGTTTCCTCTTCACTAAGGAATAGTCCTAATGGCCTCGATGTGATCAGGCAGTCCAGTGGGTGAAATGTGTTTTGATTAGCAGTCTGCTACCCATTAAGTCTGGAACTGGACAGAAATGCAGAACACTTTCAGTATGTCCTGTAGAGGTGCTGCCAACATAGGAAGTGATGCATGAGAATTAATGCTTGCGGAGTCGTTAGCTTCCTGCAAGCTACAATCTGCTGCTAGTAGATTATGTCATGTGTTTGAAAAAGAGGAATGTGCATCAAGATGAAAGAAATAAGTGCCTAGTGGTTGTCTCTCACTTTGCAGTTATTTTTCTATGTTCTTAGGCAGTTTGCTAAGTCTTCCTACTCTGTCACGTATCTGAAGAACTAATTCTGCCTGACACGCTTTTCAGAAATTGAAACTTTAAAAAATTTTCAAGAGAACTGTTCTTATATTTTTATGAGGATGGATTTTTTTTAATGTGACCCTTTTCATTTAATTATTCTAGTGGGACACTGATGCCAAAAAATTAAAAATTTTGCCTAGTATTTTCTTTTACATTCCTAAATGTAGAAATATGAGTTGTTTTCTGTTATTACAAGAAATGTCTTATTGCCATTTTGCAGAATTCTCACATTTTCTGTAGTTTGTAGGGTGTAATTGATTTTAACTCTGTGGCTGGATCAAGTATGTATGTTTTTTTTCTTTTGGAAACTGAATTACTTAAACACCCCCACCACCCCTTGGTCTGGATAACAGTGATGCGGAATACTAGCACTTTTTAAGTGAGTAAACTTGACTTATTTTAGTGCCTTGGTTTTTGAGTATATTAGTCTGCTGTGGGATTTTTTTCTCCTATTAACCAAAGATAAACATACCTTTATGGTCATTACAAGCCTTTGTTTTAACTAAAGAATACTGCATAATCACTGAGAATTTATTATAATGAATTAAGTCTTAGATCCAGCTAGCAGATTTTCTCTTTATTTTTTAAAAGCTGGTAGGAGGACTCAATAGAGAGAAATCACCAGCTCAGCACCACAGATAAGCTCTCAGCAAGTGTCAACTGACGTAATTACACTGATGTTTACTAAAAGTATTTTTACCATAAGCAGAAGAGCATTAAGTCTAAAGTGCTTTTTATATGTGTCTGTTAATTTGAATGGGAACTCCCCTGGGGAAAATGATCATTCATTTTAAGATATTCATATCTCTCACTTTGACTTAAGGGAAATGTGTAAGAGAAGGGAGAAAGAAAATAAAACTTTTTTTTTGTTATTATTTGCTTATAACGCTGTGGAAGAACTAAAAAATACAGCTTACAGATATTTTTCTCAAAGTTAGTTTTCTTTTGAAACAATAGGAACATCTATCACAAGATGTTTCTGTTATTTTTTTTAATACCTTCTTCTTTTATAACCTATTTGCCTATACCATTCACATTTTGAAGTAGCTGTCACTCAATTTTTTCAGTGCAAATAGATTACAAAGGCTCATGATGTTCCAGCTTACAGCTGACTTAGGCAGTAAATAAAAACTAGGAGTATCAGGACACACCTGTGCCTTCTTCATGGCTTACACGCAGCTCAGGTCACTCTGCAGGGGAAGGAACTTCCTCAGAGCTCTGTGACCCTGCTGTGCTGCCCACGTTGTTGGACAATATCAGAGTTCTGGCTCAAGGCACAAATACAGAACCTTGTTTTAAGGTAGAAGAGCTGGGTGTTTACATTTATAAAATGAATAGCAAAAATTTTTTTTTTTAATTTGAAAGCATAAATTGTATAAATAGATTCATCTAACCACAAAAATGTTCCAATAGAATAGTAAAGACACGGAGACATAACCATTAACAGTAATGACAATCTAGTTCTTCTATTGTAAAAGGTTGCTTATCCAGTTTCTTCTATCTGATTGATAAGATGTTATAAATGTCAGAAGAGTTTGTATTTTCTAGTTAAACTTGCTAGAATTGTTTATACTGAGATCAAAGATACACATGTTCCTTTATTATATGTTCTTTTTAATGTTTCTTCTAGGTAAGTTAATTAAAATATTTCTCTAAAAATTACACTAAATACAGAGCGCAATAACATCAATCTTTGAAGATTCCAAAAACTTTATCTAAAGAACACCATTTATATTTACTTGAAATTGGTGTATGTTAGGGTAATTACTGCTGAGCCTTCAGGCTAAAGGAAGTACTCTCAGCCAAATTATACAAGGGTGTGGATTAAATGAAGCATTACTCTCTGTTTGGCAGCAGTGGATATAGATTGCAAAATCAGGGTGTGACGTAGTACTGTGGTAAGTGTCTGCCAAAAGTGATTTGGCCTAAGTGTGCCCTTTCTTTCTCAGTTATGTGGATCCTAAAACAACTGAATCTAATTAATTCCTAAGTAGAGAGGTCCTGTTAACTGTTTTCACTCTGAGCTTGTCTGTAATTTTGGGCTATTGAGCCACAAGACAACAACATGCTTGAATGAAATTTCAGCTGGTCACAGAGAGGGAAACAGTCTTTCTGCCTAGGACTGTGCAGTAAAGTATCAGTTCTCTTGTCCAGCAGAAAGCTCACATCAACAAGCATGCTGTCTGTACAGCGGTAAGCATGAGTGAATAAAACGAGGAAATTGATCC
The DNA here is from genome assembly GCA_013399835.1 of Leptocoma aspasia. Taxonomy (NCBI): domain Eukaryota; kingdom Metazoa; phylum Chordata; class Aves; order Passeriformes; family Nectariniidae; genus Leptocoma; species Leptocoma aspasia. Next base: position 563,285 of record VXAX01005455.1, on the reverse strand, counting down.
CTGCTTGTATTGCTCCAATCCTTCTGTTCCTGTAATTTCCAGAGGAGCTGGGAGGACTATGCAAAAACCCAGTAGCAGCCGTGGTGCACAGGAGGGATATCCCCATCTGCCAAGGGGAGACCAAAGTACTTTGGCTTCATCACTGTTTTTGACAAGTTAGCAAAACCTAAGTGCATAAAAAAAAATAAATCTGTGTTTTAAATGTATGTTATCCATCCCAATTTGGTACACATGCATACTTTTTCAACTGCTTTAGAAAGCCTTTGCTAATTTTGTTGATAGATGTTTAGCTTTAAAGCAATTAAACTTCCATGGATTCACATGCACCTTGTTACTCTTGTTGCTGAAGCACCAATTTCAGTGAGAACAAACTTCCCTGACATGATTAATTCTATTAATGTAACATCTTTAAAGTTAACTTAGGCTGTGTGGTCTGTAGCATGCTCTGCAGTAGGTTGTGGTACTGATGCAGTTTGGTAATTTTAGTTTGATACGCATCATGTTGGTTGGTCCTGTAGAAATTAATGATAGAGGATGGTGGCCTGGGAAAGCATTAAGAAAGCAGAAGGCAGGTACACAGAAGTGAGGGTTTCTATAGGTGTGTAACTCAGACATTGCTGTTGTCACACAGTAGTTTGCTGTTATAAGCAGAGCTGGCCTCAATGTGCTGCCTTGATCCAGAGGCAGTGAGAGCTTCACTGGAGCCTGCCTGCCCATCCTTAGCTTGCTTTCTTGCTCGCTGGAGGTTGTGGGGAACAGTGACTCATTGCTCGTTGGCCTCAAATGAAGCGCTAGAATTCTCTTTAAAACTCTGCTTCTGAAAACTTGTATTTGGGTGTTTTCTGCGACCTTATGGCATGCAGTGAAGGAAGAGATTGCAGAGGTTCCTTTCTCATGTTTTCCTCTCAAAATTAGGGCTCAGTTTCTTCAGTTTTTACTTCCTCAGGCAAAGGAAAAAGATTCAAGTGACAAACAGGCAAATTTAAAAAAGCTCTTTTAGTGTCTCCCCTGCTCACTTGACCCTGGGCTTTGTTCTGGCTTGCTGGACAGTCTCTTTGCAGAAGGCTCTTACTCGACCATGTAACATAATATTTGACACACTGTATCTCATCTAAAGATTGACTCTGGCATACTGCATCCCCATATGACTCTAGATAGCACATCCCCTTTTCTTGTCCTGTCAATCTCTACTCCAGCTGTCTATCTGTGCTAGCTTCTGGTGCCTCATTGATTGGGGTTTTTTACAGATTAGGTGAAGGGTGTTGCAGTGGCAAATGTTGATACAGGTCTTTCTGGAATCCTTTCAGAGCCTGACTGGTCAAAGGAAGCAGACTGCTGCAGATAATATGCCAAATAATAAAATACAGAAAATTTGAGCTTCTTTCAAAATATGCATTGAGCATCTTTTGGTGTGACAAATTGCCTAATAGCAATTTGAAATGTCTTTAGAATTCATTCTCCAAATTTCTGGTTGGCACTATGCACCTGCAGAGCATAAAGAGATTTACTTTGTGAGGTGGTGTATTTTCAGGTGAAGACCTGGAATAGATTTCATTTTCCTACTCCTTGCATCTTTGAGTTTTCATTCATGGATAATCACATTTAAGCATGGTTCACCTCTGCAGTAAAAAAGGATTATCCTGNCTCAATACAGAGAAGGTGTTCTTGAGATGTGGCACCTCTTCTGCTTGTTCAGGAGTATGTTGTGACAGAGTTATGCATGTTGCTAGTTGAAGAACTTCTGTTTGTTGTGAGCCAGGCCCTAGATAAAACCAAGCTGGTATTTCTTTCCTGTAAGGTCTCCAAGCATGTTCTTGGAATTTTTCATTTTCAAAATAATTTAAAACACAAGTTCTGAATATCTATATTCAATATATATAATCAATATATATATTGATTAATTAGTGGCCACCTTTCACCTTTTGTGTCCAGCAGTTCAATCTAATATAGTGTATGTTCTGCCAAATTATATTTGCTTCAGATTTGTCTGCTTCTGCATAAAAAACAGCAACAAGAGGAGAAGAAATATAATTGTTCTACTGTTATTTGCAAGATTTAGGGTGTAGTGCCTACCTAATGCACATCTATAGTATACCACATCATGTGTACCTTGATAACAGTACTTAATTGGAAATTTGTTTTCCTTCTGGTACAGAACATAAAGGAAACTTCCATCTTTGTTTGCTACTCACACATGTAAAGGATCTTCAGCAGCTGAAACTGTGGTTTCAATTAAGATTCTTCCTGCAAATCAGCTTTTCTTACCAAAACAATTTTCAGAGTAAGTTCCAGGAATCACTCAAAGAGAACAAGGTGTGTCCAGGGCTGTCTGTATCACCAGTTCTTGACTTAATAATTGGCACGTAACCATGTGCAAAAACCATCTAGGAAGATTTACTGAATAAGGCTATCAAAATATATGCTTTGAGATTTCCAAACTTAAGAGTGTTACTAGACAATTTTCTGTGGTTTTCAGTTGTTTGGTCCTTTTGAAAAAGCAAATGTTTGTAGCAGTTGCAATGAAGTCAGTTTAAAAAAAAAACTCGGATATCATTCATAATGCATAGAAATGGGTGGTTCCTTTTACAAAAGGCTATGGAGAAAAATTTCCTGTTCTTGAATATTCAGACATTAATCACCTTCCTCTTACTGATGATGATGAAAACTTAGCACTTTCTGCTTTTGTCTGGGTTTTGGCTTATTGGAGCTGCTGTATGAGCATAGTCAGTAGTGATTTTAGCTGCAGCTGGTAGTCAAACCAGAGAGGATGGGTCATATAATTAGGCTTACATGTTAAAGTACTGTAGTTTTTAACAGTTTGGCACTACCTATGTGATGATGTGAAAAAAGCTAGTATGGTATTGTATTAAGTACTTAAATTGTATTTCATGATACTGTAAAAAATATTTAGTCAAACGGTATTTCTTCATTCAGAATTAATTTTCATTATTATTTTTGTTTACATCTTTAGATTCAAAATGTGCAAATATTCTTGCTTGCAAAATTCCTATACAAACAAGATACTAATTCACTGGATAGGACTATTACTTCTACTTTCTGGCTTGCCACTGAGATAGTGAAAAATCTTACTGTCTTCGAATCCCAGTTGTGGCATTTGGTGTTCCTGATTGAACCTTGGAGAGAATTCTGTTCCCTCCAGGATAATCCAGAGTTTTAGAAATGTGGTCTTAGCCTAAAGCTGGGCACAGCCACTCTTTATGAATCTGCCTGTCTTGGTTTGCCTTCTTTTACCTCTCCTCAGATCAGGTACTGCTGTTGTAAATTAAAGGGAGTATTGCCTCCTAATTATGTTCAATGCAAACATTTTCCATGCTTTTTTTTTTTTTTTTTTTTTGCATATCCCCCATCTAAGACCCAAACATTCCCAAAATCCACTGCTGTAAAAGCAGTAACAGGTTGCTGTTGCATTCTAAAAAACTTTGCAGACCTTGTAGGTAAAGGAAACTGAAAAATCAGTATAATTGAAATCTGTGCCCAGCTGGATCTCCAGTGTTGCTTTAATGTTGAACATAACATTTCAGTATATTTTCCTCTGTAACAGATGATACCAGTATGATTCTCAAGTGCTTTTTCGTATGTTATTTACAAGGAAGTATATTCAAATTTTTGTTACCAAAGTGTTTGCAGGCCATTATTTTATTTTCCTGTACAATTGGATACTAATTAGAAAGGGCTTACTTATTCATACATGTTCTATTCACTGATATGTAGAAAAACTTTCTAAAAGTAGTTTATTAATAAATTTTCTGAAAACTCAAAAAGTATGCATGTGGGAAAATTCTCATGGAGTAGTTTGGTTTCACCACACACGTATTTCCATTAAATATCTGACCAGTCTAATTTCTGAACTACAAAATGGAAAGTAAACTTGGGGTTGTATTTTAAAGACCTGATCTTCTATTTCTGAATATAGAAGTATGTTTGCTATGAACTTCTTTCCTTACTCTTTTGATTTGAGGCCAAATTAAAAATCTTATATAATGGTTTCCTGATATAGTGTCTGCCAGTGGTCCTGCATTTTTCTGGTTTGATGATGTATTAATTGTTTGGCTATTTCACGGAATTTTCTGGTAATACATTATCAAAATTAATACTCAGTACTGGCTGAAAGTACTGAAAGCTAATGTCATAGGGAAAGTAGTGGCTATTCTGGTCATGATAAAGACCTGAAACATCAAGCTGACTTATTTTTTCCAGCATATTGCATATGATGTTGGTGATACTATTTTATCTTGAATGTAAATGTTAGGAAAATGCTACATAAGCAGTTACAAGATTTTAATTGTTTTTTAGATTTTTTTTTTCCATTCAAGGTGTGATTTGACATTGTGAGGCTTACTGGGTAATATAGAAATCCAGTAGTTTATGCAGTAACTGGTTGTTTTTACTTAGCTGACAAGGCTTTGCATTGCAAAAATGTGTTAATGGCTGATTTTGAAAGATATTTGTGGTATTCTAAGCATATTTTCTTACAGCTTTCCACTTGTACAATGGCAAGCTAATTTGATTTAAGTAACTCTGAGTAACTAGCCATTGCTGAATTCCTGTTGTGGGCAGAGCCATGTGAAAAAACTTTGTTTTCCTTCCTTGCATAATTTTCATCCTTTGTCTTTTATCTGTAGTTAAGTATGCTTTTTTTAAAGACACAAGTAGAGTTATGCGGTCATAAGATACTTTGAGAGCTGCAGATAGAATTAAATTCTATTTAACTGTATTACATAGGAATTACCTGTATTAATAAATAAAATGTAAATGTTCTACATATTTTTAGAAAGCAAATAATCATAAATTCTGCTTAAGAGCTCTATTTCCTCTGATTCAGGGGAGGGTAAGTTAAAGTAGAAGCAAAAATATTGTGAAACTCAGAAGTGAAGGTTGCTACTTCAGTGTTGGGCATCTATAACTCCAAGGGACTGCAGTTTTTATATTTCTTGAAGTATTTTTGATAGGGAGCACCACAAACTACAGGTAATAGAATATAAAATAAGTTTCTTTTCTCTGTTATTTTAGTTTGTTTGCTTTTAAATAGTCCAGGTGAGCTTAGCAAAACTAAAACAGACTTTCTCAGGGTATCTGCAGCACTAGAAGAAAACTAACTCTTATTAATACAAAGAATGCATCACAGTCTGCATTTTCCTTGCATCTTTTTTATCTACTATCTAAAACTTGTAAATAATGCTGCCACCCTGTTTCAGAAAGCTGATGGTATCTGTGCAGGCTTATTGATGTTTGCTGTAGGATCACTTTCTGTTCTCCAAGTTGTAGAAAGAAACAACTGGATACTATAACCTCTGCTCATTTTAAGTGATATCTTCTGCCATTGTGATGTAATGTAAGAAGTTGTCGTAAATTAGCACGTTCCTGAGCAGCATGAATTCAATAAATGTTCTTTACTTCAAAAGAATGCCTGGGACACGTGCTACTACTTGCATTGTTTATATATGGTACTGTAGAAACTTAACATTTGCAAGAAAAATGTAAGATGATGGTTTGATAAGATTACTCAGAAATAATTAGGTGGGTGTGTAGGCTGTTAAATGTATTTGATTTTAATCTCTAATTAAAAAGTTGGATTTTTTAATTGTTTTTGTGATGCAATAGTTTTTGCTTCATTATGCTTTTTGTAAATAGGGGCCAAATTCTGCCTCTTCATTGTGCCTAAGTACAGAATAAATGTTTTCAAATGAAACCCAAAGCCAGTGACAGACAGATTATCTCTATGGTCCTCCTCGTGAAGGATTATTCTCGGAGCAAACACATGTATGTGCCCTTGTATACCTTGAACCAGGAATGAAAATGATGGCTAACCTTGAATGAATATCTCCATGCATTCTTTTGGCTGATGGGAGATATAATTATGTTGTGGGATCTGGCACTGCCAGAAGCATAGTGTTTTCATGTTAGTGCTGTCTGATTCTAAGGTCTCCTATATGAGGATTGGAATTGGTTGATGTTACAGCAAAGGTATCTCTCTGTGGATCTACAGGTATGAATTTAAGCCTTGCTCTGTTCCACTGCTCCAGTGTTTACTTAACTCTGCTGCAAGGACAAATTACCTGGTCACTTGAGCTGTGGAATCAGACAACCAGATGCATTAGCTAGAGATAACTACATGAGTCCTTGGATAAGGAAGTTACTGTGTTAAAGCACACTGGAGCAGTTGTGTCTCTCACTTCAGGGAAACTGTGACTTGCTTATGGTTTGGGAACCCAGGGTTCTCCTAGTAGCTGCAGCTGAGGCATCCACTGGGAAACCACATGCTGTGGTAATGAAGCTGCAGCACGATGCATGGAGATGCATGGTCCTGGATTGTGTAACACCCTAGAGGTTTTTTTCTAGATAACTCTTTTTCATCCCAGTGTTTAGTAAACAATTGGTTGAAAAGGTAAACATTGCTTACTTTTTCATTGAAAGCTTATCCTTCTGTACAGACTTTTCTATATAGTGTAGTATTTTGAATGGCAAACAAAGCCTGATCTATTGACATAATTTCCCAAGATTATTTTGTTAGTCTGCAATTTTTCATTGTATTAATAGGGATGGGGAAGGGAAACAAAAATAAGTGATGCTTTTCCACCTATCAGCACAGCTGTTTCAGCTGAACTTGGAGAGGGTAAGGTGGGGTGCATTTGGGGTTTTTTATGCCTGCCATCTAGATCAATCTCCACTAACTGGAGGAGTGACATCTGGCAGCAATAGAGCTGCCAGAGCTTTTTTGTCTCTCATTTTACTGAAGTCTATATAGCATGTAAACAGCTCTCATATCCAATGGGCAAAATAAATAAACAGATGTTTATATAATTTGTAAAAACTGAGACAGTAAACAGAGAGGGATTCTATTTGTCTTATAGATTTTGCTTTTGGTTTTAAGTGGATAGATTTAGGTTAATAAATTAGAACCCCCACCTAGAAAATGAGAATGACATTGAGGATATAGTTCAACCTTTTCTGGATGCTTTGATAGACGAAAAAGGTTGGGAAGAGACAAGGAGAGTGCAAGCAATGGCATGGGCTGACCCTGAGTAAACTTCTGTCAGTGCAGAATACACTGCAAGAATCTTATGGGTGTTTGTAGAAGACCTTTGCATTCAGTAATGTTGCCATCACAGCACCATTGTATATATAGAATGTGAGACCTGCCTGTTTTAAGCACATACATTTTAAGTGGTTTGCAAGATCACAGAATCTTTATTTAGGTTGGAAAAGGCCAACAAGATCACCGAGTTCAAGCTTTACCAAGAGTCACCTTGTCAACTAGACCACTAAGTGGCACATCCAGTTGTTTCTTGAACACTTCCAGGGATGGTGACTCCATCACCTTCCTGGACAGCCCATTCCAATGCTTAACAACCCCTTCCATGAAGAAATTCTTCCTGATGTCTAACCTTGAACCTCCCCTAATTCAGTTTGAGACCATTTCTTCTTGTCCTGTCACTATGATACAGATTAAGCTTCACTAAAACAGTTTTCAATATACTTTGGTCCTATCAGTTCTGCTCTTCAGTCTGGAATATCTTCAAAATCATAGGTGCTAGACTAAAAGTTATGTAGAACACAGTTGGAAGTGGGTTTTCACCTGAAGCAATGGATATTAGTGAAACATCTGCTTTGCTGGTAAAACAAAAAGGTATGCTTGTGTTAAGTAGGTGCATCCGCTCCTCTCATTTTGTGTGAACTGCATCTGAAAATGTTTGTGGTGGGTTTTAAATGTGCTTGTGATCATGTGTTTAAATAAAAAAACAGGTTCTTACCCAATATGCAAACAATCTTTTTATATCATTAATTCTGTTTGATCTGTTAGAGCATAATTGGTTTGAGGATAAAGTCTTTGAGGGAAGATTAATGTGTATTTAGATCATTACAAAATTGTCTTCATTCCCTTACATTATACATAGTTTGAAAAATGAAATTTCAGAAATAGTTGAAAGCTTTTACTTTAAAAACCTCAAAACTTTCCTTTGAAACCTTTGGAACCTAAAGTAGTATATTGCATACTGAAAGAGCCTTTGGTCACAAAGGTCATACTTTTGGTCATACTACACTAGGTGACTGTGCTGAAAACATGATTCTCATTACTGGAAACCATTTTAAAGCCACAGAAAATGAGTAGGAAGAGGAGTGAGCTGATCCAGACATATTCATTTCATATCTGACTTGACTTTTTTCCAGTGTTTGTTGTTTAATTGGGTGTATTTTAGCTACACTGTTGCAAGAGACCATGATATAATTCATAAGAATGTCTGCAATAAGAAATACCATTTCCTAGAGACATTGTTTATTTTCATCTCTTCCAGGATTTTTTGTGGGTTTTGAGACATTAGCAATTAGTGTAAACCTAAAGTAAAACTCAGTTAAACACAGAATAGTGCATAACTAGAGTAAGTGAGATTTTTCCTCTCTCTGCATGCTTTAGAGGTGTTTGTCACAGAAATGTCTGAATATTAACATATTTCAGTTTTCTTAGATACATATTTGTCCTTTGCTCTGTGATTTTCTGGGAATTTTCCAGGATGAACTTCTGGATGATTTCATTAGCTATAGATTCTATGTAACTGGAAGCCTTAGAGGTTTATTATGCTCAAACATCTTTAGTAATTAAAAAAAATAATTTATTAAGAACATATCAGAAAGTGAGAAAAAGTCTTCTTTTAAAAAGTTCATTGAAACAGGAATTCTTCTTTTTTAAAACAGCATTTGTTTCACAAAAACATTTCACATTGGATGGTTATAGACAGTTCAGTAGGATAATAGTGGAATTTTGCGACTGCCTAGAAAGACTTCTTTCCCTATTCTGCCTCTTATGCTATTAGTTTAAAACAAAATCACTAAAGATGCTGTTATTTAAAAGGAAGTATTCTTAATTATTCCAAGTACTATTTTGGGGCACTGTTGCTGCTGTCATATCAATTGCTATGTAAGTCAAGTCTATTTGGTAGTGAACTCATCTACTTTGTGCATTTCAGTCCAACTACTTAGAATTTGATCACCTCACACTGATGTGTTTATCTAGAGCAGAGGGTAGCTTTTCAGTGAAAGCAGGCAATAAAACTGGGGACTTGGTATTACAGACACATTTTGGGCAGGACAACTGCTTGGCTTCTGTCTTCTTTCTCTTAGGTTGCAGTTATATTGGCAAAGAATAAATTGCCAGAAGTGACCGAGGGGAACTGTGGGTACACTTTCAGTTCTCTGTTCAAATTGTACAGGAAACTACCACAGTTTCACACTCCTCTTAAGGCACACAGATACACTGTTTTTCAAACCAGTTCTTTGATAGGATCACAACATAATTATAACAATAGGATTAGGTGGACCCTAAAGAAGAGCTGTCCTGCTGTTAAATTGTGTCGATGTGAAAATTCTGATCACATCCTTGAGGAGAAGGATTAGCATCTGTTGTTTTGAGATGCCTGATTTGCAGCTAGACATTAGCAGTAAGTTCTCCTAGAAGTAATATGTTCTTCTCATGTAAAATTCAGTGTAAAGGAAACCACTGAAGAATCAATGCAGAGTAATAGGAAATGCAGTAATTCAAATAGTGATACTTTCACTGGGAAGATTAGCTTCTCAAGATGTATATGATTTTGAAGGTGAAGACAGCAGATTAGAAAGAAGATTGTTGGAGAGTACAAGTAAAACATCTGCAGCAATAAAAATGCTTCTCCATTAGTGATTCTAAAGCATCGTTAAGATAGGACAGTCTAGATTACCCTAGGTGTTGGGGGTGTTTCGGGCTTGACCTTACAAGGGATTTAATGACCTTTCTATAAGCTCAGACTAAGAGAGAGTCCCAACAGGTCACAGTGTCCTGTAAACTTAATTTTTAGATCAAGTGGAAATGTCCTTCTGGAATCCAGACTTCAGTTTCAATATAGTAGTTGAAAAGTGTGTACAGCCTGGACAAGAGAGAACCAAAGCAAGCACTGCTGAGGCTGTTAGTCACACCTGCTTGATGCCATTTACACGCTTCATCAAGCATGGAACCATATCAAGCCCATAGCTGTGGAACATTGCTTTAAAATGCTACTGCTTCATTTGGGGAAGAAGGGGTGGATATTCCCTTGCCTGCTGAATGGAGCTTATTTTGTGAATGAGGAAGATTTGAACAGGCTTTTTTATTGGTTTGGGTTTGTTTTGTTTGCTTGGTGGTTTTTAATACGACTGTTTTGAATGTAGGGGCTACAAAAAGGGATGCTTGATAATTAAAAACAAGTAACAGATAATACTAAAGTCTACTTTGGGGTAACCAATAGGCATGATCGTAGAGTATTCGTGCCCAGGTGTGCTGTGGTCTGTTTATACCTCAAGCAAAGTAATAATTTTCTGTTGGGTTTGTCTCTAGTAATGGAAAACACTGAGTTTGAACCAGTGCCAGTTTCTAAAATTCCGTGCAGCACTTCTTGTATCTTTGAGTAACACATCTGTCTCTGTCCCACACTTGCAGCATAGCAGGTGCGTACTGCCCTTTATTGGGGTTTAAATGGGAATATTGGTCTAACCATACAGTTTTCACCTAATAAGCAGCTGAATATAGAGGCTGCACAGCAGTACTGACATGCATAAACATATAGTCCAGGAGCACTTGGAAGCAGTGCGTGTTTTCCTTAGCAAAATATGAAGGTCAATGATGTTACTGATAAAATGCAGATTAATGTTGTTTTTAATTAAAACTTGAATATTTTTCCAGACAAACAACTGTTTTTATCAAATATTTTATATATCTTTTATCGTAGTATGGGTTTGTGTGAGTTGGCACAACACTCCCATGCTCAAATTGGCTGTCTAAAAAAAAAATTTTATCATGCAGACATTTTATTGGTTTTCAGTTTGTTTGTTTTTTATTCAAAGACTTGATACAACATGTGTATGTGATAGTATATCCATATGCAGCATCATCTCTGTAGCATCTGCTTTTCTGACTTTGTGAGTGTGTAGATAACAATATTAATAGGAGTAATATCCCCACTAACTTTTGGTTAGCGCTGAACAAATGTTTTAGCAAATAGTTCATTTGAAAAAAGGCTGCCTTCAGGACTACTCTCTTTAAGTATGGGTTGAATTCAGAAAATGGTTTACATTCTTATCTCTTTCTTCTTCTTAAAAGAGGTGGGAAAAAGTAATAAAAGCAAACCAAGCCTTTCAAAATAAAATATTTCAGCATTTATACAAGATTTTTTGAAATTAAGATCAAAATATTTTTAATTCATACATGAAGCTGAATAATCCATTATTGCATGTATTCAGGATTTCTCACAAGTAGATTAGTCACATGCAGATTTGCAGGAGCATGGTTTAACTATAGTTACTTGAGCTTGCAGCTTTTATTCTAGTTAGAAATACCTAAATATCTTAATGATTAAACATTTATGAGTAAATCTCCTGTGAAAGTCAAAACCACTAGGCTTTAGAAAATAGACTGTAGGTGGAGTTGTGCAAGTTTCCTTGTGGAGCTCTGCCAGTACATGGGAATCTGAATCTGAAAAGTCCTCTTTATTCAGATACTGGACTCCTCAAAAGCAGGTTTTTGGTGTGGCAAATGAAAATGAGTTTTCAGAACTTATTTTTCTTTAAAAACAAAACTTGTTTCAAAGCTAGTGTCTCACAGAGAAAATCCAGTGAGCTTAACTCTGTGTTGCCTGGCATTTCTGTACTTGAGAAACTGTTCTCCAGTGAAGCGGTTGCATTTTTCACTGTCATGTTCAACGATTTTCAGATTTTTTTGTGCCTTTTCTTTTTAAGATGTTTTCTTAAGTATACAGCTGAGGAGACCAATAACAAAAAGATAAATCCATAGATGATGAAAGGATTTTCCTGAGCTTAGTAGTTAACATAATAGTCTGAAAAGAAAAGAATTTACAAGTACTTGTTCAAGTGTGCTATGTAGAGAGTGAATAAAATAAACAGCAAGATGTGTTGTGATAGGAACTCAGATGATCAAAGGGGACTACTGAATAGGAATAGTTATTCTTTCAGATAAAATAAGGAAGTAATTCCTTTGTGAGTTTTTGTGATCATTTCTGTTGGAAAACTTTGTATGCATTACTTGGAAATTCAATGAAGAGAAAAGCAATACAGCCTAGATAATAGTGTCAGCTTTGAGCACGAGGTGGCATGTGGACATAGCTTGAGCTACTTCTCCAAATCATTTGAATGGAAATATTGGATTAGTTAACCTTGTGTCAGGTCTGTTAGTTAAATAAACCCTCCAACTGTTCCTGACTGAAGGATGCATAGTTGTGACTGAAAGATGCTGCTGCTTTTCATTAGAATTTTGTCAAACATACCCTGCTAACATAATGATTTTAAAATAAAATGGTTTATTCGATGGAAAAGGATAACAAGCAGAAAATTCACAGCCTTTTCTTTTCACAGGGTGCTTCAGCCCAGTAGGAAATCCTCTTAGTCAAACACTATTGGGTAGACTACAGAAGGTAAGGAATTCTCTCTTTGCATTTTTTTTAAATTGATGTTTAACTATAAAATGTCATTATTCACAAGTTCTCATTGTAGAGAGGTGTTTTTTTTCTCCTGTCTTTATTCAAAAAAGAGGTGTCTTCAAACCAATTGTCTACATGGTCAAATTAGCTTATGCTGTGACCAGCTGGTAGTGAGATCAGATATCTGCAAATCAAAAGCTTTATATTTTTTCATTATTTATTTTTTGTTGTTTGGAAATAAATAAAAATGACACTCCCGTGTTTTTTGTTTTTACTAAGAAAGCAGGCATTGATGAGTAGCTGAGGGCAATGCTAAGGCAATAATTTGGAATGAAATTCTCATTACAGCATGTTTTCATTGTTTGCCCATACTTCATCTTTTTGTAACAAGTTAAATCACAGCTATTCTCTGTTTACTTAATTGCTTATCTATTAAATATTTATTGTAAGTGACTCCTAATTATATTCGTTATTTCATTTATTTCTGGTTTCCTGATCACCACAATAAAAATCCAGTAGAATCTGTAAATGCCATTAATTGCAACTGTACATTTGATGAACCTGTATTAAACACAAAATGTATGGAGAAACCAGTGAAGAAAGAACAAGTGGTGCATCTGAATACTGAGTGCATTTGTGTCTCCATGAAGCTGGGCCTGTTGTACTGAAGATGTTAATCCTTCTGCTCCCATGGACAGAATGCCATGGTTTAATATTCTGTTGTAATTACACTAATTTTAATTCTTGAGAGAAATGTTATAAATGGACATAAATTAACTTGGGTCATTTATATCTGTTTTACAGTTTCAATTTGGGGTTTTGTTTGGATTGCTTTAGGATTTTTTGGACCTACCTTTTTAACAGAATCTGTTACGACAGTTGTGGAAAGCTTGTAAGATACATAGGATTCATGAAAAAAATTTGAAAACATGGTTTTATGTTGGTGTTGTGTTAGTTGCTAAGTGATTCCTGTTTTCATGTTTTCAAATTTTTAGGCATCAATATGTAATTTTTTTAGCGAAAAATATATATTGTTCAACCAGTACTGTAGTGTTCTCCACCACAGCAAGCCTGATAAACATTTGCAGGACCAACTGTTTTGTGAAATGTTAGGTAGCAGCTAATTTAAAATAGTTTTTTATGAGAGGGCTAAATTAAGGTTTTTAATATATTTTTTACTTCTTCTATTATAAACGCATTAGTATATATATAAGTGCAGGTTAACAGAGTAATTAATATCAAAAACTAGCATTTTTAGAAATGGCAAAATAGTTGAAGAGGTTTTAAATAATTTCAGGAGTTGGAGTATTTCACATGCTTTTGAATTGATCTTTTTCCCTTTTTTCTTACTCATTTTTTTTTAATCCTTGTAGGTTTTACTGCAGCAGCTGTGTTTGCATTTCTGATTTCTCTTTGTACATTGCAGGATTCAATAAAGTGCAGCCTGGTGCAGTTTTGGTCCTTTCTTCCTCTAGGCAAATTATAGAGTCCCATGCTTATTAAATATTGAAGGACTGTAATCAAATCAGGATTGTAGTCATCTGAAGCCTAAGGAAGTAACTTTACAGTGTCTACAGACAGATTAATTATGACTGAAGAAGAGTTTATCATTCTTGCCCATTGATACTTTTACCATAATTTTAATTTAGCTATTAATACTAGTATTTGTATTTCTGTTTCCCGTAGACTAATTTGTAGTTAGTTCTCCTGAGCTAGGACCAGAGAATGAGAACAAAATACAAAAGTGCTGACAGTACCCATCTGTTTTCTTCTAAGTGTCATTTTACATACCATTTAATTTAAAAGTTCACTTACTGGAGTAAAGAGATTGCATAGCGTTCTAAGGGGAGGAGGAGACAATTAAGTAAATCTCTAACCTTTAGGATATTAAGGAAAAAGACAATGGAGCAACAGTAAACCTCAGATTTATTCTGTAGAATTTTTAAATGTTTTGCATATTAATTTTTAAGCCAACCAAGGGTTTTCTATCAGGCTCTAGAAGTTAATCTCTTATTCTTTCTCCTTTAAAAAAAACTAATCAAGAAACCACCAAAAACCAAAGGCAGCAACAAAAGAAATCCAGAAAAGGTGACAGCCTCAGAATGTTGGCTATTACACACTGAGGCACAGATGTACTGGACAGACAAGAGAAGCTGTAAGACACATTCCTTGTGTCTTTCCTGGAGTGTTTGCATAAGAAATATTCCCAGTTTCTCTTACACTGTGTCAGATAGCAGGTATGGGAGGGTGGAGTGGAGGGAAGCAGTGCTACTGTGAAGCATCCAGGAAATAGATGTTTGTCCTTCTTCATGTCCCTGAGTCTGTCACTGGTGGGAAAAGGAGGGAGGGTGGCCTTGACCCTGTGTGCATGCACACTGAGGTTCACCCCAGTATGTGTAGGGTCTGCCTAAAATTAATCTTAGAAAAGCTTATTTTCCAGGTGTTGTTATTAAGAGTTAATAGCTAATTAGATGTGGGACTTATTCTGTGTGTTTATTCTGTTACAATGAAGAATATGTTTACATATAAGGAAGAAGCATATGAAACTATATGAATCATTGAACTTTTTTTTTTCTTTAAATTTTGATATTTGGTAATTTTGGTGGTAATTGAAGTATATTGGTTCAGTAGTAGAAGTGAAATCCTGACATTTTTACAGAAAAGGCAGCAGTAAGATATCACTTGTTCTTTCTCAGTGCTCCTTCTCCTAAGGGAATGAGTGCTATCTAATGCCCAAATCCTGTATATGTGCCACTATACATCTGCATCAAAAAAATAAAACCTCCATTAGAGCAACCACTGAAACTGACCCATTAAAAAAGAAGCTGTAAACATTTTAATTAGGGCTATTACCAGGAATTCATAAAACTTGATACAACAATGTATCAGGTTATTCTCAGGTGCAGTGTTCTCTTTTGTATCAGCATCTTGAAACATTTTTGATTTTGAATTAGAAATGTCAAGGGTATCTAAATGGGTAGTCATGGATAACCAGTGTGATACTCTGTGGTCTAGAACTCTGCATCAACTGATGGATCTATTTATCTTCCTCTGAGGATGTTCCTTAATGCTGAAAGCTCCTAACAGCTTTGTTCAACCACAATCAGTGTGACATGGCGCACTTTTTCAGCAAGCATTTTGTTTCTATTTCTCACAGATGGTCTGCCTTCCAAAAAGACCAACTCCTCTGGACAAAGCTATAGCCCCACATCTGTTCCAGTGCAAGAAAAGGATTAGCTAGTTTCCATCCTGCGTTAAAAAAGGAGACATTAATATTGTATTAAGAATGATGTATTCATACCACTCTGTATGCCTGTTGCTTGTTTTTGAAATCCTGAAAACGTGCCTTAATCTTGTGGCACAACATTTAAAAAAGGATATTTCTAAGCTGAAGGGCTGCTAGTTTTTGCTGGATGTTTCTTGTGGTGTAACTGGTGCTTGGCACTATGTGAGGAATGGTTCAGCACAGCAGAGGCAGCCTTGCAGTGGCTGTGTGTGTGGCAGGCAGCCATGGCAATTGCCCTGGACAGCTGGAGGTAGAGGTGTGTGCAGCCAGTGACGTACTCAGTACCTCTTTAAGAGGCACCTCTTTGGATTGTTGTTGCCTTAAAAGTTTAAGGCAGTGTCTGGGAACATTCAGCATAGTCTCGGGGTGACTCACAGATGTTAGCTTGTTATTTCCACACAGCTTGCTGTCTTCAAGCTGTTCTCGAGTGTTTGAGAGCCACATAAATACTTTATTAAAAAATGAGAGACAGACAGATTGAGACACAATAATGGGGCAATATGAGTACCTGAACTAGATACCTAAATAATACTGCTAATAATTCTGATGAATCATTTTTGAGCAACAGGAGGCACTCCCATCCCACAGGCTAAGCACATTGCCTGCACAGTGCTCTTAACCTTGAGAATGGAAAATGAGAATTAGCTGAAACCTGTACAGCAGTGCTGACTACCAATAGATCACTGAACAAGCAGTGTACTCTGAACTGCAGTTCCACCAGTCTTTGTTCAAAATTTGTTTATCAAATCAAGCAGTTACACTTTTTTTTTTCCTTCTGTGCACATACATAATTATTCAGAGCTCTTTAGGTGGTAGGCTTAGATGTTCTGGTAGATGATAAGAACGGAGTGGAGCTGTTTGCTTTTATACTGAGTTCATCTGTAACTGCTGTGTGTGTCTGTAACTACTGTGGCAGTACCAAAACAATCTGGAGACTGGATGGAGTTCAGGATAGTCAGTGATTTCTCTCCCATATGGGATAAGCCCAGCTAAATTGTGAAAACAACACTGAGGGCAAGAATCCCTGTTCTCAAGAATAGCATTTATTCTACTGAGGATTTTCAAGGATTTTTTCTGTAATTTGTAATAATGTTCTTTGGACCACCATAATAAAAAATAGTAAAAAAAACCAAACACTGAAAATAAAAACGAACAACATACTTTAGATATAATTTTTCAAAAAAGAAGAAGAGAACGAAGTTAATGCAAAAGATATATAAAGGAGTGGCTGTAAAATATGAAAGAGATTAAGTATGTTGGGTTAAAATTTTCAGATTTAAATGGTTATAATGCAGTATATCTGTTAGAGGTGGAAATGTTTACTTCAAAAAGCACACGTGACACTTCTAAAGTATTTTAATTGCTGTGTAATATTTCTATTCTATATGGTAGTGTGTATCCTTTGATGGACACAAAATCACGGGGAAATTGGTTTCCCCTTTGTGAAGATAGACCATTGAAAAAAAATTAAGTAACACCAGCAAAGAACTTCCAGCTCTTCCTCTTTTTCCCTAGTTTGTTGTTCCTCTGCTAAGTTTCATAATTTTTCTATTCTAAATCTTCTTTTAGCTTAAGCATTTGATTATTTTACAGAAATCAAATTTTTTTAAGGTACGGGCTTATCCTGATTATTGTAATATATACCTACTGTTCTTTTGAATTTATTGAAAATCTGAAGAGCAAGTGGTAAGGATAGAACAATTAGAACTAAGGTACTGGTATTAAGACCAACCTAAAATTCTCCATTATATGGAAGTGGCATTTTTGCATACTGGTTCAGAGGTAAAGTTCACTGCAACAACTTCTTAAATATCTGCTGTAATGTTTGCAATGCAAGCAAGCTTGGACTGCATAGTCATCAGTCCAGTTGTGTCTTTAGTGCAGTGTACATGCTTGAAAAATTTAATATCTTTTTCTAAACATCTACCAGCCAATAGCCAATATTACTCAGTGTTGCTTAACATCACTTCTGCTTTTTCTTTTTTGTAAAAAGCATTTTGTTGCAGATAATTCTTACTGTCTTACAGGAGAAATGAAAATACAATCATAGTTTAGCAAAATGCTTCATATTAAAATTTAAAACAACTTATTCTTCTAGGATGATGACAGCCTGACTGCACTGGGAGTGGGAGGAGGAAACAGTTGTCCACTCGGGCAAGAGACAGTAAGTATTATGTAATTTTTTGCAATATTTTCTGTACCTGTTATATTGTATCTGCTTTTGAAAGCATGCCCTTTTTTTTAGCATGATCCCAAGGACTTTTTTTTCTACTGTAGATTTTGTAATTCTTACAAAGATGTTCATAACTACATTACTTCTGGGTTTATATCAATCTTGAAAAACAATTTTGTAAAATTTTGTTGAATATAGATTTTTTCTTTTTTTCGCTTGGACTTTGACCCAAATAGAACTTGACAAATCTTTAAATTTCACACTGGAAGAAAGTCCACTGCTTTATGTGTAATTGTGAGTGGTTTACATTCTTCTTTGGTTCTGAGTGCATTTCTTCTATCCTGTTATGTTTATTTTTCTGATCATATGTTGACAGAGAATATAATGGCAATCTCCACATTTTATTTAAATTGTCCTTTATTACAGGACACATTGGTATATTCATTTCTTATTTCTGAGAGACAGACAGTGGGACTTGCTTGATTGGTTTGAACTGTTCATGGCAGTTCCCATGTGACTGAATTTTTGTCGTTTTTTCCCAAAAAACCAACATTTGCACCAGAAGTATTTTTCAAAAGACACTGCAAAACAAAATAGTTCTCGCTCTGCCTTTCATTGTTTTTTCATGCTGCCAAGTAATTAGTGTTGCATTCCTACATTCCTTTTTGGGTTTTGGGTTTTTTTTCATTAAGTGGCCTCATGGTTTTCATGAGATTGTCACTTAACTGAAGTGGGCACTGTTAGAGCACCTCTTACTGGACATGGCCATGGTGCTCATTAGTGTGGTTTAGTTTGGTTCTGTTCTGCAGTTCATATTTCTGTACTGCCAACATCACCTGTAATTACTGCTAGCTTCCCTAATGCAGGGAGGAGAGTTACGATAAAACACATTTCATGGTTTAGCTTCTTTATGCAAATTCACAACTACTGAATGCATATTTAGGTAAATTTCCTGTCTACTGAAAACTATGCTGATACTAATTCTTTGGTGCTGACCAGCTCACAAATTGCCACATAAAATTTACAATGGTAGAATCATTTCCATCTTTTCCCATTCATAACTGATTTAATCTGTTTAATTGGTGACATGGAATTATGAAAATACAAGTGACACTAGCTATATTTTTACACACACAGCTCACAGGTGATCTTGCTCAAAGCAGAAATACAAATACAAAAAGCACTGTGGAATTCAGCAGTCTTAAAATTTAAATGCATGCATGAGTAATAAAAAAGAAGGGCTTTTTCTCTCCATATCATCATAACTTTGCTGTCTCCTTCAATCCTGTTAACCCTCCTATTGCTCCTAATGGTCCTTGTTTCTGGCCTCTACTTAAAATTTAGTAGAGGAATATGAGGTGAAGATTGTAGGTAGGGAAGCAGCATTCTGTGTGTAAAATAGGTCATAATTTTGCTCTTCATTTATGATGAGGGAAGTGAGCAATTCCCTTATTCTTTCAGTTCATTTGCTTTCCTTTCATGCTTCTCTGCTCAGAGTTCACTAGGACAGATTTTTGTTCATAGGGCATAGAAAATAAATAAGAAATTGTACTTGATATTTTCATATTCAGGGTAGAAAGCAGGCTTCTAGTAGTTTATTATATGTAGTATGGATGGTCCTGATGACTTTTAGTACTTTTTTTTATAAAAGTATAGCTACACTGAATTTCATTGTCAAATAGATTTATCATGTCAAATGGAATATAAATGTATTTTTTGCAGATATTTATAAAATTGCATATACAAATGCTTATTGCTAAACAAAACAAAAGAAATGAAAAATAGAAAAGAAAAAAGAAAAAAATGGAGTGATCAAAGCAAAACTTTGCAATGTCTTTTTGTATTAAATTTTTCCTTGGATAAAGCTGTCATACTGTTGAAGTATTTATTCAAACACATATGCTTCGTGAGCACACAGAGAATGGGGTCTGAAGGTGGTGTAACAATTCTGAGAAAGTGACTGTATGAAGTTTTTTTTTCCCTTTTGCTTCACAAGCAAATTGCTTATAAAACTAACAGCTGCTGTTTTGAAGCTAATCTTAGTGAATTGAATGTTCTTAACCATTTCTGCAATCCCACAGTCCTTTATCTTGCCTCTCCTGCTGCTTTCCCACCACCCCTGATCCCATTAGCAAAACTTGAGGCAGCCTCAGCTTTTACCAAAGTGCAGCTTTGGTTTCAGCTGCTTTTCTGCAAGAGGAAGTGAATGTTGCGCTTTTTTCTCTGTGGCATGGTTGTGATAAAGCTGTGGTGTTCTTATCTCTCTTTTAGGTAGTGGCTCTTTATGACTACACAGCGCATCGATCAGATGAGCTAACCATCCATCGCAGTGACATTATCCAAGTGTTATACAAAGATAATGATAACTGGTGGTTTGGCAGCCTAACAAATGGACAGCAAGGCTATTTTCCAGCTAATTATGTGGCTGGTGAAAGTAAGTTTACTGCTGTCTTCCTGGTATACCGGTGTGGGTTTAACTGATGCTCCAAGATTTTACCATGCTGTTCTGCTTATTGTTCTGAAGATAGGAATTTATGTAGTACACACGTGGCATAATGATGACTTATT
The DNA here is from genome assembly GCA_013399835.1 of Leptocoma aspasia. Classification (NCBI taxonomy): domain Eukaryota; kingdom Metazoa; phylum Chordata; class Aves; order Passeriformes; family Nectariniidae; genus Leptocoma; species Leptocoma aspasia. The sequence goes on along the minus strand of VXAX01005455.1, from coordinate 542,800 downwards.
GTGGTGCAAAAATTGTTTAAGTTAGCTAACCATTGCACTTGGTTAAACATTTCAGCTTATGGAATAAGTCAGCTTGTTACTGACTTAATTATCTGTCAGCTGGATTGATCCCTTGTCTCTTCTAACGCAGAGCCACCTAATTCAGGCCCCAGCTTGGCAATGTTTTAGGACACATTCAGAGCGTTTCGCAAACATCTTGGGGTTTTTTCTTAGGCAATTTCCATTAAATCTAGCTTTTGTACAAAACTCCTAATTTTCCCCCTGCTCTAATGGAGAATGTTCAGTTCCCAAATACCTGGATTTCAGTATGAATTTTTAAAAGAACAGTAATGGTTAAATCTCACATCTGAGCATTGAAGTTGCTATTGAGTCCTTTTCATTAAAACAGTTTTGATTAAATTGATACAGACAAACCTAGATGAATTTGAACAAATAATATAGGAAGCATCCTACTTAGTCCACTGCTGTAAAGATGCTCAGTGTGCTGGCAGTTGTAAATATTCCGCTTGTGGACACAGCATGTGGTTGCACACTACAAGAAATTAATTTGCCTTCCTAAACTATCAAACTATCAGTTATACTGGTATTTAGAAATCTTTTAACCCAATATTTCTCAAGATGGTTTCCCCCATTTTTTAGTTCCTCCCTATGTCTTTAAAGGGAAATCTAGTATTTAAGCCTCTTTCCTAAAAAACACTTGCACATAACAATGTACTCACTTGATGAGGTCAATTAAAATTAGATTTACTATGCCCTTCCTTATTGTCCTCTCCTTGTACATCCTGTGCATTTTGCCCTGCCTTTCCTCCTTGTAAGATAGTCCAAAGAGAAGTCTGAAGGAAGAGTCTTCAGTGAGGGCCTTAAAAAATGTTCAGAAAAACAAAGACAAAAAAAAACCTAAACAACAATTTTGAGGCACTTGTCCAACTGTGAAAAAGAATCTCTGGTAAATAATTTGCTATTGCAGTTGATGATCATCTTATTAAATCAAAATAAATATGTAAGATACGTTTGTTGAGGATCAGCTGCTTCCTAACAGTATGGACTTCGTTCTTAGGTAAGTGTTTGAATGCTTTTGTACAATAACCAATATATAAATCACATTTAAATCTAAACTTGCTAGTATAAAAAAAGGTTAATGGGAGAAATGTTCAAAAATTCTCATACAACATTTGCCTTCAAACATTTTTCACCTGTTTTCATTCACATCCTGTTTTTGGCTAGATTGTAATGGTTCATGGTGGTTCACAAATTCACAAAGCTCTAATAATGGTGAATTATGGTTCCTCTTTTCAGAAGAATATGAAGAACAACCTTCAGGATTACTACCAGATTCTGCTCCTCTCCTACCAGAAGGACCAACAGAAGCAGAGGAAGGTTTTCTGACACTAGATAAGGTAATAATTTGAGAAGGAAGGATACTGTAAGTAGTGGTAGGTTGTCTTTTGTGTGCCACGTGGACTGTATTAATTTTTGATCTTTTATGTAAAAAATTCTTATGTGTAGATCTCATTCCAGACAAGCAGGTATATTTTCAGCAGAAGTTTAATATTTATCTTGTGTGGAATCAGCTGTTCCATCACGTGGCAATTAAATATCCTGCTTACTTCCACCATTCTAATGGGTGGCAAATCTATCATTGACTCCAAGTTTACAGAAGTTATATGTGCATAAGCATTCCAGTTTCTGTGATTTTTGTTAGTCAGAATATACAGTATGTACAGAAGAACAAAGAAACAGGACCCGGTTTTTAGTCCAGGAAAAAATTAGACATTTGATTTTTATGGACTGGGGTTTTTTCCTCTGAATTTTAGAGATTCCACTATATGCAGGCCAATTGACTCTCACTTCCTCAGGGGATTAGAAACTTTGCATGCTTGTGCTTCCCTTCTGTGAAATAAGACTGATGATTGTCTTAAAACATGAGAAATCTTCTAGAAAAAGAAATAATTGAAAATGAGTTCAACAACTGTTAGAATTTAAGAAATTTTTATTTCAAAACATGTACTTTCCACAACTGTTCATTTTCATTTACTGAAATGGTACTAACACAACTGATACTTTAAAAGTGTTGTTCAGATTTGTTTCAAATTATTTGACTTTTCCAAGTACTTTTCTAAAACTGAATCTAATATTTTGTGTCTGATTTGCAAGACTCTAAGCATATTTTGTGTTCCTTAATTAAAACTTTTGGGGACTTCTTCTTAAATGATTCATCTAATCTTTACTCCATAGTGTATGCAATCATAGAATTATTTAGGCTGGAAAAGACTTTGCAGTGTTCAAGGTTAAAACACTCAAGATTATTTCAATTGACCTTTTTTGTGCAGCTTCTGTTTTTAGTAGGTGAATATAGAGAATTAGGATTTTATAGATTATTGAGCACAGATTACTCACTTGGTAATCTTGTTGAAGATGGCTGTATTCTTGAAGCCAACTGCTATAAATTGAATTACTAAGTGTTTTGTTCCTAACTATACTTGAAAAATGGAATTAATCACTACACTGAGTAGTAGTAATTAATCTGAAGTATCCTTTACCTCTTTGTAGCTGAGAAACTCCTAGCCAAACGATTGTCCAGGAAAGACAAGGGTGCACTGCTTCCAGATACTTCTGTAAAGGCAGACCATAAATATAGGAAAAGTTACATTACTGAAGATTTCTTTGATTTATTGTCTGCATGGCTAGAGGCAAGGAGGGTATCCCAGAGGATGTTTTTGAAATCACGCGGTTTCACTCATACCTGGATTAGAAGAGAGAGAAGTGCTGAGATACCTATTGTTATTAAACTTGGTCATTGTTATCCACATATTTTTTCTGTTTTAATCTGTTAGGAATCTAGTCAATTTACTGCATCACAATACTTCTATGTACGCCAGCTACTGTTACTAACATTTGCAACCCATATTTGCTATTTAGCTTTGTGAGAAGCAACATTTGATTAGTTTTGATTGCTTAGAATTTCTCATGTGTCTATGGCTGGCATATTTTTCTAACACTAGTTTTTTTATTACTAGTAGTACTTGTTTTAGTAACACTCAGTTTTAATACTATTTAATTAAATTACTCTTTACTTGAATTCTGCTTGTACCTTGAGTTAAATTAACTACATATTTAATAACTAGTTGGAATTTTGTAGTAGTCTACATAGTACCTACAGACATAAGACATAATGAATCAAATGTACAGCATCAGTCCAAAACCAAGCAAATACATTGCTTTTCATCTTGCACAGCAGCCAAGGACAGTACAAAATCATACAGAGTCTAGAGGAAAGTTATGAAACAGGTCCTGGAAAAAATTATATAAGGGGTATACATACGAGATTAAACTAGCAAAGAATGAGCAGTGGGGAGAGTGTACGAAGTAGTACCTGATGTGAAGTCAATGCACTCTTCTTTCTTTTCTTTCCCTCTGCTATTAAACAAGATCAGGGAGCATTAAGCTGGAATGGAACACATCTACTATTGGTAGAAGGAAGTTTTTGTTTATGCCATACTTAGTTACCCTGCTGAACTCAACTACTACACGACACTCTTAAATGTGTGTGCTTAGGGATTAATTGCCTTAATAACACATTTTGGGCTGAGGTATGGCTGAGATTTCAAAAGCATTGGAATGACTGGGAAACATGATGTGGAGGATTTTTTTTAATTTCAAGTCACATCAGCACCATATAAACCATCAAGAAGATAGTGAGATGAACCAAATGATGAATCAAATCTCTGTAAGACTTATGATGCCTTGAAGTGCAATAGGTTTACAAAAACTGCAGAGTTCTACATAGAAGAAACAACTTGTCATTCAGCTGTTTGCCAGAATGAATGAAAGTTGTACAAGGCTTTGGCTTTAGGCAATACCAGAGACTTCTGAGACAAAACTGCTAAGATGACCACTGAGGGAGCTCATCGGTTATGGCAGTTCCTGTCTTGCAGCAGTGACACAGCAACTTTCCTTCCTATTCCTTTCACTTTTTTTTCAATATAAGACCTGATGAAGGGAAATGCCAATTTCCTTTATATGCGAGATAAGAAAAAACATTACTTTGTAAAACCATCAGTGTTTTGTTGGAGTTTTATTGGGGGGTTTTTTGTGTGGTTTATTTTTTTGCTTTGGCAGAAAAGCTTTTATTTTTTTAATTCAAAAATATTTATTGAGTAATTAGGTTGTTGCTTAAGTTGTTGACACAAGCAGAAAAATATAAATGAATATTTTAGTTGTTTGTTTTTTGGACACAAGAATGTTTTCCCGAATACTTAGTTATACCTAGGTCTGCTATACCTATTGTTCTTTCTGGGGTTTTTTGGGGATTACTCAAATGGTTAGCACTGTTAGGACTGCAAAACAGTTACATTGCCAATCATCCTAGTAATTACTTGTGAGATTTTTGCTACGGTTCAAGACTAAATAAGGCACTTAAAATGTTGGCTATGACTATGGTTTTAATTACTGAGAATACCAGGTAGTCTAATTAAGAATAGTTTTCCAGCTGCAGATATTACACATGCATATCTAGCTAATCGTCAGAGCTGTATGTGTGACTAAAGTAGAATTATTAACATTAGAAGGGGGTGTAATACTTAAGATCCAATATTAATATTTGCAAATAATTTTTAGAAAAGCTTTAGTTCAAAGAACTTTCTTTCAAAATACTTTCTACCATCAGTTTTGCATTCATAACATAATAATTTTATGCAAACCTTGTTTTCCTGCCTTATGAGTTACTTAACTCCTGAGCCACAAAATTAGGTCATAATCATCTTTAATTACAACATGCATGTAAACTGCCAATAGAAATTTCATGGAGTGAAGTTCTTGCTGCACTGATGAAGGATTCCAAGAAATACAAATGGACTTATCTTCTGGCTGCTCCAGTTAATGTGTGGTTTTCAGGTTCCTTAAGATGAAGGTAGAAAGGACAAGAATTTAGATAGGGTTCTGTTAGAAGCCAGAATGTGGGTTTTGCAAAATTTTGGCCAATCAGAAACGTGTCAAAGTTGATAAAGTGTCTTTTTTTTTTTCTTCCCCAGAAATTTTCTGCTGGCTATAAGATCTTGTGAACATGTTTTATAATTCAATGGCCTGCCACTCACTACATGAAATACATGTAACTGGATTCTGAATATTAAATATGCAATGCCATGTTACATGAGAATAGTAGGAAGTAGTAATAGACAAAACAGTAAATTTAAAGCTTCCATTAAAAGTGTAAGAAAGTATTCTTTCTAGTATATTTATCTTTGGAAAATGATGCCAAGATGTAAAATAGAAAAAAAAGAAAAGACTTACTGGCAAGAACCACATTATTATTGCACAATTTGAATAATCTACCCAAAGGTCATCAAAACTTGATTCCATGTATATTTAAACAAAATTAGGGATTGTCACTGTTCACATAAATAATTCATGGTCTCACTCTTCTTCCCTAGAGGAGGTTGTTGTCAGACTTTGTGAATACTTAGCCCAGTGTGTCTGAAAGTAACCTGCCAAGCAATTGATGCTTTTCCCCGGGGCTTGAGCTGTTTACATGTGGGTGATTTTGTGGGCTTAAAATTTATTTATTGACTCTACAAATTTTAAAAGCGTGGAAAACTTGTTCCATATTTCAAAAATAATAGCTAGAAATTTTTCTATTAGTTTTATCAAACACTTTTATTTTATAGTTTGTACTGTTTCTATTTTCTCCATTAATGATACCTTTCTTCAGGTTACTGGGGAACACTTCAGAGACTGTCTTTTAGGAAGAGGAGGGGGAAATAGGAAGATGTGATTATGCTAATGAGGGAAATACTAAGGAATTAATACAATGAAACTCTTGCAGTGAATAGAGCTGAAGAGTTTTGACACATCATGAAGTCTGTTCATTTTCAAGTTTCAGGGAGATAGCTGAAAAAAAGTGATTTTCAATTGAATTAGAATGTATTGTAGTGAAGTTCAGAATTCTGGGCTTCATTCCTAGCTAATACGATTACAGATCTCTCTGAAGGTATTGACTTTTGGGCTGAAAGAAACTATGCTTTTCTAAAATCAATCTGCAAAGCTACTGTGTAGTCTTCCACATAAATTGTTAAAAGCATTATAAAATAGATATTTCTTTACAAATCCTACTTTTGAAGTAGTAATGACTTTGATTATTCTTTAAGAAATCATTAATCTGAAGGAAATGTTACTATGTGTAATGTGCACCATCTATGAGGAATGGGCCATTTTTCTTAATCCTTACCCAACATTAACATATGATAGCTTTTGAGTTCTTTAGTTTCCTATTTCTTGGAACTCTGTTTTTCCTTTAAAATGCAGTTTGTACTGTTTGAGATAGAATCATAGAATGTGAAGGGGTTGGAATGGACCTTAAAGATCGTCTAGTCCCAACCCCCTCTGTCATGGGCAGGGACACCTCCCACTAGACCAAGTTGCTCAAGGCTTTATCTGACCTGGCTTTGAACACTGGCAGGGTTGGGGCATCCACAACTTTCTTGGGCAACCTGTTTCGGTGTTTCTCCACCCTCACAGCCAAAAATTTCCTCCTAATATGTAACCTAAATTTCCCCTCTCTCAATCTGTACCCATTATTCCTTGTCCTGTCACTACAGGCTGTTGCAGGAATGGTACTCCCCAGTTCAGTGCCCCCACCGAAGCTCTCCCAATCCTCACAAAACTCTCTTGCTCCTGCTTCCTCCCCCCTTTTCACTGTGCTGGGATGAAGTTGAGAGTTGGAGGCATAAAAGGTGAAGATCGTGGGTTTTGATAAGAACAATTTACTGTAAACAGCAGTGAGATAAGAAAATGAACAGTAACATCAGCAATGTTAATAACAAAAGAGTACAAAAGGGAGAGAGTGATTCACATCCAAAGATGCTCTCTGTGGAGCCTGCTACAATAAATTAGTGCCAGATGGCTTCTGCCCACCAAGTTTTGGACTGGAAGGAACACCCTTCTCCAACAGAGTCCTTTTTCCCCCACCCCTGTCAGTGATGTGAGGTCCCATCACATCTGGGTCCTGGCTGTGCCCCTCCCAGCTATTGCACAAAATTTAACCCTGTCCTGGCTGAAATCAGGACACACGAAAAGAGTCCCTCTCCAGCTTCTCTGTAGGCTCTTCAGATACTGAAAAGTTATGAGGTCTCCGCACAACCTTCTCTTCTCCAGGCTGAACAGCCCAAACTTTCTCAGCCTGTCTTTGCAGGGATGGTGCTCCAATCCTGTAATCAACTTTGTGACCATCCTCTGGACTTGTTCCAACAGTTCCATGTCCAGAACTGAGCACAGCACTGCAGGTGAGGTCTCACAAGAGAAAGACTTACTGGCAAGAACCACATTATTATTGCACAATTTGAATAATCTACCCAAAGGTCATCAAAACTTGATTCCTTTGGCAGAGGGGCCGAATCACCTCCTCTGACCTGCTGACCACACTCCTTTGGATACAGCCCAGGATTTATTTGGCCTTCTGGGCTGTGAGCACACATGGCTGGCTCATGTTGAGTTTGTCATCAGCCATCACCCCCAAATCTTTCTCCACAAGGCTGCACTCAGTCACTTCTCTGCCCAGCCTGCAGGTGTGTCTGGGATTGCCACAAACCAGGTATAGGGCTTTGTTGAACTTCATGAGGTTTGCATAGACCCAGCTCTCAAGCTTCTCAAGGTCCCTCTGGATGGCATCCCTTCCCTCCAGCATGTCAGCTGCATGTGCAAATTGAATTACTCTCTCTTTAGCATGTGTGGTGCTACTTTATTTGTAAGCTACGTGTTCTGTCTCAAAAAAATATTTACAGCTGTGTCTATAGTATTACTTGAGTCATTGAAAGAGAAGATATCTGGTTTATAAGCAAATTAATACCTGTTAGGGGAAAAAGAAAAGGTATTTCACCTAGGTCTAGGTCATGCATAGACATTTACTGTAGGTGACCAGTCTGTTTAAAGATAGGAAGAATCAGGCTGAGCCACTGAGTTGGTCAAGCAGAACCAAAAATGCTGTTAAGTGACACACATTATTTCAGAAGCAAGCTAACTTCTCCTGTCCCCTTTTTCTCCTTGGGTCATCATAGCCTCTTTCTGAAGAGAATTGAACTTTTTTATAAGCTTGATCCTATATAAATTCCCAGAGGCCAAATCTGAAGTCAAGACTGAAAACAGGTGTTGTAAACCATACTGCTTCAATCTGAAGTATCTTGTCTCCACTCTTCCTCCTCCTTCTCCTTTTGTTATCCCTCAAAAACTCACGTAGGGGATTTGATTTCTGAGATGCAGTATTTGCTGGTGTTAAGCCATGACTACAGTTTTCACCCAACAGATTTTCCCTTTTATACAAAAGAGAAAAATCCATGTCAATGTCTGTCTTCTATACAAAGCCATGGTTCTGCTAGTTTCTCACAACTAAGCTAATACCGTTAGATATAGGGGCAGCATATGGTCAGTCTGATTTACATAGGCTTGTTCTTTAAAAACACTAAAGAGGGGGAAAAGCAACTGTAAGTTAATTGCATTTTAAATAGGACAGTCATGGCAAAAGAAATATATGTAATTCTGTTAGCAAACATCTCTGCCAGTTGTTCATTTAATGGGGAAATGTGTGGATGGGTGCAGAATAGCAGGGAAGAAAATGATGAGTGAGGTGTGGTGTCCCGTTTCTCCCAAACTTGACTTGTTAGAACAGTTTTGACAGCAGGCATCGGCATAGTTTTGGGTAGTTAAATACATGGCTGTGAATCTTTTATCCATGGACTGCATAATAAAAAACAAGATACAGATTTAGTACTGAGTGTAGTGTCCTAAAGACGAGCCTGAAAAGGCACAGAGACATGTTCATTCTTGCCATCTGTGATCCAATGAGTTTTTAATTAGATGAAGTTCTGTAGAAACAGCTTCTATGGGAGAGTTCCTCTGTAGGGTATAGAGCAAACTCATTTACTGTCATGGCTTGAGTCATCTCAATAGATTCCCTGCACCACTCTATTCTGTCCATCTACTTCCTAGTCTTACAGAGAATCTGCAGACCATCAGTCTTAGGGACAACTCTGCACAGCCTAGAGGAAAGCACCACCAAAAACGTAGATTTGGGATGAGATTATGTCCTTAGTATTTCCTTTAGATGCCCTCTGCTTCAGGTTCTCTTAGAAAGTGTGTTCTGAAATACCTGATTGCTCCCACAAGTTGCGCAGGAAGGGTTTAGTGCTTGATTTACTGCTGTGGATTCTACAGCAGGGATCAGGAACTTGATATGCTTTTGTGTATTTTGCCTTTATTTATATTGCTTTGGTTGCTTCTTATGTGGCAGCAAGAGGGCATGTTAAGTATAAAATAAAAGAGCTGTAAAGCAAGCAAGCCCTTTAGAAAGGGAAAATATGTACTTTATTAATATTTTCATTTCTATGATCATAAAGCACAAAAAAAACCTTTAGAAAAGCCAAGCTTCTGCAGTTGACATGAACTAACGTTCTCTTCTTCTGGTGGGCTATATCTCACAGGGAGAGAATTAGAACATGGCAACAAAATTGAACACCATTAGTGGCACTGTACACATGACCTCATTTTTTGTACTGTGTTCAGTATTTGTTCTTGTGACCAGAAAAATATTCAGAAATATCTGAAATGTTAGGGTGTTTTTCTTTAAAGCAAGCAGTGCCCTTATAATGCTATATTAATATTAAAGCTCTACGATCTGGAGGAGTGTCATGGCTCACACCATGCCTATTCCAGCACCAGCTTTACTGCTGGTGCACTCTTAGTGCAGAGGCAGTGATGATAGTGCAGAGCTGTTTGGAACTTCCTGGGAGATCTGCCCATATATATATAGATATATATGCCCCATCTGCATAACAAGTGGTCGAGAGGTTCCGAAATGGACAAATATGGGATCAGCAGCTTCCTCAACTCCTCCATATTCTAGCATTCCCTGGCTTGCTCCTTACATTGACATGTCTTTAGTGAGTTCCCACTGTGTGTTACCACATCTCCTTTGCCAAATATCTCCTGCATGTTTTCCCAGCCTCCACTTCTTCCTCCTGATCCTTCATCCCCTTGTTTCACCAGCTCCTGCACTGCCTCCTTGCATCTGCCACTGATCCCCTCGTTTCTTCAGTACTGCTGCTTCTTACATCACTAGGATGGGAAAAGAAGGTCAAGGAGTAGGCTGAGAGGGACACTAAGGTGTGTGGGACAGACAACAGGAGGTAGTGGCAGCGAGATCTGATTCATAAAGATCTAGTATCTACTTCCTCCTTTGTTACATGCTTGAAAGTCTGTAGGAATGCAGTAAGAAAGCTGTCATAAACAGTATTGTGGACTGCTGAGAGTCTGTCTCCACAGACCTAGGAATTCTCATGAGTTGCCATGTGAGATGAGCAGCTATTCGAATTTCTCCAATTGTGTGCTCTTCTTTCCTTGGTACTCATACTAAAAAGTTGTGCTTCGATATATGAAAGGCTATGTGAGTTCTTTTTAAAACAGATCATAAGAATTTTCAGTTAAGCAACCTAATTTAGTGGATACTTAAAGCTTCTAATTGTAAAGCAAGGATGATTTTCTGTGTTTAGGTGTCTGAAAGTATGAAAAATCTTAGTCTGTTTTTTGTAAGATGTCAATCTTCTGTAGCAGCACTTCAGGGAATTCTACTCTACCATTCTTTGAATGGTTCATATTTTATTATAGTATTAGTATAGTGAGAAGATTCTGTAATATTTACTCAGAAATGTGGGTAAAAATGGTTCAACATCATTCACACAGGATTTTCTGAAAAATATTTTGTTTTGACTGTAAGCAGAATGAATTCATGATTGTGTATAGCAAGGAACCACAAGGTTATGAATGCTGAAGGAAGTATTAATTACTTGGAGTCATTCCCTTTACAACACTCCCTTGTATTTTCATATCAGTGGTATTATATTTCCTTCTTTTGTGTTTACTTTTACCATTGACTTAGTTTCAAGTTTATTACTGTATTAACAAGGATTTTGTGTGTGAAGCAGATGATTTTTCTTCCTAGCCCTGCCAATGCTACATTATTGTATTCTAATAGGCTGACTTTTGTCTAAACTAATCCAGCAATCTGTGTTTTTACAGCAGACTAATTCTAATGACTAATGTTTGAACATGGTTGTTGTGGGCAGTGTAAATGTATGAATTCAGTAAGTCAATGGGAGCTTGATCCTGTTTATTCTAAGTCAGCAGAAAAATAATATTAAACTAATAAAATAACCTGTCCCTGAAGACTCAGGAAGGGCATTCACATTTCCTTATGGGAACTCTTTCATTAAGTTTGAGGCCTGTTAGAATTAGGTTTGTTTGTAGAGGGAACAAGTTGTACAGAGACCGTCTAATTACTTTTGAAGTGAGAGAATCTACTTTTCCAGATTTGGGGAATCTTTTTAGCCCTGAATTACAAAGTAACCTGGAGTGATTTGAACTGCTTTTGAATGAAACTTGCAGGCTTAAAAAAGACAGGTTTTTCATGTGAAAACAATGCAATAAGAGGGCTTTATAGCATTCTGCTTTTTTACTTGTAGAAGCACAAATAACAATTCTTTTAAAACAATCTTCAAGCAGATTCATAACCTCTTGTTTCTACACATACCTGAAAACTTTCTTTTATTTGCAACTAGCTTTTTTTTATAGCAAGGCACTGTTTCCTTGTTTGTTAACCACATAGGAGTTAACATTTTATGGCTGATAGACATTCTTTTTCAAATGAGGTATATTCTCTCCTTATTCAGGAAGCTGGTGGGTTTTCTATGCACATGTGTTGGCCCCGTTGTCTGTCATCGTTTTACCTTCCTGCTTTTTTGTTTCTTTTACAGATGTCACCAGTCACCAGTAAGTCAGGGGACCTGAAATTTAACTCCAAACATGATAGAGACTCACCTGCAACACAGTAAGCAAGAAATGCTTAAAACAATTTGCAGTGTTATTGCTACAACTGTTGCTTGAAAACTGTGAGAAATGTTGGAATTTTTTTTTTTTCAAGCAAAATAAGAAGTTAGCTTTAGGGTGATTAGTGAGAGAGTGCTTCACACCCAAAATGTGAAGGAAATAACAGTTCATATACATATGCACATCCCCATGAAGAGCAAGAACTACAATGTACATGACAATCAAAACTCAGGGATATGTGGTTGCTCACTGGCATCCCTTAGCTATGTATTAGGATTTATTGCTGCTGGCTGAAAGCTATTTTTGCGCCTTCTAAAAGTTAATTAATGGAAATTCCAAAAGGTTTTCACATTCTAAAAAGATGCCAGCAGCACCTTTGGTGGTGACACTTGCATTTCTTAAAAATTGTAGCTCTCTGCTGCGTGAAAGCTGTAAGCAGACAAGATCTCAGCATTTTGAACAGGAGCTTCCACAATATCTTTAGCTTTTGCAACCATTTTTGCTTCAAAAATTGATATCTGAAAATACTTCCCATGTTTGCCATTATATCTGTCACCTAAGCAAAGTTATTTCACTGATCATTTTCCAGACCGGTTCCCTCCTCATATAAATAATCTGTACATTATGCTGTAGATGCCGATACATACCTCATTTTAACCTGCCTTTTAATCTGAATTTTGTATCTTCAGCTGTATCTAGATTTGAAAATAAATTGTGAGTGGAAAGTTTAATTCTCAAGTACGATGAAGAGTGGGCTGTACAACTACACATTGACAGAATTCAGTGTTGAATTTTGGACACAACTATTGTAGTAGTATGTACATTAAGGAAGGAAATGCCTTAAAAGCACAGTTACTGTGACGGTTGACACAGTCTGTTAGAAGTCAGTATCAAAAATTTGGGATGACTCAACTCCATTGGTAGGACCAGGAAACAATTATTTTGAGTGACCTTTCCAGGGCATCCACTGGAAAATGTGGGACCATAGATTTAAAATGTGGAATCATAAATTATTTTAAAAATTCAAGAATTTTGAGTCATACCAAATACAAATTTTCATTTTAACGGAAACTAGGGCTGTCCTGAGATGTCACACTGAAGGAATAGAGCCCAAAAATCATTTCAGTTACATTTTAAAAAGGTGAGAGAAGACACCTACATGCTTGAATCACTGGAACGTGTTCCCTCATCCTGAACTGCAGAGAGCAGGAGCATCATGGAGATTCCAGTCTGAAATCATGCATGCTCCGTGTCATAGCACTTCATAGCAGTGACCACATGTACCAGGCTTTTTTCAGAAAGGACTACAAGCTGTTGCCTTATTTCGAGAGCTAGAAAAGAATCCTCTGATGCTGCTGACCCCACTGGTTTGAAAACTGTCAGTATTTCTGTTTATAGGTGTTTATACAGCACACATCAGATAATAAAACAGCTCAGAAACAGGGCTGCCTATTTTTCATGAAAACTCTCACTTTACTGTTACCAAAAACATGACCTGCCAGGACTCTAGTTTTCTTGCTCACTGCGGTCAATGTGTCTTGAAATATCCTTTAAAATTTACATACATGCAGGTGTTGCCATCTTAACTGGAAAAGGTTTATATTTCAGCATCTAACAGCAGTATCAACATGACTTGGGATCCAGTCCAATCTGTACTTAAATAGTTGCTCCACATGCTGTTATTTTCCTGTTTTCTGTGAAAATACACTTAATATTCATGTCACATTGATGTGTATGATATGAAATTTATTTACTGCATAATTCCTAAGAATCGAGTGGTTGCCAAGTACACACTTTCAGTATGGAGAAGTGTAACTTTAATAGCTGCACAACTTGCTAAGCCAAATGAATGATTACTGGTTTGCATATTAGAACAGTATTGCTCACTACAGCCACAATACCTGCTGTAAAAGAACATGAATGGCAAGTCCGTATGAAATGTCTATTTTTTTGAGAATTGCTGCATGGAAAATATGGTTTTGCAGTAGGAAAACAAATTTTATACAAGATGGCAGTAAACTTTTATCTTAGTGGAGCAGTTGACATGTCTTCTGTAGACTCTAGAAGAAATAGAGAAATGATGCTAAGTGATTTTAATGTGTTTTGATACATCATCACACCTGATGTTCAAATAATAAAAAGATGAAAACTGCATCTCAAGATTAGAGTAGCTTTATATTGGTAACAGGATAGTAACCTTACCCTCTGAATAGTAATGATTCATCCCTGCTTGTCAGCACAGCCAGTATGTCCTTAGGTATGTCCCCATTGTATGGTTTTCTTGAGTTGGACTGGGTAGTGCTCTGCATAAATTTACATGAGACCCAGCTGAGCACTGGGTTTGGTACATTGGTACTTGTAACACTGAATAATTATGACTCTGTACCCTAGTTTCCTCACGCAGCAGTACTCCTCAAATTGTTCTAGGGATCCTAACACAGAGGGTCTTAGACTCGCAAACCTGCTCCTTAGGATGTTCCAGTACTAGAGCTGAGCAATCCACATATTCATAAGCCTACAGTTTAACAAAAGTTCCAACTACAGGCAGATATGCATCAGTTCATTAGCAAGGCTGATGTGTAAACATTTTCATGTGTAAAATCTGATTATATTAGGGCCCTATCATCAACAGTGCAGCACTTCCATTTTTGTGGAAAAGACACACATTGCATTCTTCAGTCTTGAGTCATCCATTTGCTTATGTGTTTCAGCAGCATTAAACAGTTCAGGTCATAAACCAAGACCTTTTTGTGCTAGGCACAATACAAATTTTGAACAAAGACAGTACCTTCCTTTGAAATGTTAGAGTAGAAGTATTGTTATGTATTTGTAGTTAAATAAAGTTACAACTTCTGCCAAGAGTGGGAATTCATGGTAGAAGTGGTGTAACATCTGCATCATGCAGATGTTACACTTGCCATCATGTGCAAGACCAGTTAGAGGCATCAGCTGGAACACAGGAGCTTGACTGATCCTTTTTGCACTGTATGAAGGCTGAAAAGCATAAATAGACATTAAAGTGATTTCTGACTCTGTCCTTGTGCAGGTATATTAAAATGGAAAAACTAATCTTAGGCACTTTGACTGCGTGTCTTATTCTTGTTGCATAAATAAACCAGGAATCTCTCCTTAATTTTAAGTATTTTGGTGTCCGAGCTTAGGAATGTGAAAAAAGACAAGTGCAATTGCTTTTATGAGAGGAGGAGACTGGTAATTTGTATTTTTTAATTGCATCTGTTGTCTGTTGATCAAGACGAGCTGATTTTTAAGATCATGAGCAGTTCTTTTCAAAGCAATGCTATGATAAAAAGTAGACTAGTGGAGTGGTCTCATATTTTGTCTTCATGGTTTTCTGTCTTTGTTCTGCTGTGGAACAGTAGTTTTTGTAGTTGTTTCAGCATTGTGCTCAAGAGGACAGGCAGACAATTGCTCTAACACATCAGCTGTAGGTGGAAAAAGCTCTAAATTTGGGCTAACTTTGTGTTTCTTTTACTCTTTTTATATCCACCTTCCTCTAGAGGTACAAAGAAAAAGAAGAAAAGGATACAAAGGAATGAGAGAGAAAATCAGCACAACTTAATGAGCGTCGATACTCCTCTGTCATCAGTTACAACTAATGGTGTTGAAAACGAACCTACATCCCGTGGGGTGGAATTGAAGAAGAAGAAGAAAAAGGCAGCGAGAGGCTCACACTTAAGCACAAATGGAAGAACAAATATTGCCTTTGAGCTCGAATGCCGTGACGCAGAGGCATAATTTATTTCTGAATGCTGGGGCGATGTTCATTACACGCGTTGAAGGCTGCAATTATGATCTCTCTTCTAGGATTAACAACAAACAAATAAATTAAAATACTTAAATATGCAAAGTGGTACCAGTTGTGACTTATCAATGGTGCAAACCTGTTTTGGATGACTTTTGCCCTGGGTTCCTTGAAATCAACAGAACTTGAAGGTTCAGCTCCTCGCTGGACTGGAAAAGAACTGAAACTGTGTCAAATAAAATGTTTCCTGATTTGATATCTGATTAAACTGTCACTTAGGCATTTGTGTAGGCTGTAGATCAATCAATAGCGAACTAAAGAATCAAGTGAAAAAGTGTGATCTAGAGCAAAACATGCCCAACCACTACATAAGTTACTAAATTAGCTTTTTAAAGTGTGCTGTAAGTTAAATAGAAGAGTGTTCAGAATGGTAAAATACCAAAGGAGTGCTGACATTAAGGTGTACCTGAAAACACAAGCTTTCAAAAAATATTTTCCTGGCATCAAATATCTGTTTGGACTGCATTTTGCAGCCCTGAAGGGAATCGTGGATTAACTACCTATGCAACTACACTGTCTTCAGTAGGACTACTTGTTCTTATCAAAATAAATTAATGTTGCAAATTCCAGGCAGCTGTATTTTTCAAATGAGGTGTGCTGCACATGGTAAAGATTCATTGCAGTTTTGTCAGAGTTCCTGGCTGCTTTGGCAGCAGTCTTGCCAAACATACTTTCTTTTGTTTGAATGAAATATTTCATATCCAACTATGCTGTTTGCTTTACTTGTAGTCCTCATTCACTTGTAAGCATCATTTATCTATTCTTTTACTTGAGTATTATTTTGTGAACTTGTACTAATGACTTCACTAATTATCTACGGTGTTAAATAATTTATATTTTATATTAAACAAAACACTTTCTATCAGTTAGTGTTGGTGTTTTTTCTGGCTGATGATGTCCAGTTTATTTTTACTCTGCTAGGAAATTCTTTCTCCTCCCCCTCTGAAGCAATAAATAACATAAAATTAGAAAGCCCTTATTTAGTAGACAGGGCACTTGATTCCATTAAAAAAAGAAGTGAAAATAACAATGCTGGGCACTGATGTGTGAAATGCACCCAGATGCAGAGGACTAGTTGCTGTATATTGTAATACCTTCCTTGCACATGTTTTGAAGCCAGAAAAATCTGTAAACTTTTTCCTTTTGAGTAAAGCACAGCAGCAAATCCTCTCTTTTCGCCCCACCAGTAGTTGTTATTTGCCGTCAGTCCTAACTTTGCTCTTCCTAGAGTGTGTGCATGGAGCCCTGCCCTAAATGGGGCTTGCATGTGTGTACTGGAAACTTAGTAATGTCTCTTTCTCCAGTCAGAGGTGGTGTAAAATTACCTCAGTCCTGGGGCTGCCTGGTTCTGTCAAGGCTCCCCACCTCTTATGTCCCTGCAGTGTGTTCCAGCTCATCATCCTGTGTGACATGTGGCATTTAGAGATTTTATAAAGGGGACAAATCTCGACATCTTATATTTCTTAAAATGTCCTGGGTCACGTTTAAAACAAGGGCAGAGCATGACATCAGGCTCCACATCAGGGAGAGCTGAGCAGTAGCCAAGATCTGGGAGCTCATTGGAAAGCATTGTAAAATGTTAATTTGCCATTGTCGACACTGAAGACAGAAATAACACTTCAGATAAACACCACAGAGAGATGGTAGTTCTAATCAAAGGCACAGCACCTCCTTTCATGCTTGCGAACTAGGGCTCCAATTATGTTCACTGCTCTGAAGCTGAATAGAGCTGCTTTGCCACACTTTCCAAATTGAGAGGAGAGGCAGCAGTAGTGTCTTCCAAGGCACAGTTCCAAATAACAATTAAGCAGAAGGAATCAGATAAGAGCCAAACATGAAAATGCAGGAGTTGAAAATAAACTTTTCATAATGTTTTCTTGTAATTGCAGTAGCTTTTGTTTTGCTTCTATAATTTTTTTTCTTCCCTACCACATGGTTGGTTAGAGACTTCTTTTTCTTTATACACAGTGTCACTGTGGTGCTAGTTTTCTGCATTCATTTAACAGAAAAGGAACAAAAATATCTGAAATTTAAAAGGGTCTATGATCCTTCAGTATTAAAATTGGAGCCTTCACCCTAAAATCTCTTTAACAAATTATGAGCATGACACAATGGCAAAGACAGTTTTGTTCAGAAATATGGTTGATACATTCATTTTTTGAAGACCTGCTTTTTGGTATTAGTAGAGTCTTTATTCTTCAGACATTGCTGTTGGGATTTTAGATTTACAAAAAAAAGGATAAAACTTTTAAACACTTCGGTGTAATGGTTTAAAAAGAAGTTTTTGATTAAAAAGCTTTATATAATGCTTCTTGTTTCTGTGTTAATGCAATCTACATATTTTCTAAATTCACTTTGCAGTGAATATCATGTACATTTGCTGAACATTGCCTAAGTACTTAGAGGACTTAAATTTCAGTGGAAGAAAAGAATTCCAGAAGGATTCAGATTGCCTACTGAAAATTTTCTTTTTTTATTAGATGAAGCATTACGAGTGTCCTGCAAAATTGCTCCCTGAGCCATGGTGTGTGAATTAAAATGCAAGAGTTATAAAAGTCTGTGTAAGACTTCCTTAGAGGGTGACAGGAGTTCATTGCTGGTACAAGCCAGATAAAATGTTGCTTTAAAAAGTGTGAATATTAGATATTTATAGCTGCCTGGCGATAGCATCGTGGGTCTTTCATTGTTCTGGTGTTTGTAGGTTTTGTGTGTGTGGTTACACCATGGAGTTGCTATTATGTTTTTATGATAGGGCAGAGATAGCAAGAACTGTGTGTAAATCAGCAGCGCAGAAAAAAATGTGTGGCCGTGTTTTTCCTGTGTTTCCCAATAGCCATCAAACTGCGTTTAGTTTTTTCCTTAAAATAATTTGAGGAACAGACATCATAAAACATAATAAGTGTATTTGTAGCATCACTTAATTCCGAAGGCAGTAGGGGATGGATCACAGTCAAACAAGGGCTAATGAGAACACAGAGGAACATGACAACCGAAAGTCTCTGTTGACTAGTGAACTAAATCTGCCGGCTGGACGCAATTGTCTGACGGAGAATTGAATGTCAGGATCATTTAGGGTTAACAATGGCCCATTACAAGCAAAAGCAGACAGCTATGAAAAATAGCCGGCATGGTAGTCATTCTGCAGGGACCGTGGATGCAAACTTGGTAATGAGGCACTTCATTCACTACATCCTTCTGCTCTAATTACTCAGGTGAATAGGAAATACTTCGTTTAAGGCGGGAACAGACTAGAGCAAAAACACTTGTTTGGTAAACACAAAGAGTGACAGGGTTTTTTAATGATCCTTTTCCAGCATGTATGAAATTAGTATGTATGCAGTGCAGCCTATTTTATGGATGTGGAAATTGGGAGGGGAAAGAAATATTTTCTGACTAGTAGAGGGAGGCCAGGAAGATTCATGCAAAGATTGGTACTCCAGCGTTTTTCCCTTAGCATTCTGTCCAGTGTCCATACAGAATATTGGAAACAAATTAACTTAGAGATGTACACCTACACTTGTAAAAATACACTATGTTAGTTCAAGGGGGTTTATTGCTTGGAGTTTAGCATACACGCTTTAGGAACAAAACTGCTGCGTGTAGGGAATAGAAACAAGAGGAGGTCTGAGAGAGGGAAATAAGCAACTTGAGAAGAAAGCTGCTGCTTTGGGGAGACTTGCAAAAATGTGACAATTAGAAATTGGAACTTAAGAAGAAGGAACAGAAGATAGCATGTAGGTGTGTTATAGCAGAGCTTTGGTTGCTTCAGTCATGTTTTTTAGACTTTAGAAATTCAGATATTTAACCACTTCACTTTTTAAAACATTTGTTTTGTGCCATTTACAGAAACTTTCTGCATGAACTCTCAGAACCCACGAACAACATTCTGTGTTTCTCCAGTAACTCTTAGCTCTCTGGTGTTCTAACTCTGAGCTACAGCCTACAGAGTTCCACATAGTCTGTGACTTGCAGAGCTGTTAGGAGAGATGAAGCTTTCATTCCCTGATTTCTGGGAAGGTTTTCAGGAGGTAGCTTTATAGTTGTCTGTTGCAATAGGCACCTCTGCCTTGATTCAGTCCTCTCAAGCCTCTTCATCTGGTGCAAAACAGCTGCAGCAGAGATTGGAACTTCAAGAATCAAGCTGCTCTTTCAAATATTTGAGGTCATATGATCCCTTTCTTACATGTAGATGTGTTCTGCTCACAGTGGTTTTGAC
Organism: Leptocoma aspasia; assembly: GCA_013399835.1. Taxonomy (NCBI): domain Eukaryota; kingdom Metazoa; phylum Chordata; class Aves; order Passeriformes; family Nectariniidae; genus Leptocoma; species Leptocoma aspasia. The sequence goes on along the minus strand of VXAX01005455.1, from coordinate 522,893 downwards.
AAGAGTTTTGTCTTTTGTGCATCTGTTGTATGCAGTTTGCTTGCTGCCCTCCCCTTCAGAAGGGTTTGTTTACTAGCACTTTATGTTTATGTAGAGTCCCAGTCCTGCAAGCTGCTCAGAGTAGATGGACCCCGATACTCAAAGCTCCAGCAAAATCAGCAAGGAACAGGCTTTGAGCCACAACATCATGTCTGCAATTAGTGTATACTAACTTTAAAGGCTGGGAAAACATTTTCTCTCTTGCAGTCATAGATGAAGATGTCAGCTCTGCATTTCATATAAAACTTCATCCACCTGATTGTTTGTGAGGACTTTGTCAAGCCAAATGAATTTTCACTATGTTTGGCTGTGACAAGCAAGTTTACAAGTCCTGCTCAAATGCAAACAATCAGCAGAAACTGCAGATGCCACTTTCAGCGGAAAAATGTTTCCACATTGCTAAAGCAATATCAGTAAAATCTATGCTCTGAGCAGACTTCAAATTTTTGTTGCATTTATATTGCCTGCAAAGGCAGGGAGTATAATAAACTAGTGTGTAGCAGCTGTAAATTTTCTGAGGATTTATCTAACCACAAATACATCGAAATGGGGAAATAGGTCTATATTAAACTGTGCAAGATGCTGCTGGAACTCAGCCACTTCTGCAACATCCTGTAATTAATTTATTATGACAGGTCTGGCAAACTGAAACACCCAATACGCTTGCGACAGACTGTTATGATATAGCTGTATGAAAACTCTGTAGTCACATAAAATGCAGATATTAAAGGAAAAAGAAAAAAAAGGTAGCCCGGTATTACCATTAGTTCTCTGTTATGTAGAAATTTTTCACCAGACTCACATTCACCAGCATCCTGGAGTGCACATGGCAGAGTCAGTACCTCTGCCTGCACTAGCTGGGAAGGAAATTGTTTCAGAATATATTGGCTTAGATCCTACTGTTCTGGGATCAGAAGGAGAGTTAATGAAGTTCCGTGGACATGTTCAACTGAGGAACCTCTTTTCACACATTTTCTGAGTCAGCGCAGGCCTAGCCATGTCTTTTAGTGATAAAGTTAATAAGTGGAGTTGAGACAATGGTTTAACTTTCTTCTTGGTCAGTCCATATTTGTTATTCTGCCTGTGTTTAAGACTCTTGGTTTTGTTAAATAATAGTGAAAGGGTTGCAATGAAATGTTCTGCAAGTTGCAAAGAGAATTAGTACAGTTTTCTCACAAATCAGTTTTTTAATATCTCTAGTTCTTACAGAGGTGACTAGAACAGGTTGTCCTTGCATTCAGTTGCTTATCCTAAGTTCATTGCCTCAGCTCTCATGTAAAATGAATACTGAATTTCATCTTTTTCTGGGGGTTATCTTCAGTGTTGAACATCCTGTTATTAATCCACAGCTAAACATAGCCAATTCAGCACTGCACAACTGTATAATTTTTAAAAAATCCTCTTTCTCCCCTCCCAATTTTTTGATAAGTAGAATAGACTGGTTTGCTCCCTTGCTTGCACTGTGTGTTTTAATGTGCACAAGTTAAGCTTTTGTACATCCATTGCTGCAGGCGAGCTCTGCAGAGTACGTGCAAGGAGTTATTGTCACCAAGTGTTACTCACTTGGCAGTGCTGGTTTTTTATGGACCATAATTTTTCCCTTAGTTTCACCTCAATGTTTTTTATTTTGCCATTGCATCATCAGCCTGCTTTTTTTCCAGTGTATGTCATCAGGATTTTGATACCTTTGTATAGACACTGTATAAAGCAACTCCATGTTATGTTCCGCATTCATTTTAGCGCTTGGTGGGGATATACAATCATGGGTGCAATAATGACATCAGCCCTAGGCTCATTAAAATAAATGCCATCCAAAGCCAAGCTCTAGCAGCCTGCATAAGCCTATAATAAGCTTATATGGGGGTGGTTAATCCCCATTGTGGTTTGGTATAATGTCATAATAAAAAAGTGACATCAGGGAAAGGGCAGAAGGGGCAGTAAATGTGCTCTGCACTGTGGCCAAGGGCTCCTGACATCCCTCCTTCTTAAGCAACAGCATGAGCAGACCTGAGCAGGTCCAGGTTGCAATGGAGGGTGACTGAAAATGGCTCTTCTGTTAACTGAGCCAGAGCCACAGAGCCACGAACATCCCAGAGTGGCTTTCCCTGGTGATGCACCGTGCATGTGTGCAGGCACACAGAAGGTGTGGAGCAACACGTGGCCCTGCACTGGCTTGCTTCCCAAGGGTACAGCTTCATTGGACCTTGCAGGCCCTGTTCTCCATGGGAAACATCCCAGAATAAGGACACCCAGTCTAGACCCCAAAGCTCCTAATTTGTTGCCTGTATCCAAAGGTTTAAATGAGAAGGAGATGGGCTGCCCTTAGGGTCCGCAAGGGCACCCTCACTCCTCAGAGCAGGGGCATCCAGGGCATCCTTCTCAGGGGCTGGTACTGAGCACGGCCAGGGCTCAGGCTTTCTGCTCCCTAGGGGTGAGTGCCAGTCACAGAGCAGCACTGGGAAGGAGGGTGGGAGCTCTATACGGTGCTTTTCCCTCACACTCGATTGAAGTGGTAGCTACAGTTGTTTTTCCTTGCTGTTCTTTCAGTCAGGGTTATATTTTCTCTGAAAGCAGATAAAGCCCTCAATGGCAGCTCTTTGAGTTCAGTGTCTCTGGCATTTTGCCCTTTGTACTCTTTGTCAACACAGTAGTATGGGTTTTCAAGTCATGTTTGGGAACCTGGGCACCTGGCTCTTTCTGAGACTTACTTGAGGCAGTGTTTTTGACATCAAGTTCGTAGGACAAGAGTTAGAGACTTGGCTGCCTCCAGTTAGATCCCTGAGTGGCTTGAATTCACAAGGAAAAAATTGATAATTCTGAGGTTCTGATCGTTGGTCAGGTTTTGTGTTGGAGGAAGAGACCTGTGTAGACGTGGTCTAAGACAAAATTTCCTGATGGTTTGTGCTATCATCTAGCAACAGCTTGACCCAGTTTGCTTCATCAAGAGAGTTAATATTTTAAACAATGCACTGATTATTGATTCATGATTTGAGCATTGATTGTTTCTTCATGCCAGTGAAACGGAAGGCAATACAGAGCAAGTAAAGCTGACAGCCATTACCAACGTCACTATCAAGATTTCTCCTGAGCCATGATAACTAGGAGAAGAAAACTGTAAGACTCAAATATCTTCCAGCCTAAATGTACATAGAAGGCCTGCCACCAAAGATGATAAACCTAATATTTAGCTCAGGTTGCTTGTTCTAAGGACACGGTTTGCAAGGAGGGGAAAGAGCGACTAGTTCAGCACATTGGGGCTGACATTGGTCAAACACTGTCAAGGTTTGGTCTTTTTGTAGGCTGAGGTTACTTCATTGAGTCATTTGAACTCCACCAGTTTCCCACACTAAGATCAGTGCTGTAACATCTGTGAACTTTTTGGGTTATCTTCTTTTTTTTAATGGTTTTGTTCCTTTTTTTTTTGTTTTGAATGTGTGGTAAAACATATTGGAACTTTGTATAAATGAAGAAATCTATTCCTAATTCATTTGAACTCTTGGTATGTTTTTCCAGATCATTGCCATATTTTCCTAGAGCTAGAATTAGCTATATTTAGATACTTGCTTTCTTAGGACTCAGCAATGGATCAGCACAGCTTCCAAATTGAAGATGCATGTGTTAGTAGTGCCTGCAACAGCAGCTGAATGCGGGTTAACCTCACTTGCAGAGTTCTGTGGTTTTGTTCCGTTTCTTGTCATGAATACATCACACAGGGTCAGACTGAATCCTGTAAATCGAATAAGAACTCAGCCAGAGAGAGGAAAAGAGAATTTGCTGCCATTTGAACCTGTGCAATACCAGCAGAGAAGTGCTTGAGCAGGGCACTGGCAGTGTCTCTGCACAGTGCAGCAGTGTGGAAAACAGGCCTGGCTCTACCCAGATTTGTAAGCAGTGGCACATGTCACACGGGATTAAGGACTCCTGGAAGCACATGCAATTTGTGGTGCTGCTCCCATTCTCCCTCCCAGCCGCCCTCAGTTCCCTGCTGGCCTCCTGCCTCCTGTGTAAAACTCCAGCTGAAATGGAGAAATGGGATGGGTGGCAGTGTGCCAGCTGCCCGGGCATCCAGCGCCGCTTATCTCTCTGACGAACACCCTGCCGTCCATCCCCGGGTGACTCACTTCTTCAGGCACTCCTGCCTCCTGGAGCTCAAAGAACTTACTCACTCCTGGAAAAATCTGTGCAAATATTGATATAGCTGCCTTGTTTTACATCGGCCCTTTTGAAGGTCGGCTTTTTTGTGTAGGCAGGTTGGCTGCTGATTTGTCACTATCATTCCAACTTTTTTGACTAGAAAGGTGTGAGTAGTTTGCTTCTTCTGTCCTAAGGTGCTAAAGTATCTGCTCTAGGAAGAAAAGCATTTGGAAATGCTTTGGAAAGTTAAATTAAAAGTTGTGGTCTGGGTTCTTAGTGCTGTCTGAAAACCAAGAAGATGCTCTGTCAAAAGATGTTGAAATGATTATTTGTTTCCACTTTGCTGAGTTTAATTTACAGCTGGTTTTGTGAGTTTCAACTGAAATCAGATTAGTTAACTTTAATCTGAAACTTGTGTCTAAATAGTCAATGACCTAATTCATTAGCTATATTTTAGCAGTATTTACTAAAAAATACCAGCAGTGATTTCACAAATCTTGAAAAGAATAGGAATACATTGTCATAGGAAATATTGAAAACATTGACAGTTCATCACAAAGAAATTCTGTGCTTATTTAAAGACCATTTTGGGGAAAAATCTTTCTATGAAAAATACTGTCGTTGGATATTCAAATGAACTCACTTATTTGGCAGTAAAACTGGTCTAAGTGAATAAGAGTGCATAATAATTGACTTTTGATTTCAGTAAGATTTTTGATACTGTCTTATATTATGTTTTTTATTACCAGAGGGGGGGAAATATGGTCAACTATCATAAGGAGTTGATGCATAACTAATTAAAAAAGAAAAGCTGCATTCAAAAAAGAGTTATCCAAGTTTAGTTATCATACCAGGGAGATATTGCAAGTGAGGTCCCTGAGGTCAGTTCTCTGTCACTTCTATTCACTATTTCCATTAATGAGCTGGATGATGTAGTTGTATTTATAAAATGTGTGCGTGAGTTTGCGGGCTGGTTGTAGGACATGATCAGAATTAAAAATTATGTTGGAAAATGGAAGTAACGGCGCAAATCAGTAGAACAGGAGCCAATAAGATTTGTGCTAGAGGAAGAAGGAACCAAAGAAAAAAATATAAAGTGGCTTTTCAGTTTCATTGCAGAAAAATGTGCAAGGTGACAGGTTCAATGGCAAACTAAGTGAATCATCAACACACTATGTCTGTTTGGAAAGAAGTGTCACCTGAGTGATATTAGCAGAGGTGAAGTGTGTAAGATCAGATTATTACTTCTTCCCAAGTTATGCTGGTGAAGCTTCAGCAGGAATACTTTGGACACTGCATACTGGAGCTGCCAGACAAGCTGAATATGGTTCAGGGAACAGCAGTGGGCATGACAAGAGATTTAGAAACCTATGAAAAATGTGCAAGGGATTGGAATTGTTAGTTTAGAAGAGGTAAGGATTGGGAGACACAATAGGGATGATTAAGGTTTTTACAGAAAGCAAGAAGTGAGGTAGCTCTGTTTAGTATGATCTATGCCCATGTGATTTCATTACAAAGCTCATCTATTATTTTTTCTCTCTCATGGAAAGCTTTAGTTTTATCTTACAGCAGTGTGATGGAGCAAAAATAAGTATTTCTGAGTCTATTTAAATTATATGATCATATATTTCCTTTCTTTCTCTTTGTTATGTGTACTATTATTAGTTGTCTTTTTCTTCCTCTAAAATAGCATCTGTAAGACTCACTTGGGTCAGTGTTAATGTATAACAACCATTCTTTGAGAAGAAAATCACAGTGAAAATGTTTTATTCATTATCTCCTCTGTCATAAATATCTTGCTGGAGCAAAAATCCTGACCCTGAATCTATCTGCAGAACTCATGAGCCCATGGGTATTCAGTTTTAATTGTGCTTCTCCAGTGATTTATGGCATTACCTTGGGTAAATTGAACCTCCACCTCAATTTCCCTGTCTTTAGCTGAAGATACTAATATTTCTCCCATGGACAGCCTGAGAGTTAATCTCTCTTGACAATGTCCAGTCCTTAAGCAGAATCTTAAAAGTTTAGCTGTCACATACCTATGACTCAGTAGTTGAAAGGTAGTCTGTATTTATGGTGGGGCTGAGTTTTGAGGGTTTGGGGTTTTTTTAAGCACTTCTGTAAAATCATGCTTTTCAGTCTTATGGCTTGGAAAGGCAATTTTGATTATTTTATTTTTGGGGCTGGTACTATCAGGCATGAGAGCAAAAAGCTCTCAAGGAAAAGGCCTTTGTTTGTAAATGTGGATTACTCAGCTGTAGTTGGACACTATAACTTATTACACTACACTCTGCTGGCAGCTATAATAGTAGAGCAAGCTCCACTGGAGCTCCAAAAATCTGGGATGGGAGTCTGGCCAGAAAAACTGAAAGCCTTGAAGTATGTTCCAAGGCAAGGAAAGAGAGGTTACTTCTCCCCTCAGGTTTCTTGCATTCAAAAGTGATAATTATCATCAAAACAGAGAGAAAAGATAGATGCTGGATAAGCTGGCAAGGAAAAGACCCAAGTTTCTGCCCTCTACAAACAGGAATGCCTGCCCAGCACATATGATGCTGTCTCAATTTGATAACAAAACAGAAGTGTGTTAAAAAATAGTTGAGGAGACCCTGCGAGTTTTACAGACCATGAGATAATAGTGTCCTATCCATAGACAGGGGGGTCATGCTGCAAATCCACTATTTATCTCCATTTTAAGCACTCTCTCATTAAGGAGTGGAAGTATCTTTACTTTGAAACAGGACAGATAAAAGGTGTGACTGCTTAGGATTTTGAAAAACATGCAGACTTATATGATGACAGCAGGTAGAGGTATTTCTGGTGGGTCTTGACCTCTGCACTTTCATCGCATTAATTCACTGAGCCATATGTTTAAACTAAAATAAATACAGTGGTACAGCTGGAAGTGTCTCACTGTTGAAGAACTTAGCATTTTCCCTGTCCATTTCTCTTCTTTTGTGTCTTAGTTGGCGAATGGTCTGTAATGTTCTCATATTTTTTCTTCATGGGGGACTCTTTCTCCACAACTCAGAATTAACAAGATTTCTGTTCAGGGAATTAGGTAGTCTGTGAATGCAGCCATTTGGTGGACAGGAGGGAAGTAATAGTTAGGAAATAGACTACACCATGTTACCATGTTTTGGTTTTGTTATTTTCCCTACCCTTTCCCGTTCCCACAAACTCTCTGAAAACACCAAATCTACTCCAAGTATTAGTCTGAGAAATGACTTTTTGCTTGCTTAAAATGTATTTTCTCCATCAGTGTTTTAGTTTCGTGCTGCATAGAGTACCTGTGAATTTTATGGTACATACATTGAATAACCCCACCAGCCACTCAAATAATTTGGGTTTTGGTGTCAAATGACAGAAGCTGGACAATTTTTCTAAAGGAGTTGCTGATGCACAGCTGAGTGCACACATCAGTGCATTTAATTGTCCACAGTGTGCTGCACGCTTGTCCCTGAGAAGGCTCCAAAATGCTGGAGCAGAGTTAGAGGCAACTTTCATCTCACACCCCTACCCAGACCGAGCCTCTGTCAACTTTAAAATGTGGAAGTTCTGCAAACACAGATGTTTTTCAGCTTCACTGCTGGGCAAGCCTTGCTGGAGTCCATGGAAGCTGCTGGGCTTCCCTGCTCTGGAATACCCTGACGAGGACTCCGAGTTACCTCTTCCTGAGTTCTGGCAGCTGGACTTCAGAGGACTTCTAAACCAGAAGGAGCCCCAAGAGGCTGGGCCTGAGCAGTGCTGGCCCCTTGCCCAGCTCTGTGCAGGCACAGCCCTGCCAGGGTGCCCCTGGGGCACTGCCACTGCCGCAGAGTTAAAGTGCAACTTCGGAGTCTGGCTCCTCAGCCGCTGGTGCCTCGTGTAGGTCATGCTGGCAGCACCCATTGTTCTGAAGCATTTGAAGGGCATCCAAGTTTTGGCATCATTAGATTATTGCCATGGTGCTCGGGCTGCAGATCCTGTACAATAAAAGGGGTTTCACTTTATGTTCAATCACTATTAGCTGTTATCTGCAGCTTTCATCTAGTCTCCATTAATGAAAGAACAAATAATTCCAGGGACTAAATAGATGTTTGACCATTCAAATATATGCAAAGTGATACCATTTATAAATGGGAGGAAGTTGTTTTGCAAGCCTAGAATTCCATTTGCTGTGGAATTTCCATTTAACAGTGTGAGTCCAGTTAAATCCTGAAATACTACACTTTTGAGAGCAGGTTTTGTCATACTTCAGCTCCCTTTCAGCTGAAGGCTCCTAATGGCTGATATTTCTAAATCCCATTCCATTTCATTAGAGGGTAATTATCTGCTAATACTATTAACACTGCTGCAAAGAGGTAAACATCAAGCTATTCTCCATGATTTTGCTGATTGAAAAAGAAGGAATAGGCTTGAACTGCAGTGAGGAAGATTCAGGTAAGGCTTTGAGAAAACATCGTGTGAGGAGCTGAGAGGTCTGAAGAAACTGGGCATCTCCACCACCAAACACTGTTTTCTATTTTTACAGCCAGCAGAATATCCAAGACTTGCTGTTGCAGTCTCCTGGCAAGGGAAATGTTTTCCCTTTCACTGAGTCTGCACATGGCATTCTCCAAAGCGAGGGATATAGGAGGCACAACTGGCAGAGCCAGGCAAGTGTTACTGCAGCGTAGCCGACGATTGCCAAAGGATTGCATCACAGCCCGGCTTTCCAGCAGCTCCAGCCCCGTGGCAGGGCAGGCTCGTAGCTCTTGGGTCTGCAGGTATCGCTTTCCCTGGCGCTGCTCCTCAGGGTCGGATTGGGCGGTTTCGCTGAAGGCCAGGAATGTGACTGCAGCTCAAGGATCCCAGCTCCGGGCTGGTGAGGTGTTTTGAACTGGCCTGTGTGAGGTGAATCAGGAAGGGCTCAGTGGCTCTGACACCGGCACTGAGCTCCTGCTGAACCAGCACAACTGGGCATTTGTTCCCCATTTTCCCCTCTCTCCTCCCAGACCTATGCATTATTCTCTGTTTACCAAAACTGCCTTATTTACAGCTACAGAGGCTTTGGCAGAGCTAAGTCTGGGTTTTGTCACAGCTGAAGAGCAGCTGCAGATCATCCTTACAAACTCTCCACCCTGAAAGCTGAGGCACCAAAGACTGAAGGTAAAAACAAGCCCAGATGTTGCCTGAGTGTTTGACTTCTCTGTCCTGCCATCACTCAGCTTTCAGCAGTGGGTAGGCAGCTGTCAGAATTTGTGACGAATCAGGACAGTCAGTTCTAATTCAAGTTGCTATGGAAAAACTGATGTTGGGGGAAAAGGTAACCTGGACCAAATAAACTTTCTGCAAGGCAAGAAACTGCGCTGCTGGTGAGGTTAGACATGCACTCAGCATGTGATTGGAGAAGGGAATAAAAGCCCAGTGCATTTTGAGAGGGGCATTTTGAAGTATCAGGTGATGGAAGCAAGAAAATCAGACCTTTCCCTCTCTGCAGCCACTGGGATGAGCCTGGTCCTGGGCACCAGGTCTGGAGGGCTGGAGAGACCCTTCACAGACAGGTGGATTCCACAGAAGCTGTCAGAGAAGTAAATACACATTTGTTAATGACAGTTCCTTAGCTAGAGAGTGAAAAGGAGGCAAATATGTATAATTACTCAAATGGTAACGATGGACATTTTCTTTTTAATGGAAGGAGGTATAAATAGCAGGAATGAGATGAAAATGAGAAGCAAAACTTGGGCTACATGTAAATGGAAAAATCTTAACATTGGGATTATGGGATCATCTCCTCAGGGTAGAAGTGGAAGCCTGTAGTTTAGGACTCGAACAACCAGCCAGAGAAGGAGCACGAGGCACCACATTGCAGGGAACAGTCCTGCCTTTTGTACTTGAATTTCCTCATAAGGCTCTTTTGCCACCAGTTCTCCTTGAGGATCTGAAGGAATGTTTAATGTGGACGGCTCAGCCAAACTGCAGCTTTGGGAATTCTTATCTATCCTCGAAGTCTTATCTTTTATTTCAGTTGTTTAGATTTGCTGACTTCCTGTCTACAATGCTTATCCAAGTTTATTGTTCAGTTTTACTATTCTTGCTTAACAATTGCTCCTTTACTCTTGACGGTGCTTCTTGAGTGATTTCTCTGTTTATCTTTACCACCTTGTTCAGGTATTGGAAGTAACATGCTAACCTTGAAGCTGTCTCAGCAATCCAAAGATGCAAATTTTCCTCATAGATTTGCTGGGTTTTTTTACTTGCATAGCGACCTTTTTATTTGTAGCACAGTTCTGAACTAAATACGATTTTTGCATTTCTCTACTCATGTAATTTTATTCTAGTTCAGAGAGCTTTTGGGGTTTCTTTTGATTGGTTGTTTTTTTTCTCTGATCCTGTCTAGGCAAAAAAGGGTTAATTAGCCTCAGTAAAACATTGACAGTCACTGGGGACTGCTGCAGCTGAGATGAAAAACAAGACTGCACCTGTATGCTGGCAATTTCAGATAGATTCTGGTCAACTATTTTTCTCTCTTGCTTTGTTCTGCCAGCTGCCTCAGTGCTTTGGATGCAGGTGGAAGGATGGACTTTGCTATCTATAAAAAAATTAAATGGTGAAGACCAACTTCCGTCTCACCTCCCCAGGGATCAAAGTGATTGCCACAGAATATGGCAAAGCAGGAAGCAGGCTGCACGTTGTCTCCATGTGAAAGAAACAGGATGAGAAATTTTGCCCTTTTTGCCTCCCTCCTTTCTTTCTTACGTCTTTTTTATGTCTGGGGTTTTTTGGGTTTTTTTTTTTTTTTTTTTTTTTTTTTTTTTTTTTTTTTTTTTTTTTTTTTTGAAGAGACAGTTAAAGCATGGAAGGAATCCCAAACTGATTGACCATAATTGGGGGAACAAGCCACCACTGCATAGTACACACCCTGCAATATCACTACTGCAGTTCCTCGATAGAGGAGCTATTGCAGCTCCTCCAATAAGCAAAAGAAAGGCAAAAGATTGCTTGGGAGCTCTGGCTGTATGTCTTGCTGTGTGCCTATGAAAGAAGTTCTCACAGAAACTGTGTAGATTTATGTCATAATATGCCCTTGTATGATGAAAATGAGTAGTCCCACCTGGCTGTGAAGGTGCCTTCACTGCCTGTTGCGAGCAGCAGAAAACACATGGACTCTTTGAAGGTGCAAGATCTATTCTTACAGCAATATTTTACTATTAAATAATTCTCCTACCAGCAAATTTTGCTTGACACAATAGGAACTTTCTGGGGTTGTGCTAGGTTGTGTCTTACAATCAGGCTCTCCTTCACATTTTTGACTGGTTCTGTGATAGGAATTAACAACAGGTAAAGAGCAGTAGTAAGAGCTGAGATATTTAAATGTGAGTGGCACATAAGACTTACAGGATAACAGCCTCCATGAAAGGGCTTTGCACAGGGGGAAAACCCCAAAATATCCATTGGAAAAGTTAAAGAGTTATGCACTGTTTGTGTGGGTTTTGAAAATATTATCAGAAGGAAAAGACATCTCATTTTTCCCCTCTTTTTCCAGTGATATGAACAGATGCTTAATTTAGGTTGCTTTCTTGGGTTGTTGTTTTACATCACTTCTCTACAAGCCCACGTCTTCGAAAGTGCCAAAAAAAAAAAAAAAAAAAGAGGAAAACACCCAGAAGTTGCTAAATGGAGATCAGTGAGTTACAGCAGCTGAAATTAACCCACATGCATATTGCAATGAAGTGTATGGGGACTATGGAGGAGGTGGCTGGGTTGGGTTTGTGTAATTTTATTTTGAGCTGCCTATGACCTTCTAATGCTAATCTGTCTTTAAACCGTGTATATTTATGTGTATAACAGGGGCAGCTATTGGGCTGGGCTACATGGGCTACAAAGTAACACTTGGTATTAAGAAAGATTAACTAAATCTCACATGTCAGGGCATGCAGTACCCCAAAAAAAACCATCTTCGCCTCCTCTCCACCACTACAGAAAATACTAACCTGGTTTGCAGGCAGTTCTCGCCTGTCCCTACAGCAACAGGTATCACCACCTGTCTGTGAGGCAAAATAGGATAGTAGCTGGATGGAGGACCTTACCTGCTTTATTGCATACACAGTGCGCTTCCATATGCAGTCATGGGATAACACCTTGTCCCACGTGTGTCATGCAATTAGTGAATGCTCCCGTACCTGTGATTGCCCAAGGGTGCAGGTGAGGTTATGCTTTCTGCTGCAGAGAAAATCAAAGTCTGTAATATCTTTGCATTAGCTCAACCATTGATCTAAGAAGCTGTATCAGGTAGTCTAATAAAAATATTGCTCTCCTTGTAAACCTTGTCTGACTCTGTAGTAAATGAGTTACTTTTCCTGATATCTGATGAGAATTTGCCTGGTGCTTGAATGAGTTTCTGAACTTTCTATCCACACTGTGAAGTTTTATCTTATGTTTGGCAGAATATTGGCATCATTAAGATAAATGATTCACTGTTTCTCTTTGATAGGGAGAGTTACATAAAGCAGTTACAATCCTATTCATATTCCTCGTTTTACATCCAGATGTACTAGTAATAGTTAATTTCGTCTTACAGAAGATGAATTTAAGGTTATGTTTAGAGTCTGCATTTTTTACCAGCAGTGCTATTTGTAAATAGCCAATTTTATGCTGTCATGAGCTCATATTTGACATAATTTTCAAGTTATTTCAAATTGTTCTCCAATGCAGATATGTGTTCAGTATAAGTGCTGTAGTCTGTGTAAAATGGTGGAGCTGAAACCTGAAATACTCTAATCTGTCAGCAAATAGTGGTGACAGGAAAGTGAATGCTCATTTCTTGAAAAAATGAGCAAGTTTTTACCTCAAATGGATTGAGACTGAAAGGCAAGTGTGATTTCCTGAACAGAACTTCTTTCTTCCTTTTTAAGTGCACAAACTTTGGATGGGTCCAGTTAGTAGAGAAGGCCTGAGTTGGATGCTGTGTTGTTTTGCTGTTAGCATTTCCCTTGGCAAAGCTTTGGGTTTAGCCCATGTTGACTGGGCTTGTATGCGGGGATGGGCTGGGAATGGCATCTAAAGGCATGTGTTTTGTAGTGTGAATCCAGAAATGTTCTTGGCAGGCAGGTGGTACTGGACATGTCTGATGATGAGGAGGGGTTTGATACTCCACCTACTGAGCATGTTAATGGATTCCCTAGTTCAGCCCTTTGTGCTTTACACATTTTATTCTCTCCTATGAAATGTTAAGATTTTTTCTAGGCAGAAATCCTGGAGGTACTAATGTCATCCTTGCCACACTGAAAAATGAAACCTGACCATTCAGTTTTGGAGCCCTGCAGAAACTTACACAAGACTTTTTGTGCAATGAAATACCTAGTTACCATACTGCAACAAAACTGTGTTCAAGCAATAACCAAATCCATAGGAATCTACGAATACCACAATGTTGATTTTCAAAAATAGAAATTGCATAATGAATCTTGACATTGACTTAACATAAAGGGACTGCCATAGCTCTTTGAATCCTAAAATAAGATCAAATGAAGGTGTCATATCACTTTCCCTGCCAAAGGTTTGTTTTGACTGTCAGAAGACAGTAGAGCACAACCATTACTTTTTTTCTTTAACAGTACTCATCTCTGCGGCTTTCCTTCATGTGGGAAGGTATGTGTGTCCAAGTGATATGAAGCTGTATTTTCTTTCAGTCCCAAAGTACTCAAGTTTCTGAAGTACTGAAAGAGTATAAAAGTGCTGAAATAGCATAGGTGTTTCTGAAGAGGTTTCAGAGATCTCATCCCTATCTTTGCCCTAGCTGCAGTTCTCTTGTAATGCTATTGAACTATTCCAGTAGCCTTGATATGATCAGTTATGAATATGAGGAATAAATGCTGATCTTCATGATGAAGTAATTGCCTAAAATATAAATAAGTGTGGTTAGTGAAGCTTTGCCTATATTAATATGCTTGTTCACTTTACCTGTGCTTAACACAGAAGAGCATTCTGCATATCTGTTCAGTAAAGACATTTGCATCTTTTCAATTACTTTTCTTAAATGTAAACTATTGGTGTCAAATGTTGCCCATATTTTGAATAATCAAAAGGTAAAAATTATAATTTAAAGTATAAATAAAAACATCATTAAGGCTTGGGAGTGCAGTACTTCAAAGTTAGGGGAGTCAGAACTGAGGTTTGACATGCAATTAATTCACCCTCCCCTCACTCCCCACTTTTCTGTATATTCATTACAATACTAATCTTAATTACACAGTCACATTTATGTGTGTGCACACACTCATGCACATATTTACATCTGGCTCCTAGCCAGTAATTCCCATTGCTTCCAGCTTGCTTTACACCCACCTTGCCCCGCGCCCCTGCGCACTGCTGTTGGGTAGCCTGGTCCTTCCCATGCAGCGGGCTTAGTGGGGAGCAGCAGGAGGGACCAGGGCAGCTTCAGGGGTGACATTGCACTGGCCCCCACAGCACAGAGCAGGGTGGTAGATGACAAATGCAGCCCCTTACCCTCAGAGTGCTGGCGTGTCCTGCCCAGGAGGGGAACTGCTAAATGGAGGTGAGCCCCTGGTGCTCCTGTGCTGAATGAAATGCTCAGAGGGCATGACTTGTCAAGTTTATATGAATCCTCATAGGAATAAGAGTCACAAATTACACTCCTGCCTAAAATTTTGAGTCCCTAATCCACAGCATAAAGCCAGGAGAGTTTCTTAATTGAAACCAATATAAGAATATTTAAACTGGTTATTATGGTTTGAGACCAAATCACAGTGGGGAGCCTAAATGGGTTTTTAATCACAGTATATGCAATGCAAAACAAAAAAGTCAGTTAAAGTTCACAGACTCATGCTATGCTAACTAGGCCTACCAGGGCAAGGAAAAACGAGTTTTCCTCAACCTCATTCTCAGAAAGGGCTGAACTTTATTTGCTACAATTTTTTTTTTCTTCGACATTACTCTTTATTTGTTTTCCATTCTAGAGTGTGTGCTCTAGTCATTTTCCTACCTGTGGTTAGTGTTATTCGAAGAAGACACACTGTAACTGAAACTCTGAGTTCCCTCCAGCTAGTCCAGTACCACCTCCATTGTCTGAGAATCCTAAAAATAGTTAAAAATAAACATTTTTTCAAAGTGGACAAGGCTGCCTTTCTAAAATCAGCAAAAAAATTTTACCTAAGAAGAGTATGGGTTTTCATCAGAACCATGCACATGACCAACTACCCTGAAATATGATGATAATGTATGTAAATATTTTTCGACTGAAGAACATTCACCAGGTACATTTTTGGCTGAATATCAGCAATTTTTTGGTGGGGGATGATTGTGCAAGGCATATGAAGATGCAAATGGTTCAGTCTTCCCTGTGTGTAGAAGAAACATCTGACTGAAGTGTCATGTTGGGAGTACAAGTTCCAATTTTTTTAAAATCTTAAGCAGTAACTTGCTCAAGCCTAAAATAATCAGGGCTCAGACTATTCATGTTTTGCAATATTTTTAGCAGCCAGTAAGTATTCGGTGTGTCTTTTTTCACACAGTCTTGATGAACAATTCTGAAAAATAAAGCTGTGTCATAGATTACAGCAGACCCAATGAGAACGCAGCAGTTGTGCAGCCCTGAAAGCTGTGGATTCTCTGGTACTCGAACCATGGTGGGAGGCCAGACATCCACAGGATGTCCTGGAGCCTATGATTTTCCAGTCAAACTTTTTAAGTCCTCCTGAAGAAGATGGCTGCGACACAAGTTGACCAAGCATGTTGTCCGATCAGCATGGACAGCTGTGGCTTTAAACAATGACAGCCATTGTTAGGTCAATTTTAAAGTAGGTCCTTAAAGTTAATGTGATTATGCAAATGTTGCCCTAACTACCATGGCTGTCTTATATCCTTCACAAATGAGTGCATTGTCACTTTTCATTATGTGCATACAGTCCTGGTGGTTTGGTGGTATCATTGTATCTCTTGGAAATGGACCATGTAAAGGCCATTCACTGTTGGCACTGCATTGTGCTTTTCCCCAAGCAGACCAACCTTGACCCACAAATGAGGGTGGTAGAGATTTTCAGGCCAAAACCTGCGTGTGTTATTCACATGATTACTCCCATTGACTTAGCTGGAAACTCTTGCAGCAGACATGGAAGAATTAGGTTGAAATATGGTTGTGAAATTAGGTCCAGTCCGCTCTAAACCGTAATGTATGGTTTACAACTTCTGACAACTTTACTTTTAAGATAAAAGGCTTTGTATTAAATCACTTGCAGCATAAATTGAAAAATGAACACATTATTAATCAGGGAAAAAAAACCCCAAACATGTCAGACAATTTCTGTGTATGATTTTTTTCCATAGTGTCTTTATGATTACTATTATTAATTTGATTTTAATAATGAAATACCCTTTTACAGAAATCCGTGATCACAAAGGAGGAAGCTGAGAAATCTCAGGATCTGTGTGATCTGGAAGGTGGCGGATTTCAGACGACTCATCAGTTGGGGGACATGACTGATTTCAGACTCTTGGTTGCATTGCTTTCAATGAAAACCAGTGACTTGCAGTTTCAGTTCTCATCACAGAAGATGTTCTCACAGCAATCTCTTGTTTGGATGGTTTTCTCTTTTTCTGAGTGTGGAGTCTGATGTTTGTCTGAGTCCTGTCCTTTGTGAGTTTTTGTTCTGGTGAACAAGAGTCTCCATAAAACATGCACACGATACACAGCCTATAATAGATTCAGACTGCTGGTTGGCATTTGGGCCTGCTCAGTAAAATATCCTTCCTTTATTTCTAACAAAATACACAATATATATATAATAGGTAAGTGCATGCAAATCTCTCTCTCTGTTGTATCTAATATGATAGTTGTATCTAATATGAGTACAGGTAAGGGAAAATCATCACCTCCCAGGGAAGTCCTTTGCTGACTTGCAGCAGCTGTCTTATGAACACAAACTTCCTCAGCAGATTTAAGGACATGGAAACTGCAACGGCAGCACACTCTGTTGCTTGGTTGTGTTATTCTACATGCAACCTCTCAAAACATCCTCATCACTTGAACATTGCTCCAGAACTAGGGTGTCCTTGGCCAGCCTGTGTGTTCAGTCAAGAGAAATCCGGTCAGTCCAAACCTATACATGTAGCAGCTGGGCTCTCCTTCTTTCACAGTGCCTGGTTTTACTGGAAAAGTTGGATTAGGGTGTGGAAACCTGCTTTGGTGGAGCAAGGCTGAAGCTGCAGCACCCTTAGCATGGTCTTCAAGAGAGTACAGGGCAGCCTTTGGGACATTGAGCCTTCTGGAAAAGTTCCCGTGCTCTAGGCAAAAGTGGATTTCTGTTATTGGAAATCCTTTGGAAAAAGTTAGTTGTGGATGTTAAAGAGGAAAGAAGAAGAGCTTGTAACACTGACAGGAAGGCAAATGAAGGAATCAAATAAATTTCCACATTCACTCTGCTCAATCTGTCACATAAAAACCAAGTTGCTCCATTGATGAACTGCCAGAGAGGATGGTAATAAGTATTTTTTGGATGTTCGACAGACAGCACAGCAAAACTTGGTAGTGACAAAAAGGAGGGGGGACTGGTGGAATAATCCAGCATCTTAGTTTAATCATCATGCTTGCTGCTTTGTGATTTCTGTGGCAAAATCATGGCGCAGATGTGTGTCGGGTTCAGTCCCCCCTTGGTCACGCCGGGTCTGGCTCTGAGATCTGAACAGCAGCCACTCCAGCTGGCTGCAGTGAAGGTTTGTACCAGAAAGCCCTGGGTTTCAGAGCAGGGATGGAGGAGTGACTATCACACTGGTTCTGTAGCGTATCACCATACAAACTGCACTTGTACTTGTTATGGGCTTTCTGTTAAAGGATGTGGCCACAAATCAGAGGTTGGCAAGAAAAGGATTACTCTTTGACTGAAGAAAGATAAGGGTGTTTCTGTGTCAGTGATAGCTCAGGAGGGGAGCCTGTGAGTTGCTGCTCCTGGACTGACACCGTGGGATCTCCATGGGGCAGCAGAAGAATCCATCCCCTTCCTGGGCAGGTGGGAAGCTGCTGAGACAGTGCCAAAGATGGGTGTAACATGGCCTGTCTTGCCTATTCCTGGTGGGCCTTCCAGCCAGGAGCATATCACCTCCAGTGAAAGGCTTTTGTGTACCTCCCTGACTGGAGGATGTTACTCCAGATACAATCAGAGTTTGCTTTTCAGTGAAGATGATCCTGAACCTGGGAGTGCCAAGGGAACCATTGTGAGTGTGTGGGGCTTCTGCTGAGTTGGAGTGGCAGGAGCACATCAGCCATGGGCAGGGAAATGATCCATGTCTTTAGTCCTGGCCAAGTATGGGCTTGGGTTCACTGCTGTTATGGAGACCAAAGACTTTTATCAATCCTTTTGCAGCAGTGTTTGAGCCTGAACCCCATTAGGGGCATGCACCTTTGTGAAATGAAGTGGGTAGGGGTGCAGAGGGGATGGCCAGTATGAGCAGAGCAGAAAAGAAAAGCAAAAGATCATCTATTTTCTTTATTATTTCACTGAAAGGTATTTTAGGCCTTTAACTACAGCAAACCACAGCTGTTTCTTATTTTATTTCTTTGGTGCAAGAAGGCTTGGCTGAGCAGGTAGGAGCTCTAACTTCTTGCAGATTTCCATTTCCCAGCCAGCAGCACAGGCTAGCAGCACCTTTATCTGTACAGGAAGGCTGAGCCAGCACCTCAGAGGTCTCTGCCTTGAGCTGGTAGGAACACAGATATCAAAAACCCATCACTGAAATAGTGATAGCCTCCCTGCACCTTCAGATAACTCCTGTGCTGATGTACACTGATGTGAGAGTTAATGAAACATGAGAGAGGCAGCGGGCAGGAAAGCACACCTGCAGGCACCCTTTCAAGGCTCTCTGGGGGCTGACTCTATCGGGAGGGCCACGGCAGGCTTGCAGCTGGGCTGGCAGGAACTGGGAGATGCAGAGGTGGTCTCTATGGTTAGTGTAGAAACCTGTCTGGGGAGAGCTTCCTGAAACTTTCTTCTTTGTCTTCTTCGCTTCTCTGACAGATGTGTGCACAGAGCGCGTCTCGGAGCTGTGGTGATGAGTAGTGATTGAATCAAGGGGTAAAAGTTGATTTCCCCATGAAACGAAATTTCCTTGGCTGTGAGTCGAGCTAGGCTGTAAATGTGGATTTGCACAGTCTGAGAAGTGGAGGCTGTTTTACAAAACAATTAAAAATTCAGCAATCATTCTGATACTCCAATGGATTGGAAAAATGCCTTCTAGAAATGTCATGTATCAAGAGGGATTATAAAAAACAAAAACAAAATCAACAACCCAATCACCAATAATTTATGGAAAAATAATAGCAGCGTGAATACGTTCTGCAGCCCTTAACAATGAGCTGTTTAACCAGTGCCAGCTTGCTAACACAGCTGAAGGCAGAATTTGGACCTCTCTGGTCTCTTCATTATCTCACCTCCAGCAGGCACCGAGAGCAAAAAAGTCACAAACAAGTTCATGCTGGTAGCAGGGTCTTCACTGAAAACTGCTGAGACATCAAAGTCAAGTTCAAAGAAAAGAGGCAAACAAAGGGAACAAGTGCATTTGGTCAGGAAGCATGACTTCCTTTTGAATTAAGACATTAGACTGGAGATTGAAAGATGTGACCAGTGTCTTTCCTTGGCCACCCAGGCAGAACTCCACCATTGCTCCTGAGCAATGTCTGCTCTCATGACTGACTCCACCTGTGCTAGGAAAAAAAGGACACAGGCAAAACGAAGACCAGTGCCTCAAAACCATTCTTTCCCAAACTGAAATATTTTTAACATGCTCCTTAAACACAAAACAAATCAACAACCAACAACAACAACAAAAAACCAAAACAAACCCCAAATAACCAAAACAAAACAAAAAACCAAAACCCTAACACGTTTTAAATAGATTTCTAGGAACAAGCCTTTTGTTCTGTGCTTTGCCATCACACCTGTTTCAGATCAGGAATGAGGTAGAAATACAATTAAACATGGCAGGAGTAAGAAGAGGTTATGATTGTGATGTTCCCGTCACAGTGTTACAGAAACATCCTTTGCCTGTGTGGGCTTGAGGGAGGGCTGGAGTCAATTGCCATTGACTTAGCTGGCACGGATAAGGATCAAGATTACAAATACAGAGAAAAAAACCTTCCGTCTTTTTTGAAGGATCACTCTATGCTACAGAATATTCAGTGCTGTGCTTGCTCTCTGCTTTACCTTCAGCAGATTTATTTTGGTTCCTAACTACAAAGTCTGGCTCTTTCATTCAAGCTCTAATATCTTTTTCCAATCCAATTTGAACTCTGGCCCTTTTTCAGTTTAGGCTTATAGTTGTCACATGGGTCAGACCTGTGGGAGTTGAAGCCCCAGGATTCCCTGCATAGGAGGCTGAAGAATGACAGGGAATTAGCTGGGAAACACCTCACACTCTGGTATTTTTCTTTAGTTTTTTGCCCTGGCTCTTTGCCTCTTCATTTTTAATTAGTGGCACATGCTGAAATGATAATTTAAATTCTTTTCAGAAATCAAAAGAATTCCCACTGACAGCATTACTAAGTTATAATTACAGAGGATAAAAAGGTTAATAGGAATTTGAGCCAAATATCTACTCTCCATTAAATGAGAACTTGACTGAACCTGCTTTCCTTTCATTTTGGTAGGTTACTCTAGGTTTAAATGGGTCCAGGATGGACATACACCTGTGCAAAGGGCCACTGCTAGGACAGGTAGCTGTCACCAAGACCATTTACACAGACCTGTCTCAGGACAGCTCTTGCCTGACCGGCTCAAGATGGAATTTGCCAGAGAGGTGGGACTCCTCTTGGGCCTCTGAAAGATGTGTGTTTCAGACAGTGAGAAGAGCAGGGTCACACAGGAATATTTGTGTGGGAAAGGTGTGTAGGCACTTTGCTGCAAAGGAAATGTAGCCACTATTGGTGGAGGGAAAACAACCAGTTTCCTGGGTCTAGGATCCAAAGAAAGCCTCTTCCTTCACCCATGCTGGGCACCACGTGGATGCAGAAACATATGCAAACCGGCCTGAATCTACTGAGTGTTTTGCATTTTCAGTGAAATGAGAAATGGGAAAAATAAACATTTTCCTCTGTATTCGCTCTAAGTGTGCCCATCAAGAAGACAATTATTGTAATACTTATACATATTTAAAATTAATTTTAAAGCAACTGAGGGTGTAGAGGAGAAAGCGCCCACTCCTTTTCCTGGGCACCTGCAGGCTGAGCTTCCATGGCTCCCAGCACGGGGATAATAGTCTGTTAAAACTCAGCCAGGATCTGCGCAGTTACCGCTGGAGCCATACAAGGCAGGAGTTTTGCCTTAAAGTCCTGTTGTAAGCTTGGCCTTTTTCCTTTATTTCTCTTTAAAAGCTGTAACACATTGCCCAAGCCGTGCGGCATGCCTCAAGGCAGGCCTTTCCCTCTTCCCGCCTTGCCCGCCGAGTCCCGCAGGCTCTCCCATCTTGCACAAGCGGTTTTATGAGGCCGGCAGCTCCGGCACAGGCAGGGGCTCCCGCAGACTTCCCCTTCTCCGCAATCCATGGCCGGCCCCGGGGTCCTGCCTGCGGCCACCGCCGAGGAACGGCCCCGGGGCTGGCTGTGCCCGGCCCCAGCGCTGGGGTGACAGCCCACAGCGCACAGGAACAGCCGGGAGCGGGCCGCTGCAAGCGCTCCTCCCGTCTCACGCTGAAAGCCAAAAGCACACGAGCAGGCAGCCGTGCCGAGGGTGAAAAAGGCCTTTTTGCTCCTCCTTTCCCGTGCACTGCGTGGCTTGAGGGCCAGCATGTGGCTTCAGCCGGGAGGACTAGGCAGGTGCTGGGTAAGGAGCACCTGCAGAAGGACTGGAAGGCACCGCCGGGCTTGGTGGCTGCTCTGTCATCATGGAGCTGAAGTCTGCTCTCATGAATATCAGTACGATTTTGAAGCACTTGCATCAACTTACATTTCAGCAATTTATTTTCAAGCTACTAAATAAAATGGTTCTTTTTTCTGACAGGATGACTTTTATTTGTTTATTTGTTTTGTCAGGAATTGCTTTTATCTCTAGCCTTCCTAGGGCTGAAAGCCCCTCAGCATGTCAGCTGTGTGAGGCTCTTGCAGGTCTGTCCAATTATTTGCTGTGAAGCACAATGCACCAGGGTTTCAAAGTATATTCCCACCTCTGTTTTCTTAAAACAAGCATGAAAAAGGCCTGTTCTACAGTTACAAGAACTCCAGAATATTTTTCTCTTATTCAATTGGTTTTTGACCTGATTGTCCTTAGATGAAAAAATAAATTAGCCAGCATTGTGGGATAAGGGCAGTTTTGCACAAAAGGTGCAGTGAGTCTCCCACTGACTGAAGCTGACCTGGACTTTGGTGTCAATAGAGATGTGCCCTGAGACCACAACATGTTCAGTACTCACTGTTTTGTGCTATGTTCCTTCCACTTCCTTAACAATCAATGAGAACCAAGGGTTTTGAGGCTATGGTGTGCAAAACTCTATTCCTTGCTTATCTAAGTGTGCTGGGAAAAACCTTCTTGGCTTGATTGTTGCCTTTAACACCACCGCCAAAAAACTGAAGACAAACAAGATTAGGAGGCCATGCAGGTTTAAGTAAAAAAGAACACACTTTATTTATCTACAAGGCAGTACATTGTTGTATAAAAAATTAAGTGCAGATAAAGCTGCACCAAATGCTATTAAGGCAGCAAAGTCAGAGGCTGTTATAAAAACACAAAAAAAAAAAAAAAATAAAATCAGTGTTTTGCCATATCAATAAAGATATGGCAGTACAAAGAACCATGTATTTCTAAGAACCTGATTCAGTACACAAGACCCAAGTTAGGGAACAACTAGCTAGACATGGAACAAAAGAGACAACATGAACAAGACAGTGTTCTCCCAAACATATGAAGGTGCAATGCATGCTGTTACAAACCAATGAGAAACAAAACAACACATCCACACAAATAAAAATCTCCCAAGAACAGTGTTCAAAAATATTGCTTATAAAAAAAGGGGGAAAAAATATAAATGATGTAAAAAAAATTAAAACAAAAAGGTCTGAAATGCTAGTGCATAGTCAATTAGCTAACATCAACATTTGTTTTTTTCCATATAAAGCTCTACTGCTCCTTTTACACTAGCAGCATGTCTACACGCTAAGGTCTGTAGCAGCAAAACACAGTATTCATTTGGCATTTACAAAATTAAATTACTGAATAAAAATATAATTTTTCTCATAAATCTATGTTTCATACAGTAATATTTTTTAAAGCAAGCTAATTACCCCCCCTCAACAGAAACACACAATGTATAATGGCCTAAAACCACAACAGAAAGGAGTATTTCAAGAGGAATGGATGTTTGAGCATTCACGATCTTGATCAGCTTTCCCCTTTTGCACAGACAAGCGTTTGTAGTAATGCTTTTCACTTCGGTATTTTACACCAATTTATTTTGTTCAGTGATTTAAAATATATCTGTGTGAGTACCTGCTCTTTTATTATTACAAAACAAAACTAAAAAAACAAAAAAACAAAAAAAAACCTAAACCCCACCCCTGACTAGCACATCACTGAAATAACAATACTGGTGTATTAAGTCTGTTTGATCTCAAAAAGTACAAGAAAAATTATCTTTATTATAAGACTGCACTTAAGATCATTAATTACTGATTCAAACTCAATACCTAATAATTTAGGCAAGTATCATTAAAAAACACAAACTCTTAAGTTGGGTGAAATCCAACAAGAATATATATATGCTGAGTGACTAAATGCACTTTGTGCTGCTCCCAACTGTTGTACCACAACAAAGATAGGCTCTTCTCCCATTCATGAAAAGTTCTCATGCAGAGGAACAGGAATTTCCCAGTGGAGGTGAAGTGTTCTCAAAACCATAATGCGTCTCTGTGCATCGACCCTTTCACATCACCAGAGTCCGGGTGGGGAAGGTGGCCATGTATTTGCGTGCCTGATCGGTCAGAGCCATCTGATCCTCGATCTTCCCGCAGGATGCTGACTCCCAGGTGTTGTTCAGATGCTAAATTAGAAGAGAGAGAGATTTAGTTTGAATGCTGTGTGATTTATCCGTAGTCCCAGCCAAAGCTGGGCCTGCTCACAATTAACTGTTCCATGAACAGGCAGTGGGATGTTGTCCTGTCCCCTGAGAAATTGAAATCTCAACACAGCAGGCAAAAAAATGTCACCCTGACTTCTCAGTTAGCAACCACAGGGGCAGATAGACCAGATGTTCTGCAGAGGGGACACCACAGGAGATCCAAACTTTCCTGCTTCTCTCTCAGACAGTGTCTTTTCTATAAGACCGTATCTACAGCTGTGCCTTTAACCCTTTAGGAAGGTCTAAACAAGAATGTACTTGGCAGGTGAACTTTACGGTCAACAGAGCACAGACAGGCTACAGCCCACAATTAAAATATTCAATGTTATGACCATGCACAAATTCCTGTGGAACCTCCATTCTAAAAATGCAGCTGTTCTGTCCCGGAGTTCCCTAAAGGAACCTGACACCCTCGACAGGCTGACCACCGCTGCCGAGGTTTCCTGCACTCGAAGCTGCTTTCACCTGTGTGCAGTGAACAGCACCTGCCCAACAGCTCAGCTGCTCTGGCAAAGGAGAAGGGAGGGGGGCTCGACTCTCAGCAGAAACAGCTTTTTAATTATCATGTAAGCCATTTCACTTCTTGTGGTATTTATGGAGGTTGCAGACACCATTTAGTATAATGCTAAAATGAGATAAACCTATCTGCAGAGGGCTGTGTGTGCTGTATTTATTTACTCACTACACATGTGAGACATTTCTCATTGCCCTGAGCTATAACCAGCAATAAAATTTCAAAGCTCCTGGAATTTACCAGGATAGACACTTCTATTTTTTTCTATTGAACTCTTCCACTTTCCCAGTGTGTCTGCCTTTCCACACTGAAACTTTCTCAAAGACCTGAATAAAACCTCTATTATCACATAGTTAGCTGTACAAATAGCCTGCATTCCAAAAATGCACACAATTGTGCTTATCTTTCCACAAGGGGATCCCAGTACTGCTGAATGTTGACAAGGTGTATGCTCAGAATCCACCAGTAAAGACAAGTCAGGAGAAATCTTTCTCAGTTCTCCATTGCATTCAAAAAGGATCATCTTTGCAGTACAAAAACTACATGGCTCAAAGAGATGTCCAAAGCCTTCCCAACCTCTAGGACACTGGATGAATCATAATTAGTGGACTGCAAACCATCTGCTAAGAGCAGAACTGTCCTGGCCTGCCCATGGCTCTTTCTGCCAGCTTCTAGTTGCTAACTTCAACTTCTAGTTGCTAACTTTGCAAGAGGATCTTTAAATTATTCTCTGGCCTAAATGTTTACAGGATGCTTTTCTGACTGTAAACAGTGTTATCTGAGACATACGGATAGTATAAGGCGGGGCAACTATGAAATACAGATAATTTCACATGACATGCCCTAGTCAGGGCACCAGACAAACACAGGAACCGAGGTTCCTGCCTTGGAGGGCTTACAGTCCAAAAGGGACAAACCCAGTGAGTAACTAAGCAAGCATGTTAGTCCTCTCCAAACTTCTGCTGGGTTTCCCTACACATGGCTTTCTCCTCTCTGTTGGGAAGTTCCAAATGCTGCCTCTTGTCCTGCATGCCATTTTGCAAGCAAAACTGCTGAACTTCAGAAGGAGTTCCCTTTCTGAAGGAGAACCAGGTCAGGCCTCAAACCATTAAGCTTCTGCAGTTTTTGTGGGAAAGCTGCATCTGTGAACAGACGTGCCATACACCTCTTTTCTAGAGCTGTGTACCTTGTGCTGTGGCTCAGCTAAGGGCACATGCCAGAAAGCAGGTGTGACACACTTTCTGCGTGCCACAGACCCGCATGCAACACACCACAGCTCCTTTTATGTTTTGGTTAAACAACTTCCAGCATAACTTTTTCAAAGGCACCTACACAAACTGGGAACCTACAACTCCCTGTTGATCCTCAGTGGGACTCAGGCACCTGTGTATATTTTCCCCTGCTGTTTTAGAGGTATTTGCATGAGGAACCAAATTAATGCCTGGTATAATGCCATCATTTTTACTTAGAAGTTGGATTTGTTCTGTATACCTCAAATGCATCTGATAGTTCCCAAATATCCATAGTTTCCAAGAACAGAAATATGCATCTAACCAGTATTTCCCTGTGATCCCCCAAAGCTTCAATGCACCTAGAAATAAGGTGCAGTCTAGAAATAAGAGATCAGCAGTCCCTTAAATAACTGAAAATATGTAAGGAAAAGTCCATTTGTCACAGTATGTCATTTTCTGAAAACTATAAGTAACTTCAGGTAAGGAGTGTCCCTATTTCATAAATAAGGCTTAATTGTTAGTATCTACACTGAGCTCTTTGTATTAACAGCCGTGTGCTTAGTATAAAAAAAAAAAATCTGTATCCTGATATCACCAACATCTCAGCAGGCTGCTACATGTCACTCATTCCACGGAAAGCCTGGTCTTCATCTTTAACCTGATGTCAGTGTGGCAGAAGCTGCTCAGGCAGGCAGTAACCCTCTGCCCTCCCACTGGGCTTGGCTGCCCTGGGGAGCACTGGGCAGCAGACACAGCAAACACAGGAGGACCAGCTCCACCCCTCACTTGAGCCTGCTTGAAACAACTTCAGCTTTGCTGTAGGGACAGAAAAGTTCTCATCCATGTATTATTTTTCCCAGAAAATTACACTATTTACACTTTTTCCCCCCATTCCCTATTGTGACAAACTTACAATGAGAGGCTAACTTCGCATCTCGGTGATGGTGACAGCTCTGCTCCAGTGAAGAAAGAAGCATTGGACCCAAAGTAGTATGTTTTCTGATGCAGTGTATTTACTAACACAGTTTTCCATTCTACCCTTGGGGAACTCAGATAACATTTAAGTGGGTGTTTTTAATAAACACCTTCTGTCTGAAGCCCTGACTCTCAGCAGCCAACACAAAACAAAGCACAATGCCTGTGCCTTGCCAGCCCTGCAGTGCAGTGCCAGAGGCACGTGTGAAAGTCATCCTGATGGGAGCGGTTTTCCTTCTCTCCTTGGCAGGGAGTGCTGGGTCCTACAACCCAGGCAGAGTGCCTTGCTGGGCCTGGTCACAACTCAGCTATGGATCTCTTTGTAAAAAGGGTAAAAAGGGATGCCACAATGCCTCCTTCCATACCAGCATCGCCGCAAGTACTGACAGGGCTCTGTTACAGGACAGTGGCAGTGCCCCACAGACAGCAGTGCCCAACAAATGTATCAAAAGGAAAGAGACTCAGGCAGAAGGCTACAGGCATGCAGGAAAACAGCACAGAAACCCTAACCAGAACACTGCTGTTGCAGAATGCTCATTGCATCCTCCTGGCTACATGTACAGGTCTAACTCTGCAAATCAATGGATGGAAACAAGATCTTTGTAACCAGAAGCCAGAAAGCCTGACCCAAACCCCACCAAAACTGATGGACATGTTTTCATTGATCCAGTGGATTCATCCAGCTTAAATTCAGTCATCTAAGAGTGAGGTGTTCATTTTGGCACCTAAATTCCTAGCCAGTGGGGAGTGAAAGGAATTTCCACAGTAAATTCTTTCCACATACACAATTTTTTCATTGCCTCACAGAGTAGGAGACTAGTCTTAATTTTGCTGTCAATTAAAAGAGATTAAACTTTTCCAGGCAGTACTTCCACTGTATTTTTCTCTTCCACACACAGCAGTTTGTCTCTTTAAGTTAAATCAAGGAGGGCGGGGGGGGAAAAGAAAGTATAGTACTACGAGTTCCCATAGGATTAAATTACAGATCCATGGTACAATTCCAGCTATGTCATTCTCCCTGTCCCTTTTCTTTTTCTCTCTCTCTTTTTTTTTAACCTCAATAATCCTACCAATACATCCTTCTCCTGGCAGCAAAACTACCTTATTTATCCTGTAATATGCCTTCAACTGCCCTCAGGCAAATGTGAACTGTAAACAAACTGTCAAAGCTGTAACTGGGATATCCAGTTAAAGCACTTTAAATAAAAACTTGGACCATCTAGAGAAAACAGACCAGAGTAAGGGAAGAAAACAATGTGGAAAGGTGCTTTTCTAACAGAACTAGTCCTTCTGCTCTTGTAGCCCAGACTGCCTTTTCATGTGCTGTCTCTATAGCTTAAGAAAGCTCCTGTGTTACGACACCTTTTGTGTTAGAAGCCAATGCCAAAACCAAACACTGCTGCAGTCCTGCAGTGCCGAGCTCCCAAACTGATGAAAGTCTAGTAGAAATCCTTGGGCAAAGGACGATGTTAGAAGACAGATTTTACATCTCTGCTCTGCTGACAGGGAGCTTCAGCAACTCCAGCAAAGCTAGTGGTGTTACAAACATTATCACTAATTTAGCCAAGCTTTGCGGGTATTTAAAAATCATTTTTAAAAAGCTAGTGATTTTAAAGTATTTTAAATGCTCAGACTATTCAAAGGTCTCTTGTTGTGTTTCCTTGCTGCAAAAAGCTGGATTTTTTGCCAGCTTTCCCCCTTAGATTACATGGTATAGATTGTCTGCAGAATGTGCCACTGAAAAGAAGGCTTGCAACAGAAATGCACCACTCCTGAAACAGTGAAACAGTGCACTAAACAAAACAATTTCCTAGCAGAATACAATAGAAAGCAGATGAATAACATGGCTTTCTCTTCTGTAAGGATGCAGAACTGGCAGGACAGTAAAGACTAATTAAAAACTAAAGTGATCATAAATGAATTTTTGATCTTGTTTGACAAGACAGACCAATATTTCTACCCTGGTGCTGGCTTTCCTCTGGGGCACAGGACAGACTTCTCCTAAACTCTGTGGCTTTCTGAGCTGCTCAGAAATACAGCTTGCTAAATGTGAAAGAATAAGATAGTCCAACTTTTCAGCTTTTGTTATAAGCATGATACCAGAGCTAGAAAGAGCTATTTGATGGCATTTTTAAGAGCTTAACCCTGAAGTTCTTGCTCAGATAAAACTCCTTCTCAAGATGTATGAGCTTTCCAAGTAAGATGAATGGATGAGATATGGAAGTGGACTAAGCACCTGCAACTCATACTAGGATATTCTTCCCCTCTCCAGTAATCTTCTTTTTTTTTTTTTTTTCCCAGAGATCAGAATACATTGCTGCAAATGTGACTAATAGTTAAGCTGTCACTTTTCTTCCTGAGAGACCACCACCAGCTCAGGGCAGCTGTAACTTCCAATCTGTTTGCAACCCAAATTCTGCTGACCTGGGAGGAAAACATGCAATGACTGGCCTGTAACTTTGAACCTTCTCTGGCTCCCTCAGCTGTGGCAAGTGTTATCTCCTTCCTGTGCACATCACTCACTGGGGAGAGAAGGGGCAACACAAGCGAGGGAAACCTGTGGGACTACCTTCTCTTGCTGTGCAAATCTCAAACAAAGAATGATTCCCCCTTTCCCTTGATTAAACAAAGAAAAGTATGAGATTTCATTACCTTCTTCCCCCAAAAAGCCATGGAGGAAAAACAGAGAAAGCCTGCTGTTGCAGGAGACAGCTGCCTTCCTGGCCATTTTGTCTTACAACCAGCTGCAAATAAAACATTTCACTTTTTAAACTGAGAAAATTAGGCTTCACAACAGCCCCAACACTTGAAAAAAGGTTAACCAAGTAACTGTTTTAAAATCCTTTAAACTTACTCTTTGAAGAAAATGGCTACATAAACCGCGGAAAGTCAGGAAATTTGAGCTGAAATGTGTCAGTCTGTGGTTAAAAAATGGAAAGTGACAGGAGCTAGGGGTTGAAGAACATTCTCTTTAGCTTGCAGGGTTTCTACCTTGTGTTGTTTCCTTTGTTACTGGGGGAAGAAGATATCAAAGCAGTGCTATTTTCTTAAAAGGCTCCATTTCATGGTGTCTTTTGATAGCCTGCAGGGTTAGGTGGAAGGTCTGTGATTTAGCCTACTTTTCTATCTGTTAAAATGTCTATGTTAGGATAGTTTGCATTATGTACTGCTACTGCTACAGAACATAATGTGAAATAAAATTTAGCTTTTACATAGGAACGGCCAGAAACAGAGGGGTTTTTATGTAACCTCTTACAAGGCAAAATTCAAGCCCATGCTCAGTACAGATCATCTTTTTGTCTTGGTATCAGAGTATGTTATTCCAAAATCTTAACCCTTGGAAAAGTTGCTAGTGAGACCAAAATCTCCTTGACATGCAACTAAGTGAAAAAATATAGGGTGCAAAAACACAGGTTTTAACTAACCCCATGAACACAAAACAGAAATATTTGGGATCCATGCAATGGAAAGTAAGTCTACCCCAAGGCAATATGTGGGTTTGGTGAGACATTCCTATTCCTGCCAGTCTGATAATACTCAATGCACAACCATGAGATCTGTTACATAGGACAAAAGATCTGGCTGAACCTCCACACCTTACCAGAAAGATCTTACACAAAACTGCCTTTACATCCAATGTCTCAGGGAGACTTAACAGGGGACTGAATGAGGATAAAATAAAGCCCAAACTCTTCTTGGGTCTACAGAGGCTTCTTCTCCCTTTGCTCTATACAACACTGGCAGCACCAAACTCCAGTGGTGTTACATGGAGCTACCTGACCTCACATGCCAAATGATGCAACATGCTGTTCTCTGCTAAGTGGTGGTGAATCATATCGTGCTATCTGATATGGTCATCAGCTGCTATTTACTGGATGGCATATGATCAGTCGTGTACCCAAAATGCAGTAAAAAATATCATTAGAGATGTGTTTGAACATTTGCTACTCTTGCCGTCTTTGGAATTTAACAGCAAAACAATAAGTAATCAAGGATTTTGATCAGTTTATCCCTAGCCAAATATCTTTATGTAAATGTAGTGCAAATTATTAAAGCAATGGAAAACTGTGGGCTGGTAAACATACTGCCTCCCTGTTTTCTAAGTTCAAATTTAAAAGAAAATGGAATTTTAGGAACCAAGCATATTAAAAAACAACCCCAAGTTTAGTGCTGTCTTTGTTTCTCTCTTCCTTTTCCATGCGCAGATCCCAAGGCGCAGAGACTGCTGTAATTCTTTCTTGGACTGAAGTCAATGAGAATTTGCCTAAGTAAGAACAGTTGGATCAGGCCCATAATATTAACTGCAGCAATGTCAACATATGCAGACACAGTTGAATTTCACCCACTTGAGTTCCCTCATGCTTAATGTCTACTTTCACGGGATCAGTGGATTTAGTCCAGTATTTGTTTGTGTCCATGCATGTGTTCATGTATGAGGGTGAGACACCAAACTCTAAACCAGGAAGGGTAGGAAGCATAGGACAATAACGTGCTAAAATCTGGTCATGTACAAAAAGCAAACAGTAAAAACAAGACAAGCACAAAGGCTAACATTTTCCAAGGCTTTGCACCCTTTAGACATGCTATGCCCAAGTCATGAGAGTCCATTTACACTGGGGTGGAGGAAGGGAAGCATTAGGGACAGAGCAGCAGCAGTTTCTGGTGTGAAGCAGAGCCAGACTACACGTCCTTTCTGAGCTGCATGGGGCCACACTCCTCCCCTCTGACACGAAGCCAAGCAGCTTTACCATTACTTTTAACCACGACACCAAGGGCAAACCAGAGAGTGCAGCCATTGGCAGACAACACTGCATTGTTAAAGAAGTCTGTATTTCATTCCGAAAAAGCTGTCTGTGCCACCATCACAGAAACCCCAAGCCTCATTCTTTATTTAAGATGACATTTCAGCTGAAAAGCTCAATGTTCCATCAGCAGAGAGAACAATTTTACCTTTATACTAGTACACGAAGAAGCTGCATACTAACTATTCATTTTGGGGCTTTTTACAACTACGTTTTCTTTCAGTTCAACACACTTTAAACACTGAAAGGATTTGGGAAGTCCTTTTTAACTCAGTTCCTACTTAAGAAAAGGTCCTCTTTATCCAAACAATAAGCATACCTGACTTTTAACACAGTTTTCCTAAGCAAGGACTGAGGAATTGAATCCAGAATAATCCACAAATTGACTCATGTAAACTTCCTGAACAAAATCAGCATGAGTGGGGACAGAAGGTTAAACAAGCCCTTTCGTTTACAGCAGCTTGTAAAGAAAATATTTTTAGATAGCAGGAAACATAACACCGGTACACCAGAGATCAAAAGATCCTATTTTACAGACCTCTCAGATCCTTCTTTTTTATTACAGCCAGAGTGCAGGCAACTACCACTAACAGGACAACACACAGCCCATGCTGCTTAGCTACCTGAAAATCTTGCCCTAAATCTGTGAAGGAGCCCAGAGTTTGGCTGGGGTCACGGTTCACAGGCAGGTGTTGAGATGCAGCAGGGCTGAGCTCGTGGGGACCAGCAGCCTCCTCCCACGCACCCACCAGGGAGCTCCAGCAACCCCCTGCAAAGCTGGAGACCCAGGCTCCTTTGCCACGAGGTGGGTCTGAATTCAGCCCCTATATACTGCCCTAGATCAGGGGCAGTGGATCTGCAAACCCTTCTCTTGGCTGTCTACCACAGTGCAGCCAAGAAACACAGTTCACGAGGGAAGAGCAGATAAACAGTATTGGGTGTGAGTCTTTGGCCCCTACAGACACCCCCATGCCAAGGGGAGTCCTAGTCCCTGCTCTCCAAAGCTGTTTTTCACCAAATTATTCTGCAGCACAAAATACAAGCCTACTCCATGGCAAACTGTGCCAAATGGGGACATGTGTAAACTTTTACTAGCTCCTTTTTTAATGCCTGGCTAGAAATGCTTAATCAAAACCAGCCTTTATTAATTCTTTCCTACTGTAAATAAGTCCTAATGTAAATTCTAGAAAGAGGGAGGAAATAAAGGATTAGCCATGTGGACGATCTGTCTGAAAGTCAGGAACTATGGAGTTACAATTTCCTTCCTGACAGTGACTCACCCTGGGGAATGAGACACTTTCCTTTATTTCTCCCGTGTGGAGAAGGGCTACAAAATCACTTAGTCATCTGCTTCGGAAATACAGAAATTATGTTTTGTTTTCTGAATGACTTGCTGTGGGTTCCACCTAAAGTACACAAGAGCTGCCAAACTGGCTGCTAATGACTTTGGTGGGCTCTGGATCAGCACCTGTGCAACAGCTCTATTTTAAAGTACAGCAAATGTCTGTTTGTTAACACTTGGCAAAAGCACAGACACATAAACCCCAGCCTCACATCTGACTTAAACGACAACAATTACACATTTAGCCTTCACTGGGGAAGGCCATCCTGGTGCTGGGCTGAATGGGCAATACTGGCCACACCTGTGGCAGCCAGGCAGTGCTAGAATCTCTCCTCTCACCCCAAGGCCAGTCACAAGTTCTGGCCACCACCACACTACTCAAATCTCCAAAAGAGCAGTGCTCCCTACAAGAAGTCTATAGAAAAAAACCCCCTCTGGTCTATGTTAATTCTCAGTCCTACCAATTCCACACTGCACCCAGCTGAGTTACAATACCCCACACACTGGGCTGTGCCCTCTTTAGCTTCCTGGCTCTGCTGCAGCCACTGTGCCCTCATGCTCCACAGGCAAAGTGAGATCCTCAGCTACATTCATCTGAACATTTCATTCTTCCATACTCAAAACTTAAAATCCGTCTGTGAGAAAGCAATATGTATATTTATATATGGATACATATATGTATTTTTATCAAAGAATAATTACCTGTAGAGGACTAGCTAGTGGCCTGTTTCTAGGCACTGCAACTGTTTTGTGAAAGCTATCATCATCTTCAGACACAGGCATCTTTAAAATGGAACTGGTAAGAAGATTCTGAACAAGAAAAGAAAAAAAGAAAAAGGTTTTCAGCGACTCATGAGAACAACCTGAATTGAATGCATTGTAAGTAAACTCAGGTTGAGTGCAGCAGTTGCTACACTGGGCACAGCCACAGATGAGAAGCAGACCTCAGCCTGATGTCCCTGGGACTTGGCTTTGCAGGAGCATTGCCCTGTGCAAAGGTTTTCCATCCAGTGAAAATCCCAAGTTCAAAAATAACCATAGCACTGAATAGCCCTTAAGTCCTGGCAATGCAAAGGGAACTGTGCTTGTGCAAGGTCTCCTTTGCAAAAACCAGAAGAGAGTGTCTCTCTCTCTTTCACCAGTTTTTAACTCCATGATTTAGTAATTCCTACACACAGGTGCAGGCATCCTCCAGGTGCAGGCATCCTCCAAGTGCAGGCTCTTCAAAGTCTGTGGGCTGCAAAATGAGTGCAACTTCTGAAACATTCTATAGGCATCAGAGTGATAATTAAGAGTAGCATTTTGCTTTTTGGGCTTAGTACAGGAAAGTGACACGGAAATAAGGAATAAAGCCTACTTGTGAAGAAATTCAGAAAAAATATTCTCTTTCTCTTGTATTTAAGAATCAAACAGGGATGTACAACAAAGAATTCTTTTGACAGTGTGAAAACTTATACTTACTGGCACATCTTCCATAGTAGACCCAGGTGTAAATAGCTGAGTGTTCAGGTTTTCTCCTTCCCAGTGATTTGAGCAAAAAAAATTTCCAGCTTTATCTGTTGGGGACTCCACCTGAAAGCAGAAAAGGCATTATTCATCCACCACATAACTGACCAGGAGATTTCTGTCAGTTGTTTAACAAATTGAACAAATATTCTTCACAGAGGTGCATAATGCATGTTTACAGTAACGTTTTTTACAGCAGCCTCGCTCTTTGCAGAAGAAAAAAGTTCAAGGTTCTCCAAAAAAGCCCCATCTAATAAAACTTTGAATACTTGCACTCAGTGCTCTGTCAGTATTCAGGAGTTTAATCCCCTAGAAAGGATTGAGAATAAATGTATTTTTAGAACTTTAGTGACAAAGTAATATAATGCAATGTCCTCAAATGTTCAGGTTTCTAAGTCACTCCATGGAGCTTGGTCCCTATGGGGTTCTTCTATACTGTTCACCAATATTTGAAAGATTCAATCCAAATTCATGTCTAATTTTTCTTTTCTTTTTAAGGTTCAAACGAAAACTGCATTAGAACGGCCCAAGCAAACCCCTGCTGGAAACAGCAGAAAGACTTCTATGGAAATCAATGGGAGATGAATTAGACATGCCTAGTGTACTATATGGAACCGACACTAAGATCTTGGGGCTCACATGAAAGCAAAACAGACACAGCTATTTAATAGAAAAGGCATTGCTCTAAGTTTCTCAGCAAAGAGTTCTGAATTAAATTGCCTCAGGTAAGTTTGAGATTTACCTCTTGTTTGATTTTCTTCAGCAAAGGGGGTCCACTTTCATGTAGCCCAGCCACTATTGCAGATTCCTCCGACTCCTGCTTGATAACATCCTGCAGATCTTCTACAAGATGAGTTGGAGTTTGAGGCTGAAAGAAAGGAAACGTTAGAAAGAAACGTCCCAGAACATCCCTCTGCACTAATATCAAAGCAACTTTTATCATTGTTTCCTTCTTACCAGCATCTTCAAAGGACCGTATTTGATTTCCTGAGCTGCAAGTGCGTTTTTGAATGGAGTGGGTGTTCTTGGAGAGCTTTCTAATATCGACCTCTTGATTGCTGGAGTCCTGAAACTTTAAAAAGAAGGAGAGGAACTTTAAAGGAAGATGCTTGGAAATACTACCTCTTTACAGAAATGTGTGCATACAGGCAGTATTGTTGTAAGACTCTGGAAAATATTTCCCTGTGATCCTATAATCTATTTTGCTTTTACAGCAGAACATCTATTTGACTGTGATAAGGTGTAGTGACTTTATTTTAAAAACTGATGAACTTATATGCGTGGTTTAATAACCTACCTCAATAGTCATAAAGTGGAAGTTTTACTCCCAACTAAGAAAAATCTGAATGTATGAGCAAACAACTCTGCAGGAAGCATAGAATCATAGAATGGTTTAGGCTGGAACAGTCCTTAAAGATCATCTAGCTCCAAAAACCCTGCCACAGGCAGGCACACCTTCTATGGGATCAAGTTGCCCAGGGCTTCATCCAGAGAAAGGCCATTCACAACTTCTCTGGCCAGCCTGCTCCAGTGCCTCACCACCCTCTCAGTAAAGAATCCTTTCCTTGTGTCTAACTTAAACCCACCTTCTTACAGCCTAAAGCATATGCTGACCCAGCACTTTGGTTGCATGCAAATGTGAAGAAATGGCCCCTCATGAGTTCGACAAGAGAACAGACTTACACGTGGTTTTCCTTCTGAGCTTTGAAAGCCTGGTCCCTGTGGAAGGGGGCGGTAGCTGCCATCTTATGGCCACAGACCGGCGTGGAGGTAAGTGCAGGGTTGTCCAGGTTCAAGTTTTCGTGGTTGGATGAGGTGTTCAAGAACTGCACGTGTGGAAAGAAAAAATTAACAGGAATGTCCAGATTACATGGCTGACCTCTTAAGCTGATGTTATTCAACAAAAGAAAAATAAATTATTTTCTTCTGATTGACATGAGTCGCTCTCCTGGCTCTATGATGTGAGTAGGGGTATGTGGGGAACCTGACTACATTGTGAAAAAATACTCAGTAGTTTGGCTCAGGAAGCTAGGGAGGGAAATTCTAAAGGAAATGACACTCTGTTCCAATGAGAAAAACTTTCCACCACTTTCAGAGCCTGATTTGGATTTTCTCCAAATAAATTTTAATTAAGACCATTGTGCCCAAGAAACTTGGTGAAAATGAGCAAGGGATGTTTCAAAAACAAACCCATGGGAAACAGGGTTAAATTCCACAAATATTTATATGGGGCATCTAGGGGCTTTTACGGCAGTAAATAAAGTGTGGATTGGAAAATAAATTTCCTATCATCTCTCTCAAAAGAAAGTACTTAATTTTCAGAGTATAAAATGAAAGCTGCCACCTGTGACAGGTGCGTGGAATACTTTGGAATGCAGACAGCTGACTGAAAATGAGGCAGCACTATTTATTTGGAGAAAATTGCTCTTGCACGTGTTCTACCTAGTAACCTAAAATATTGTTTCTATTTCTAGTCTACAAATCTGTGAGCATAGTGGTATCCTTTATTCTGACAACAATTCAATGTATTCCCTTCTAGATTCAATCTGCCACTTTATAAAAATGTGGCATGTAAGAAAATCTGGCTTTCACTGGAAAAATGACATATGATTAAAATAGCTAATAGGTAATGGGAAATACAGTGGAAAATCATTACATGAAATCTTTTACTATCCTTCATGAAATAGTGTTTCTTTGACATCAAAGACTAAAGCAAACCAACAGAGACAAACAAAAAATCCAAAACACTTTTAAATAGTGCTACAGCTGTGAAACAAAGCAACCATCATCAGGAATTTGAAAGTGCATGCCAGGCCATTTTATACAGGCCATTTTCCTCCTCATTCCTATTCCACTCCAACTCCTGGCAGAGGATGGCAAGTGTGATTTGAATTTTCTGGTTGTTGTCAGTTTGTCTCACAACTTGAATGCTATTTAAATGCAGTTTGGGGTTTTCTAGGTCAGTGAATCATACTGTAAGTGGACAGAGATGGAAAGTATCACAGATGATCAGAAATATTAAACTCTAGTTGTTGGAGTTAGCAGCAAGAGTAGAGCAAGGAGTCACACTCCCCTACAAAAAAGATCCAAAAAGGCAAAAAACCAAAACACAAATAACCAAGCCCAGATGAATTTAAAAGACAAGAATCAACAGTTAGCTTGCAGATTAACTAAACTCAGCGGTGAAGACTCGGAGCAGTGAGAAGATTCAAACACGGAGTGAGATCAACAAGCACAACGGTAATTAGTCATTTGTTCCAAAGGATTAGTTTCTAAATTGTTAAGACTGGGGTGACTTTTGAGAATTAGTAACATCTGTGCAGAAGTCTTGATCTACCTGCGAGGGAGAGAAGGGCAGGCTTTTGACAGGGGAGCGCTTAGGAGGAGTGGAGCTGCTGACGTCAGCTAGGACCAAGGTGCTACCGTGGCCACTGGCTAAGGGGCTGCAGTGCCCTCTCCTTCTGCGAAGAAGGACCCACGGAGCCGCACTGCCCTGTGAGGCAGATAAGGTCTTTGGTGAGCCAAGAGAGCCCTGACTCGACATGACTTTGCTCAAATTTGTGGTGGGCTGTCCTTGAGGTCTACAAGCACTGGCCCCTCTTTGCTGAAGCTGCGCGACTCTGCCTGAGGGAGCTCTGCTAGCCGGAGTGTCTGTGTCTTCAAAGAATTCAGAACTGCTGAGATCACCCCATGATGAAGGATCCTGAAACAACGTGGGAGGCACGGAGCTATAAGACAGCATATAGTGCCACCTCATGAAAATACAGCGCTACCATATGTCTGTAACCAACAACAACATCAACAAAGTCTTTCCCAGTTCAGTTCAGGCTGACCCTTTTCATGGGAGCAGCAACACTGTGAACACAATTTGTGTTTTCAATACATACCTTGATCTTATCAAACTGTCTGACATCCCAGTAGTGCTGCTGGCAACTGAGTCCCTAACGAATGGGTCAAATTCTATCCTTACTATTTGCTTGCCCAGTGTTTTCTACTTGATATGATGATGGTGCCTTTCGTTACAAAAAAGTGTGTGCTGTAGACCAAGACTGGCCTCCTCCTAACATGCAATGCTGCTCTAGATGTGCTGAAAGGGAAATGATACTGTATGAAGCAGACACCTCTGCTTCTGAAGGAGGTTGCAACAAATGTAATTCAATGTGCTACTCCTTTACATGGGGCATCCCAGAGACTGCAATGAGAACAGGTCCATGTCAGTGTCAGTCATATACTTGGCATTTAAATGTGTGTTTACAGTCCTTCATATATGCCAGGGCAAGTCCCTTAAACTTTGAAAAGCAGCTATTGAGGCTACAACTAAAAATTCTAGAAAATTATGCAGATACATGAGCGGCCACACACAAACCTACGGCATGGGTCACTTCAAATATCAATAAATATCACCACATTGTATAACATTTTTCATGATATCTCTGATTGTATTTTAAGGAGACTTAAAATGCGAGATTGTTTCAAGCTCCTACTGTGCACCTTGCCAAAACTCACACTCCCATTCCAAGATGTAGCAGGAAAGGGAGACACCCACAAAAAGCATATGCATCCATGCTTGAGGGCTTCACTTACAAGCAGCTGCATTTTGTCATGTCAGAAGATAAGATTCAGGTCCTGGAGCCACTCGAAGTTACTCGGGAAAAAATCAACAACCGCATTTAGGACAATCCCAGCTCCTCACCCCTTACTCCTTGACCATGCACAAATCCACCTGAGGCAGCAAGTCTACTTACGGAGTCTATTAACTGGAGTGTTTCAGCAAATTCTAAGAGATTCTTAACATTATCCAGGATGTTGCTCTGGTGGACAATCATGCACCGTGCAGGGGATGCACTTTCCTCAGGTAAGCAACCGTGGTCCACCGGTGGAGACGGAGTACAGTGGTGATGCTCCCCCAAACAGGAAACAGGTGCACTGTCACCACTGGTCCTGGTACTGTCAGCAATTGTGGTGCTGTGCCAGCCGGGGTAGTTGGATGTGTGGTTCTGTGTCTAAAGGAAGAAGAAGAAAAAAAAAAGAAGAAAAGGGAGGGGGGAAAGGCAGAAGGAACTTAGCAATGAAATTGCACAAGGTGTCAGATGCCACTGGAGGAAAGATAAAAGTAGTTGCATCATCTTCTAAAAGCTTATGCCTATGAAACAATTGTCAAGATGTTTCCTTTCATCAGTGCAAGATCTTGTTTTAAGTAATACTGGCATTGTATTTGTTATCCCAAAGTTACCTCATAATTTACTTCCAGGATTATAAGCATATGTCATTACTAGCACATAATCAATTCATACTTTGTTACTGCAAGTACTCAAAGAGTGTCTGCAAGTCCTTTTCTGTAAGAAGCAAGAAACGGCAGGATTTCCCTACTGAGTGCTCAGCACTGTAAAAGGCTAAAAGTTTTTAGAGTTAGAGTTGCTTTTGTCTGCTTATCTCCTTTTCTTCTGCTATCCCTGTCTAATGTTACAGCTTACACCAATGCAATGAAGAGGCTGTCAAATCAACGTGGTTAGGAAAGCAGAAGAACAAATTAACAGAAGTTTCTTTCCAGTGTGATCATGCAACAGAAGAAATTGCAAAACATTAACTAAAGTTAAAAAGTGGCCAAACTAACGTATCATGCATGCAGTTCTTTTACTATTAATTTAAATATTACCCAAAAAAAAAAAGAATCTGCTGGCTATCACCTATCTTCAAAAATGATTTTGGGATTCTTGGCTTTGGCGACGGTGTTAAGTAGTTACACAAGGGTTTTCACACATTAACATCCAATGGCATATACAACGAAGTATGAGAATTCAGTAATAGCCAGCACTTGCTCCACACATGCAGTTATGAAGAATCTAACATTATTTGGAGGAGTAAAACAAATTCTCAAACATGCACCAAGTCTGAAGCTTACGAAGTGTATAAAACACAGCTGAAGGAAAGAATACAACAGAGAAGAAAAACCTAATGTACAGGCACTACATTTTCATCACATGAACCATTGCACACTTTCAGAAACACAGATCCCGTTATTGATTAAAGATCTGTAGGATTTTCAATTTTTGTACCATCATCATGTTTCCAATATTATATCGTGTTACAGAGCCCAGTTCTGCTCCTACTTTGCAAAGTAATATACCTGCCAAATTTCTGGATTTTCTTTTTCAATAAAAGAATTTACAAAGCAGATACAGATTACATATGTGCTATGTTTCATCCTTTTAAAACGGAAATATAGAGCCTTGATTAGTACTGAAGGCAGAGAGGGAGTAAAAAGTTAAAAAGACAAGCACTGGGGTAAGGCTGCTATCCCTCCATCCAAGCACACAGTGACAATCTTACTGGTAATGCCTGCTGCCCTTTCAGTTCATTCTCAGTCGACATTAGTAGCAACTCTAATTCCTTTATTCGCTTTTCTTTCTCAGGGTCTTCATCATTATAGTGTCTCTGAAATTAAGAGTTAAGGGAAAAGAAAAGATAAAGGTCTGATAGGATGTAGCAACTAAAATGCTCATGGTTTGCCGACCTGTGGTTATAACAGCCAAATTAGATTCAAAGATGAAACAAATGTCCATTGTGTTTTCCACTACCAAAGTCTCTGCTGAATTTCAGTATAGACATTTGAAATGGAGAAAGTGAAGGCCATCACAACAGATGTCAACTACTGAATTTAAAAGCCACTTCAGAAGGAGCAATTATTAGCCATGTTAGAACTCCCCGATCTTCCCCATTTTCTATTTTCACCACACTTAATACATTAAAATGTTTCCTTAATGTACGATGTCCGCATTTTAGTTTATCAAATATTTAAGAAATTGACTCTTGAAATAAGGTTCAAGTTATCTACCTGGATAGCTGCAGCAGCTGGCTGAGGTACATTGACAATATTTACATGCAGTGCTACTGGATACGGGATCTGACCAGGAACCTAGGTCAAAAAGCAAAAATTGATTATTTCCATCATATTATCTGCTTGCATTGTCAATTCGCATTAAACATACTTTGGTTTTAGGTAGTTAATATTTGTACTCTGTGGAGATGAAATAGCAAAAAACCTAAAAATGTTTACAAGAAAAGCAATCAGGTTTTTAGGAATATGACAGCAAGCATTAGAGAGGAAGAAAGAAAATTCATATATGAAATATTTACCCTTCCTGAATGAGAAAAGATGAATAATTTATAGACACATTTGTAAGGATTTTCTAAATTGAAGTGAAAAAGCAAAAGATGCAATTTATTATCATCTAAAACTCTACAATGTAACTGTCTGAAGCAGGAGCCTGTTTCATTATTAATCATTAATAGAAAAGAAATCTGATAAAAAACAATACTTGTTCACTTGGTTCTGACAGGCAACCCACAAACAGAATACTACTAAAGAGAATGTGGGAGATTTTGACATGGAACACAGAATTAACCAGATGCAACTAACATTCAAGAAATTTAATATTCACAACTCTAAGAAATACGTTAACTGCTCCCAAGGTGTTAAACCCGCTGTACCCAGTTCTATCACCTGAATGCCACTAGTTTGAAATGTACTTATTTTCACCACTGAATGAAGTAAAAGTCAAAGAAATCCTCATCTGACATCAAACACATCCAAGTCCACCAAGACAAAGAAAATCCTTCATGCAGAGACCAGGCATGGATAAACTGCATCCATCCATTCAACGAGGCAAAACAAGCACCCCCACCACACTGGCATTTTCAGGCACTTACGTTCTGTGGCTCAGGGATGTGGTAGTAGGGGTAGTCACTGCTCAGCGGGGGCTGGCTGGCCACCGGCAGCTGGGCGGGTGGCGATGGGTTGTGAGCAAAGGCCATCAAGTGGTTGTTCTTCTGAAAGCCAGCAGCTGCTGAGGAGTGGCAGGCTTTGGAGGACTCCTGCAGGTAGCCCTCCTGCTCAACCTTCCGGCGCATGGTGGAGTTCCAGTGGTTCTTGATAGCATTATCAGTTCTGCAACAGAAATACAGACGTTCGAGGAGTTTCAAATATGAGCATTTCCAATTCAGACAGGTCAATGGACAGGGTTTCTGTTAAAACCCTGAGCTCTTCCCTGACCTTCCTCCTACCCCCACCACTACAAATGCTACTCCCAGCTTCGCAGGAAAGATGCTCAGTATTAAGGTTAGGGAAAAAGAAAAACAGGCTATGGTTGTTTACATACTTTTTAAAGCAATCTCTCATGATTTACATCCTCAAATTGTAAGAAATTACTAACTTCGTCTTCACCTCATTCCCATGAAGGGAGGAGACAACGAAGGCTAACATCCCTTTGAGGCTATCCTAAAGGAATGCCAACATCATCTTCCTATATCTTAATTTTTCAGTGGAGTCTTATTGTGTCTCATTGCTGGAAAGAATGACTGTGGAGAACAGCTGTGAATAGACTAACTTCCAAGCAACTTTCCAGCTTGTCACCTGGACAGCAACATCATGCTGTACACACAAACTCAGTAAACAAAACTGTTGGGATTTTTCTTAGATGCAGAAAAACTGAGATTCAAATCCTCACATATGAGTCAGAAAAAGCAAACTTACCGACTTTGTGATATTTTTAAGAGTACGCTTTAAAACAGCTCTGCTATTTGAAAAACATCACCACTGCATGTTATCATTCGGAGTAGTATCTGTCATGTGTGGAAGCCATAAAAATATTTCCAAGGGCTAATTCCTTTCTTGTTATCTTCTAAAAGGTGAAAGCAGCCCAGGGAATGACAGCTTAAAAGGCTATCATGATCTTAGGCCTTATATTTAGGTCCTGAAAATGTTTTATCAAATAGCAGGAAGAAAAGCAGGAAGGGAAACCTCTTCCTTGCTTACATTATTTTCTTGCCCTCATTTTGAGTCACTTTTAATCAAGCAAGTAAGACACTGACTCTTTGAGGTTATATCCATGCTGTAGAAAAGCTTTCAGTGACACAAGTATTTCCAGGACCAGAGTTTGAGGAAAAAGGTTCTCCTGTTTTACACATGGTTTTTTAGCAGGTCAAAATCATCTAGATGATTCAAAAGCAATTACAAAAGTTGAAGAAGACTTCTCTTAAATAATTTTGAATAAACAGACTGGATTTCATATTGAAGGCATACCCTTAGCTGAATGTAAATTATGTTCCACTTGCAGAGCCTGATCCTTCCCTGTTAAATCGACTTAAATTTTGACAGTCATCACAGGCACAAATAAGACTGCACAGACATTTAGGAAACTCTTATGGTCTTGCTCCAGCTACTGGCTTTTTTACCTATGGCAAACATTAAAAGCCTGTAAAAATAGCATACTGCTGGATGTACTGACCAAACAGTGAAGTTCCCCACAGAGAAAAATGCACATCGGTGTCACTGGCTTCCCAGGTTTTGATTCCAAAA
The DNA here is from genome assembly GCA_013399835.1 of Leptocoma aspasia. Taxonomy (NCBI): domain Eukaryota; kingdom Metazoa; phylum Chordata; class Aves; order Passeriformes; family Nectariniidae; genus Leptocoma; species Leptocoma aspasia. The sequence continues at coordinate 478,918 of VXAX01005455.1, read as the reverse complement.
TTTTTTCAATTTATACAGTGCAGCCTGAAGCGACCAGAACAGACTGCTCAGACCTGCAGCTTTTTCTTTTTAAGAGCTAAAAGCATATGTCATTACCGTCCAGGCAGCAACTTTGCAATCTCTGCCCATCTGTTTCCCAGCCTCTTGTGTGCCTGGTAAATAATTCTATCTTCCTCTTCTGTCCAGGAGGTTTTCTTCACTTCTGGATTCAAATGGTTGTGCCACCTCTCCCTGCACTGTTTTCCAATCCTTCCCTTCAAATGCTTAGCAATGACAGACCAGCGCTTTGGACCGTATTTCTGCACGAGCTCTATTACCTTCAAAGAAGGACATAAAAACTGCCTGTATTTAATTATGCATGATGAATCAATGAAATTTTTTTTCTGTGGTGAAGCAGTATTTTCAACAAGATTTCTCAAAACTGCCACAGTAAAACTAATAGCAATTAAGGTTCCCCACTTCCCATTCATATTTTTACCCAAAAGGAAAAATCTGGTAATAGTTAAGGCATTTCTAGACTGCAAGTCTACATTACAGTGCTGTAAAGCAACAGTAATTTATTTGCATAGCAAACTTAGAAAGCACTACATAAATACAATCTGCCTCTGGCCATAATAATGTTGAGACCACCAAAGCTTCCAGGAGTTTGGCCCCAACACTTGAAATCTGCTTATAAGCCATTAATCAGACAGAAAGAAAAACTGATTACCCTTTGATCCTCCTCTTTAGTCCACGGACCTTTAATAAGTTCTGGGTTTAGTACCTTCTGCCATCGGTGCTGGCACTGAACATCTGTCCGGTTCTAGTGAAATGTGAAATACACAAAGTGGATAATGCTTTAGAAAAGATGAAAGTAGAGTGAGAATGCTCTTATTTACATACACTTGTTTTGATGTATTTCACTACCAACTAAGTCTACTAAACAACACAGACTAAGACTACTAAACAACACAGGTTTCCATCACTTCTGCATTGAGGACTCCATCACCAAAACTACACAAACTTTATCTTCCCCATCTGCACAATAGCTGGCATGCTTTCACATGCAGTATTTCAACAACAGCCAAACTGTTCACAAAGCAATTCTCTTCAAAATAATACTTACAATTCACCAAAGTTTTTGGGGTTTTTTTGCTGTGCTGAGACATTTTGTTTCATTGTCACATTGACCATCTACTGCAAGAGCCCACCACCCCCCATTTCCACTTGTTTGATTTTTTCCAACCCTTTCTGAGAAGTGCAAGGAAAAATAAATGTAGGGGTTTCCACACTAATCTAACTAAATTTCGAAGGCCTCCATTTGTGGAAGTTTTATATCTCCCCTGAAAATGCAGCTATAAAACAACCACTCCCCTTCCCCTTTATCAAGGAAACCCCTTGATAAAGAGTTGCTACTAAGCCTGGAAACAGAAACCAATATCCACTTACAGGAAGGAAATTGGCAATGACTTTCCAGTCTTCTGTGCCATTCTGCTCCACAAGCTTCTTCAGCTTCTCATCCTGAATCATAAACACACCCCCCAGATATAATTAATATTGCAATCTCTTATAATCCAAATGAAATATTTTTTTTATTCATTCTTGTAGCTTCTTATTCATCTACTTCTGTTTTCTGAGTGTAAGGGAGGGTGGTCTGTAGACTTCTTGTGCTTTTAATTGCCTAAAGCAGAAGATTTTTCTACTCCTTTGGATTTTGGTAGGTTCTTTATTGTGTTGCAGGAGAAAGACTGGCTTCTGTGCAGTTCTTTGACTCACAATATACATTCCCATTTTACTCATCAAAGCACTGTAACTGTTATTTTTGGACTGGTTTTACAGGATGAAATGGGTGTCTAGATGCCAAACATCAGAATAACCTTGAAATTCAGTAACACTCAGGTAGTCAGCTACCTGGGGACCTTTGAAAATCACAGCCTTAAGCTTTATATGTCTTGCAAATAATGGGAGTTCCAGTGATTTGCTCATGGCCTACCCACCTACAATAAATGCACAAAACTAACAGCTCCTTTTTGCTCCTGCTCTCTGTGAGGGAGTTTTGCATACTTGTAAATAGCAAAAAATTTGGCCCAATCCTTTTAACGATAAGGCCAGAAATATAGACCCTAAAGACAAAAGAAACCAATGTACTTATGTACTGAGAAAGACTGAGATAGTGTAAAACAAACCAGAAATGCCCCAAGAGATAAGAGGAGTAGAGCAGCCCTCTCCTTCCCCAGTTAGCACCTCCCAGTATGTTCCGAGTTCGTGCGACAGGACAATGGCCTCTGGACTTCATGGCCATCCTTTCCTCCCTGGCTACATCACAGCCACATCCACCTTTGTAAGGGCAGACTGTGATTTAAAATAAATAAATAAAAGGTTTGCAAGGGAAATAAAAATATTTCCAAGGGCTAATTCCTTTCTTGTTATCTTCTAAAAGGTGAAAGCAGCCACTGTTTTTACATAAATACACATTGTTAGAGAAGAGAAAGTCAAAACATAACTCAAGAACTGTATTAATGTATTCCACAACAAACTCAAACCAGTTAAATGGCCAAAGGAGATCCACCTGGCAAAGAAGTTTGATACCACAATTTTCCCGGAAAGTCAGCACAAGGGTATCACGACTAAAACACATTCTGACCTTGAAAAGCAAAATACATCTTGAATGCCCAGTTTCAGTACTGCTGGATTTCACTCGTCCAGCTTTTACTTTATTTTCACTTGGAATCATAACAGTGCAATTAAAGTGCAAAATTCCAATGGTACAGAAGGACTGCAGCAGGTTTTGCCACAGTTGTTTGCTGCTGTGGGACACTGAACACACATGGGCTCTCGCATAGCAACAGTTTCCAAACAGAAAGAGGCAAGTAGCAACAATGAAGCACTGCTACAGGTGATTCGGAATCTGCTTCTCCAACAGGGATTACAGAGATTGGCACATCACATACTTTAACACAGATCTTGGTGGAAATTAAAAAGTTGTGTTTAAACATTTTACTTAAAAGGTAAGAACTATGCTCAAAGTTAAATAAAACACTGAATGTAGCTAGCAGGTCAAAAAAGTTGTCCTCAGATATGGGACTGTCACTGAAGCAAATTTGCAGATTAGCAATATGGTGAAGAACATGAAGCAACTTGGAGAAAAATGCAATCCATGGTCTCTCTTATCTTTTTACATGCAGGAGAGGAATGAACTTGGATTTACCTCTTCACGGGTCCACCTGGTTTTTCCTAAGTGACGTTTTCCAGTCTTAGGAAGCAGACCATCATAATCATGATCATACACCTCAACATCTTCTTCATCATCATCACTACTATATATACTGCAAAAGGAAACACAGCGAGACAGAGTGGAGCATGAGGACTTGAAGTACTTAATTACAAAACACAAAAAAAAACCCCTACAATCCTTACAAAGGTTACACAGATAAAAGTTTTAAAACTTGCACAACAAGATTTTGTTCTGCATTCTGTTGTTCTAGTATTCTGAACTGGTTCTGCTGTTTTTGGTATCCACAGATACAGGCAAAGGGCTGGCAACCTTCGTATTACTGTGCATGTTTAGACCTGCACCTAATGTTAGATCAGTGGTGAATTACACATTTGGCAAACTTTCAACCAATGAAGGTTTCAAATTAAAATACAATGTTCGGGACAATAAAGACAACTAGAGGCTGTGTCCAGTACACGAGTACATGTTTAAGATCTTTAACTCGTGCCATACATTCTGAAAAATATTAGTGGTTTTGTATGTTTAATACAGCAAATTCTTATACTGTTCCAAAATAAAACCAACTGTGTAGCAAAACAAAGAGCTAAACAATAACCTTGTTTGAGAAGGCACAAGTTTTTTACAACAAGAGAGTAAGTGGCAGCATTAATATGCAATAAACTCTAGTATAAAATATGCCCACCACTTAAGGGTTTGGACAGATAAGGACTGAGGACAAGTTTGTTTAATATCCTGCAACCAACAAATGAATGACTGAACCCTTCTGTACTCTCCATTTCTATAACTTTATTACCTCTAATCTATTTCTAAATCCCTCATAGTGTTTTTGAAATAGTCTGCTCACCTAATTCATGACTAAGGGATTTCCCCAGAGGCTATCTATGGGTAAAAAGGACTCCATTACTCTTTTCACAAACAGCACTTGCTCTACCTAGCTAACTAAATCTAAAAGAGAGTGTTTTGCAAGAAGATGTGCCTTTCTGGTGGGCAGCATTTTACTTCTAACTTTTAAGGTATGAGCAGCAGTTCTGATACTTCAGCTAAGAGATGCTAGCCACAAGTGTTAGAAAGGAGTCAGTGTCATTAAGATTAAAAACTGGTATATCTGATGGTATGGCATGCTGTGGTATGTTAAAAGTATGACTAAGGCATTAAAATAAAGTTATTTTGTAATAAAATCAACAGGCGCTGTTTATGCTGTTAACCTGTTTTCAGGAGATTACTTTAAATTAAGTTGCAGTGAAGCACGGTGACTGTTAGCCAAGATGCGAACACCTCCAAAAGGCAAGCTGCTGAACATACATGCTTTAAAAGTACTGGGCTAATCACACCCTGCATCTTCCACCCTGTTTGCTGGCCTGTGTCATGAAGGAACATGCTTACATGCTACATGTAAAAAGTTATCCACAGCCTGCTGTGATGTGCGTGGTCATCCTGCAGCCTCTGCCGGGTGCCCCTGACTCACCCACCCAGCCCATTGCTGCCACCCTCAACTCGCGCCCACCGCGCCGCAGTCCTGCAGCCCCACGATTCACTCCCTACTCCCCAGACCCCGTAACCCCTGGGAGTAAGCCCGGATGGAAGCTCCCACTCCGCACGCACCCCTCGTTGGCAGCTGGAGCCACCCGTGCTTGAGCAAAAGCTCCCACGCTCCAGCTGCCACAAGCGCTGCTCCTTCCCCAGCCGCCGCTCAAAGCAGATTCACTTTTCTCAGTGACACACAGAGACAGCTGCGCCGCTGCCCATATGCCAAAGGAAGTTTTGTGGCACAGTTTCCAAGTATCATTTTGAAAATGAGTTTTCCACAGAGAGCAACCAGCAGGTACGCATCCATCGGCGGCGCTTCCTGCGCGGCGGCGCGGGCCGGGCACCGCAGGGAAACGCCGCTCTGCAGCAGCAGCACAGCATCAGCGGCCAACGCGTTAAAGGGCTTTAGTGCGGGGCCAGTTCTGTAACAGGGTTATTTAAATGACTGGGGCCTCCCTGGCACCGGAGAACCGAGCAAGCTCCACTGTACTACCTGCTTTCTCCAGCAGGAGAAAAGTGCCCGGGGATTCCGGGACGCTCGGTAGTTTCTTCAGTCAACCGGGCCCTCAGCGGTGCTCTAAAACTTTATTTTATACCTCCGACCCCAGCCCTGAAGCGTCCCCCCCGGGCGGCTCGGCACGGCACGGCACGGCGCTCCGCGCGGCTGGGACAGCGGGAGTCCCCCGGCCGCCCATCAGCGCCGCGCTGTTCGCCGAGGCAACCGGCTTGTACAACGATACACAGGGAAAAGAACGAAAAAAAAAAAAAAAGGGGGGAGGGTAAAAAAAAAAAAGGGGGGAGAGGTAAAAAAAAAAAAAAAGTGTAGAGGAAATGCCCCCCTGCTGTTACCGTGGTTGAAGGAGTTCGGGCACCAGCCCCGCGGGGCAGAGCCCGCGCCCGCTCCCGCCGGCGCCGCGCCCGTTGGATCAGGCGGACACCGCACCGTGCCGCCCCGGCCTCCCAGCCCCGAGCGGCGGACGTGTCCCTGCGGGAGGCGCCCGCGAGGCAGCGGTGGCTGTCCGTCTCTTTCGGGAGAGACGGGCCGGGTGATTCACCGCCAGCTCTAGCGACAGCCCCGCTCTGACACTGAAAGTACAGCCCGGAGCTCGCCCAGCGGCTCGCCGCCTCCTCCCGCACCGCAAGCCCCTCTTCCTTAGAAAGAACCCACCAAACCCCGAGTCCCACCGGACGGGGCCGGCGCCCGGGAAGCGACAAGCAGGGCTGCGACCTTCTCCCCTGTCACAGCCAGCCAAAGGGGAGGGGAGGAGGGGAGGATGCCGGGCTGCAAAGAGAAAAAAGCCTCCACGTGTCCGACCCGCCGTCCCCGGCTAATTAGACAACAACCCCACTCTGTGCGCCCGCGCGGCAGCGGCGGCACGGACGCGGCCACGCGGCGCTGCCGCCCCGTCCGGTCCAGTCCACCGACTCCGGAGCACCGCCGTCCCCGGCCCCTGGCGCGGATCGCCCTGGCCCGGGTGCGCGGCAGGCGGGCGGGCACGGGTGACAGCTCCGGCCGAGCGCTCAGTCGAACCCGCAGCCCCCCGACCGCGCTGCCGCGCTCCGGCATGTACCGAGTGGCGTGTACCGGTAAAAAGCTAAACCCCGCAGGCCAGAGTCGCCCTTCCAAGAGCGAAACGGCCGCACGAATAAAGGAAACAAAATGTCGAGGGAGCGAACCGAGTCCCCGCACCCGCCGCCCACCTGTCGCCTCACCCGGTCGGGAATGAATGAATGAATGGGACGGGACGCGCTACCTGCCGCCGCCGAGCCCGCCAGACATTGTCCCGCCTTGCGGCTGCGGGGCGCGCAGCTCCGTGGGGCTCCGCGCTGGCTCCCGCGGGCGGCGAGCACCGGTCCCCCGCAGCCGTGCAGCGCGGGGCCCGAGCGCCCCGGCACCGGCGGCTCCGCGGCGCGTCCCGCTGGGCTGTAGCTCTCCCGGCGCCTCCGGAGGAGGGGAGCGCCTCGGCACCGGGGGCGGAGTAGACCAGGTGCACGGAGGACGCGGGGCTGTCCGCCCGTCCGCCGGGTGAGCCGGTCGCCTGCTGCCGCTTTCCCTCTCTCCCGTCCCGCGCCCCGTCTGACAGGCGCGGAGCGCAGCCGGCCGTCCCCCGCCCGCAGACAGCGGGTNTCGCTGATGGAGCTGCCGGGGCGGGGGGCAGCCCCTCTCCCCCGTGCTCGGCCGGTGGGGAAGGCGAGTCTCGCCATGGGGCGAGAACTCTCGGGCGAGACCCCGCGACCACCCCCCGGGCCACGCAGGTGCCTCCCGCCGACGGGGGGAGGGTGGGCCTCGGCGGGTGCACCTGCTCCGCTCCCTGCGGGGCGTGCGGGCTGCAGCCGCTGCAGGCCTCGGGGGGCAAACAACCCCCGCTGGCAATGGAAAGGGAACTCGGAGGGGCCCGGGGCTGCCCGGGGCTTGAC
>VXAX01005455.1:423771-463191 GCA_013399835.1 Leptocoma aspasia | reverse complement strand
AAAAATTGAATCTTGGTAGTACACATTCTCCATATGTCTTCTGAGTCATATCTGGATACACTGATGAAAACAAGCTCCAGTGTTGTCAGCACTGTAAAACACAAAGAGCCTTGAAAGGGGAGCTGGCCCATCATCTGCCTGTTGTACCACCAGGTCTGCAGTTGGGTTCTGATTCCTCAGCTATTTTTGGAGATGCTACAGAAACTGAGCATTGGCAGTGCTCAACTTCTTATCAAAGGTGAACTTGCTGTGGGGGCAATTGTTTGGACTTGACTTTGATGGGGATATTATTGCTAGATTGGAATCATATGCAGCCAAATACAGCTTTTCTGGTCTGTACTTTTAGGTCAAAGTTGGATATTTCTTCCTTTCCTTCCTATGAAAACTGACTGAGGGGCTTATCATTCAACATTACTTTTGTGAAAAAAATTTCCTTTATTTAGTGACCTATTAGTTCCTATTAGCCTTAGTTCTGCAATAAAATATTTACTGTCTGGTTCAAGAATAAAGAATGAGTATAATAATTTTATTATGCTCAGTTAATTTTTTGTTCACTTGCAACTACATATTATTTCTCAGTGCCTTGTCTCTATTTTCACATTAAACTATCATGAAATTTTTTTATTTCAGTTTTAAGTAAGTCGCAGTTTTCAGGGATGTTCCCTTTTCCCAATTAGAAATATAAGGGATTGCAGTTCCTCTGGTAAGAGATTTTTTAAAAAATACACCTACTTTACATAAGCAAAATTACAGAACCATTTCATCTTCTTGAAATTGGTCACTAACAGAGAGGCAGTCTTCCTCAGGGTGCAATTGCTATGCAAAAAAAAAGGAAAAATAAAGTAGGTAAAGGCACCTTTAGTGGCTCTGAGAATGATAAAATTAGGTAGATCCTTAGTGCTTTGTGGGTAGAAATATAAGACAAGTGGAGACAACTCACTTTTCTTAAACAAGACAATTAGGGAACCAGCTAAATTGCTGAGGGGTTCATATGAATAAATAAAGCATCTGTCCTTACTGATCTATCACTTGTTAGATGTTGTTTTAATTTGACGAGGAGGCCAATATCTGTCTATGGCCCTGCTCTCTGCCCAAATATGACTGGAGAGCAGGACTCAACTCTTAGGGTGGGGCACTGGAACTCAACAATGGCAGCACACCAGCTAAGTGCCACTATGGAGCTGTGACAAATGACCTTTCGATAGACACATAGGAGCTATCTGATTACACTGGAAGGGCCATTAAAATTAACCTCAGATGCCCTAAATCTCAGTGTGGTAAGCTAACACACAGGCACAAATTCTCTCTTCCCAGGAGCCAGTGCCTTCTAGAGGTCAAGAATGAAGTTGAAGGCATGTACTCTGGGTTAGAAGAAATCTAAGTCTAGAAGGGTTTGGACAGAGCTGAGAAACATTTTTAATGTTTCCAATATAAATGATTAAGTATTCAATGGCAATGCCTAAATGGTCCATCTCTAGTTTTCAGACTTAGTCAAATGAATGTCATGAGCTTGTCACAGGAGCTGCTTCTTCAGACGCTTTAAACAGAGGCATAAATTCCATACAAGTTCATGCTGTTCAAATTAAACACATTTGACTGAAGCAAATATGTATTAAACCTATTTTTACACTATCAGAGGTTGCTTTGGTGTCAAATCATGTGATTTTTTTAACCTCAGATACCTCTTTGCAAGAAATACAGGCAATGTTGCTGTTTCTGTTAAATATACAGTTTCAGGTACTCCTGATAATAACAGACTTCAGCATTTTTTGTAGAAAGGTACTCACATGATTTTGCTGAAACAATTTGTTTTTGCTCCTCACATAAATTCTCATCTAAATGTTTCAGAAACAGCTGGACATTGTCAACATGGTCTGTACAGTCTCTATCTTCTGTAAGTAGGTAGGTCGATATATAGAGTTTCTTCTAGTGTCAGTCACTGAGATGGCAAGGGCTTCTCTGTGAAGTCTGTTTTTTTTTAGCTGACATAACAGGAGCTGATCTGTACGTAACTGTGCCAAGGAAGGATCATCTTGTCTGCACATTTCTTCCAGTCTCTGCCTTTGCTTCAGGACATTGAGGGCTGGTGATAATGCAGTAGAAATTATATCTTGCCAAAAAAGATTTGAAACCTTGCCCTATAAGCCCTGGCCTTTTTTTTTTCTTTTCTTTTTTTTTTTTTTTCCCAGTAATAGTTCCTCTGGAATTCCCCAGTAAGAAAACATACTCTTAACCTTCCTAGTGACATTTTAGTTGTACTTGACAATCACACAGTTCACAAGTGTTTTGGCTAATATTCTAGCCCAGCTGGCTATTTCTCTCCCTCTAGCACACAAAGATTGATATCCACCCTTCTAGTCCTCGTCAGACAAAGCTGGTATTATCAGAAAATCACTTTTTTTTTTTTTACTACCTTACTAAAGTGTCAGAATTCAGAGATTCTCATGCTTTTTTTACATGCTGTAGGCCACTCTAGAAATAGTGAGCTTTTTAGCAGTTTCTGAAGGCCTCAGGGCCATCCTGTCTTCTATTTTCAGCTTCCTCTCCAGGTTTTAGGGATTACCCTAAACCTACAAAAATACACTTTTTTTGTTTGCAGCTAGCAATTCACTACTGTTTGAAAAGGCAGGCATGACTGTTTACTCTGTAAGGTACTGGTCAGGCAAATGTAGTTCTGTTGGTTTTGACTTTCTCAATGATCAATGGTCTGTAGAATTCCGTGACCCTCTGGTGTCCGTGCTTTCTTCCACATCATAACTATGTTAAGATTTTTGTTTCTGTAACTGGGTGACAGGTTGGGATATCCATAGTTATCAAATCTTCCCACAAGAAAAGCTTTGGAGTGATTTACCCCAATACTGTATTGACAGAAATTTTTGTGTAAGGAATGAGTCACAAAAGCTTCACACAATTTCATAAAAGAGAAGAAAGAAAAAGCAAGCAAGCAAGCAAGAAAGCAAGAGAGAGAGAAAGAGAGAGAGAGAGAGAGAGAGAGAGAGAGAGAGAGAGAGAGAGAGAGAGAGAGAGAGAGAGAGAGAGAGAGAGAGAGAGAGAGAGAGAGAGAGAGAGAGAGAGAGAGAGAGAGAGAGAGAGAGAGAGAGAGAGAGAGAGAGAGAGAGAGAGAGAGAGAGAGAGAGAGAGAGAGAGAGAGAGAGAGAGAGAGAGAGAGAGAGAGAGAGAGAGAGAGAGAGAGAGAGAGAGAGAGAGAGAGAGAGAGAGAGAGAGAGAGAGAGAGAGAGAGAGAGAGAGAGAGAGAGAGAGAGAGAGAGAGAGAGAGAGAGAGAGAGAGAGAGAGAAAGAGAGAAAGAAAGAAAGAAAGAACCATTTTACTTTCCTATGTAAAGGACCAATACCATTCTTTTTGTTACCAGAAACATTTTCAGGCAGTTTGGTACATTGGAAAGGCCCCATCATTCTGTATTCCTTTCCTTTCTGATACAGATGAGCTGACTGTGCAGAATGACCTCAGGGTTACTGTAGTCAGCAGTGAAACTCACAAAAGATTCATTTGTAGAATAAGTGTCTTCCACTGGTCTCATATCACACAACAGCACAAGGCCCACCAGCTACTTCCCTTTGCATGAGGAAAATGCTCTCCACTTGCAGTGATCTCCTCCATGTTGAGAAATGAGATATGATCACTGCACCACTGCTGCACTCTCCAGTTTTTCATCCTTCTTGACACTTTCAAGAGATCCACGTTCTTCAGATGTTCCCTTTACTTCTGTATCAGCTGCATTGGTATGACACTACAGCTTAACAGGCTGCTTAAAAAAACTTTGTCTGCCCTGTGCATGGGGTCTCAACCAACAGCCCCAGTGTGTTGTCTCCTCTGTAAACTGTCCCTTCCCTTCCAGTTTTCCTGCTGAGCTGAGAGAAAGAGTTGATTTATATCTGGTTTAATAAACACACTGGTTTATTTTAGCTTGGATTGGTGATGAAAATAATTGTTTACTTGCTCTGACAGTAGAAATACGAAGCCTTTTTTAAAGCTCCTGTGCTTGCCATGAAGTAGGAAACCTGCTTTCCAGGGTTCATCACACTTAGAGACACAAGTAATAGAGCCTGAGAAGAATGGCTCTGCGTGCTCCTCCTGGGTGCCTTTTGTTCAGCACACAACTGAAAAATTACCCTTGCTCTGTCATTTCCTACATTTTGCATTTCTAGCACATCTGTGATCAAGACCATTCTGTAAGTACTGCCTATTGTTTTGATCACACATGCTTGCTACACTTTTCTGTGTCCTTTCAGTAGCTGCAAATACTTTTGTAGCATCTGTCTCAAATACTTAGTTAAATGGCCAACTTCCTGCTTCTTAGGATCATCTCAGTGGTGTTCCTTGAGTGCCAGTGGCATGTGACTAGAAAGCCATCCACCAATCCATTTCAGAAATAACAATTACTAAGTTATTCTAAAATTTAGTTACTTTCACAGAATTGCATCTTAGCAGCACTTTGGCTGTATTACCATCTGATAAAGCTTTATTTAGACATTAAACTGTAGTTAAGTTTCTTGGTACTTTAAAGGCTTTCATATTTTCTTTTCTTTTTTTTTCTTCCCCCCCTCCTTGATTAGGAAAGCTATGATTGGCAAACCAATATTCTCTTCCTACACTATTGCAAACTGAAGGATCTCTCCCCTACATCTAACTGTCAGTATAAAAACTTGGTAGTTGCCTGTAGAACTTCTTCTATTTTGGCTATTCCGTAATTTCATCAGTATTTTAGTGCTTCAGAGTACTAAGACCAGACTTAGATTTTCATCTTTACCAAAGTTAAGGTTGTTCATCTTGAAATCACATTGGAAAGCAAGTGAAAACAGGGTGAAATGTGGCATATTCTTTTTGTTCACCTGACTCATATTAATTTAGCTCTAACTATTTATTTGGGATAAAATTTATATGAATAACACATCCCAATTATTTGTACTTCATCAGTTTAACTGAAGATGTTATTTTTAAACGATATAATTTTTCATACAGACAAACATCACTGGTGATACACAAACAATACTATTTATTTTCATTTAAATGTTCTAGCTACATACACTCCTTGACGTACTGTGTTAGTAAAACCTACAATCTGAAGCTCTTGGAGAAGTTACCAGATAATTATTAGAGCTAATACATGGCTGACCTCAGTGTTTACTGATTAGCTACTTCATTCTTGTATTCAGGTTTGGGCATACAAACAACAGTTTTTGGCAAGCTCTCTTAGACTGGCAAAGATGGAAGGTGAGGGTAAGAAATCAATGAGAGGAAGTAACAGTGTAAAGTAGTCTAAGGAACAGGTTGTTAGATATTGATAGAAAAAGACGTGTGCAAATATAAGTATATACATTAATTTAGACAGAATTCAGGCTTACTCAGATGCAACCCTGAATCTGGCTCTTGAACAGGCTCCTTGCATGTGATGTTCCTACTCCTGTTCATAGCAGAGTCAAAAGTATTTTTCTGTTCATCTAAATGAGAAAAGGACAAAGCCCAGAACATAACATGTGAAGGTCAGTCCCAGATGTAATGACTGCAAGAGCAATGGCCAGCAGAAATTCACAGGTACGACTTCCTCAGGTGCTCAAGTGCAATCTTAGGGCTGCTGAGCTCACTTGCCAGAGCTTAAGAGAAAAGGACTGCATGCTGCAATTGATGTGCTGCATGGTCCAAAGCATATAATCTATCTTCAGCAGGTCCAGCTTAAGTACTCTTACAAGGGTTAATAACAGCTCCATTCTTTAGAGGACATTACAAAAGTTAATCCATTAAAGTTCATGACAGTCACTGAAAGGATTGTGATATAAATCAAAAGGAAAATTACTGAAGCAAAAGAACTCTGAGAGATATCCCTCTTTTAAAACAGTTTTTTCTGCACCACTTCATTTTTTTTTTTCCACACAGTGGAAGTCAACAGAGACATTAATTTTTCTGATATCTACAGATTTTTATTACACAGTATTTAGGCAATTTTCTAAAAGGAAAGCAGTATTTATGCCTTTTTTTAAGGCCATCCACATCTCTGGCCTGAGAAAGTTCAGCTTGGGTTCTTCTGTCAGATTCTAAGGTCTGTTTCATTCTGGAACACAATGTGACATGAAGGGTAATGCTACTACTGTCACCCATACAAGTGAGACCTGATTAAGTATGGTGGGACTTCTTCTTTCATCTTGATCATTCCAAACTATTTTTTTCCTTTAAAGCTGAATCACCACAAATGCCTAAACTATTTGTGAGAAAAACTTCCTTGTTGATTTTCAATATCTTTCTGTTGAGGCTTGAGAGATTTCAAAGCATGGGGAGGACCTCTAACAAGGGCACATCTGATACATAAAAAACCAGCAAAGAAAACAAAGCAAACAAAAATTTGCATGAAAATGGTGTTCTTTTGAAACAGCAGAGACAGACATGCTGTGCCATAGTTGTCTCCTACTCTTAGAAAACATCAGTGCTCAGAGCCTCCGTTACAAATGATAATGGCAATATTATTGTGGGTCCTTATCTGAGAGCTGCTGAAGTCAGTTAAAGGCCTTCCATTGATTGCAGGCAATATTAGATCAGGCCCTTTCAGAACGTATTTTGGTCAACTCTTGTCCAACCGTTACTTCACGTAGGAGAAATGGGGTTTATCTCTCTTCTGCACTCTGGGTTTCTATCAGCAGAGTGACATCCCAGTGAGGGATCCAAGCACGAGAAAAGTCCAGGCTGTCCCGGTGGTGAAGTACAGAGGGTGTGGAAGTTTTTAAAGAGTCTCAACACGATGACACATGAGAGAGAAAGGGAGAGTGAAACAAAATAAATCATAGAGTAAGACTGGAAGGCAAAGATGTAGAAAAGTAGATGTAGAAAAGAAGGCAAAGAAAAAGAAAAGAAAAAAGCAGTTTTTTCTTCAGTTTTTCTACCAAAAATAGTCCAGTCATGTTAAGACGTGAACAGGTGGGAAAGTACAGCTTTGCAGCTTTAAAATTGTACATTGTTTTTCATCTGTAACACAAAAGAGAGTTTGAAAAAAGTGAAAAACGTTCCAGCAGGTTTTGGAGCAGGAAGGAAATCATGCCAAATTATTGCTGATGTTCAGTCTTTACAGGTGTGCTTTCTTCTTCACCTTGATGGGAAATCCCCTCATTTAATCTCATACAATGTAGCAGAATGTCTGTAAGCAACTTCCTACCTGATGTCCTTTTCTTGTGCTTTTCAAACCACAGTGAGGCAACAGGAATTACAACCCTGCAGGTTATGGCATAGGGATGAAATCGTATCAGCTTGCACAGCATCCCTGGCAGTGGGGTTCTGGAGGGATGCTGGCAGCCCTGTGGAAGGAAACATTTAGCAGAGCAGGGGCCAGCTTGAGCTGTTTGCTATGGTTTGGTCTTCCTCTGAGTATTTACTCCCACAGTTTCCAACAAAATTTGCTTTCCTCTTACAGGGTGTTGCATTTCAGTAGGGAAGTGTTGACTGTTGGTGTGACGAGCATTTGTTTTATATTATTTCAAAATAAAGATGATTCATGGGGAAAAAGACCTTTGAAATAGTATCCTATCATATCCTGTCACCATTATGCAAACAGAACTAGATACACTGTTGCACATTTTATTGTTCAAAAATCAAAATGACAAAAAATAAAAGGAAAGGACAAGCATGGCTCAAATGTATGATTTCCCTAAAATTGTCAGATTCTTTTAAAATATTGAAAAATTATCAGAAGACACTGTTAAAATACAATTATTTCAAAAGATTTTATATAACTTTAAAGTAGTTTGAATCTTATGACCATTATCTACTTCCATATGTTATTTTTCTTGTGCTATTTAATTTTTATTTGATTTCTATTTTAAGTTTTTTAAAACTTCTACATTAGTGCTACTATGTTTGTATTCTGTTAAGCATTAGAGAGAAGAATAACATTTTGTGCTTCTGAGTTGACATAATGTAGCAGAACCATTTCAATGTATAATCTTTTGATAGAGTTGCTTTGATGTTTTTCCAGAAACCTTTTGGAATTTTTTTTTTATAAAACATATGGCAACATTTTGACACTTCCCCCCAATTTTGGAAATGCAGTTTCTTCTTACATGACACTAAGCTGATCATCAGCACCATTCTCTTCTCAGTTTTCATGGAGTGCATATGAAATCAGATATTCTTGTCCATGCTCATTCCATGTTCATTCCCACCCTGATTGTAGAGCCATAAAACCAACACTAGTCCTCTTCCCTGTGCACTCACCCAATCACCTGGGACTAGAGCTCAGATATTTTTCCCTTCCTGTAGGAGCACAGACTCTGATAAACCTAGAGAGCTGGAAAAAAACAGGGCCACATCTTATTCCCCATCTTTTTAGTAAGATACTGTCTTCTTTCTTTTTTCATGATTTATTATTATAAAGGACAGAAGGGGAGATGAATACATACCAGAAGAAAATGTATACCTCAAAATATTTGATAACAATTCACATATACATTGCTACTTCTGTATGTGCAATGAAAACATAAAGAATGGCACTGTAATTTAGAAAATATGAATTGTTGAAGAGATTATTATAAATAGAGATAAATATTCCATTAATTTTATTTTTAATCATTATTGGTTTTCACTGTTCTTTGCACTCAATAAAGTGTTATAAATTAAATATTTGACTGGAGCAAATTAAGCAACAAGTTAGAACAAGCCTTGAGGAAAAAAGTGTATTCATTACTTTTCATCAATTTCCATATCTCTACATTTTTAGTGTGATGAGAGATATAATTAAACAATTTTCAACAAAGGCCTGATCCAGTACATGTGAAAGGTAGCAGGTACCAGCATAATTTCATTAAAATTAATTGGCAAGTCTGCTTCATTAGAAGGAGCAAGATTTTGAGCATGGTAACTTGCCTGAGTTTTGAAAATTCAAGCTTTATATTTTGAGATTAAAATTCCTGTTCATACAAGTGTAGCCTGTAAAAAGTAATGAATGAAAAGTAGGGTGGGAATATTGAAGTGCTTGTTCAATTAAACAAGTAAAAAATAATGTGAATTACTGATTTTTGTAATCAGTACTTTGGCAAGAAATTACAAAAATGGTCGGTCGTTTCAATTTTTGCATTCTGTATATTGATATACTAAACTGATGCTCAGATTAAATATTAGAAAAATAATTTTTCACTGAAAGAGTGGTCAGGCAGTGGAAGACGTTGCCCAGGCAGGTGGTGGAGTTGCTATCTCTGCAAGTGTTCAAGAGGTGTCTGGATGTGGCACTTGGGGATATGGTTTGGTGGTGATGATGGTGGTGCTGGGTTGATGGTTGAACTAGATGATCTTGAAGGTCTCTTCCAACCTTGAGCATTCTGTGACTCTGTAAACTGGCAGGGCATTCTATACTTACTATTACAGCTTCTTCTATCATAGTGTTAGCCAAAACCTCAAGGCCTAAAATAAATCTTGTCACATACTGAAAACAAAGTATATTTCAGAATGCAACAGAATATTTTGGTTTGAAAAAAAAATCAAATATTTAACTTTTCCTGCTAATGTGTGATGAAACAAAGTGTTGGTATCTCAAAGCTGCTCAGGGAGTGACACTGAGTTGCACACTGGTGGCCACTTTCTGCAGTCACATGCATGGCTTGCCAGTCCTTTGTATTGAAGTCAGTGGAAATTTTGCCATTGAGTAAAATAGGATGACAGCTTAGAGTTTTATTTTCTTTTGGATAAATATCTTTCCCAGCATTTCTCTTCACCTCACCACCACCTTTTTCCTCTTGCATCCCCACAACTACCTCTTATTTTATATGGCTGCAGCCATTTCATCTCTGACAGACCACTGTGGGCTTGGTCCAGCTGGTTATGTGCCACATGGACTTTTTGTGATCAAAGTATCTCCATTTCAGGGACAGCTGTCTAATTGCAATGCTTCTCACAGCCCCATCTCTCTGTGATCAAAATCTGTTCCTGTTATGTGATTTCAAGCTGATTCTGAGCAGCCAGGAGGAAGGAGAAAAGAGGAAGGACGTCGGTGTGGTTATGGTGTTAGCCAGAGCCTCTGGGGATGAAGGTGTATTTCCCTGTTCTGCCACAAATGGCTGTCGTGGCTTCAGGCAAATGACTCAAACTACTATACAGTCCCTAAAATGTTGCTTAGGCAGCAGAATAATGCTTTAAAAGGCACAGTCCTGAAACCACTGATGGTTATGGCCTTAGCTCGTGCATCTCTCTGCCCGTGTGAGAAATGCCTCAGTGGGGACACGACTGAACAGTTCGGGGCCTGGCTCATGCCCAAGCTTGCCTGGCCAAAGAGCTTTGGTGCTTCTCTGCCTGCTCCTCCCACTGGGACAGGGCCTGGCTGGTGGGTGCCCCTGTCCCCATCCCACCTGACCATGCCCCAGGTGAGGGGACACACAGGGCTGTCACTGCACCTCACGGTCACACCTTCCAAGGGAATGCCCTGCTCATCCCGCCCCACTTGCCCTGTGCCCAGGGAATGCAGAGGCTGGGTGTTCTCTCAGGTAGAATTAAGCTGGGAATGCCTGGCAGGAGCTTTCAGCACCTGGTGCCAGGCTCCAGCTGCTCACAAACTGAAACCTCACGTAACATGCAGCAGGTGGACATTGGGTCACCAACATCAACATGCCATGCAGCGCATCCATGCCTGTTGGGCTGCTCTACTCACTCACGTAGGTGCAAGACTGGGAATTAAGAGCAGATATGCTCCATGGTGTTGGAATCCAGGGCACAGGGAATATTTCCCTGGCTGTATTAGGGAGCCCTGACCCCCAAGTCAGACACTGTTTTTAACCTCTGTCCCAGGGAAAAAATTGCTAAGGCTTTGGGATGAGTTGGACAACACAGGTGTGAACTAGGTATGTAGCAGTAGTAACAGTAGTCTATCACAGGGTGAAGAATTTAGGATTTTAGAATTTTGGTGTGAGAGTGAATGGGAGACAAGATGGAGGATTTTGGGCGTTGTCTCATCTCTCCTTCTTCTTCTTCTCCATTTTCTGTAGCATTGGTGGCACAAAGTCATTGGTTAGGGATGGTAGCAGCATAATTGTTACGTGTGTAGATCAGTAGGAGTTACAGGTGGTAAAGTAAAAACAATGTACGTGTTAGAAAGTAATTGGATTAGGTATCTTTAAAAAGACCTTGGTTTTGGGTATCGAGGCCATTTTTGCCATTCTTGTCCATTTTATGCCTTGCTTCTCATACGCTCAGTCTGGCATGCAGACAGCGTGCTGAACATAAGAGAAAAATAAACAACAACCTGAAGACCAAGAAACAGTGACTCTCACTCATTTTTCATCTCTGGCAAAGAACTCACGGGAGGGAACCTCCTTCAAGGGCCCGGGGGGTAGGTTCCCAGCAGTGTGTGGGGAAACAGCAAAGCCACCCAACACCATGGCACCTTTTTTGTACCCTACCTCCCAGGGCTCTGCAGCACAGATCCCCACCCAGAAGGGAGGATTTCACACTCGCTTTAAGTTGGGTGTTATCTTGCTTGAGTAAAAATTTAATTTAAAGAATATATTAATAAATTCTCTCTTGGAACAAAAAATATTAGGCCAAATCTTGTGGTTAGTTAAATACATATAATAACCAAGATCCTGGGAATTTTCTTCCTTTATCTGTGTAGAGCAGTCAGAGAACCTCTTAATCTGCCCTGATTTCCTTTACTAAAAGGCAGACAAATATTGTCCTCTATTAATTTAACAAAATGGGTTGGGAAGGATGGGAGTTCAACAACCTATTTTCAGTGTGTTACAGACTTTTACATTTCCCTATTTTTTATTAAGTGAACTCTTCCCCACACCTGCTTTCTCACAGGTGTGAGAAACATTTGACCTTCTTTCTCCCCTCTGTTTGCACTCCACCACTGTCAGGTGATGAGTCTAACTTCTCCAAAAATGTCTTTCTGTCTATATTGTTAAAATCTTTTATTTTCATATCTTGACTCTCCTGGTGGTAACTTGAAAAAAAATTAAAACACAGACTTTCTTTCATTAAGTAAAGAGATGCATTTCAAGCCATGTTAATTAATCTTTGACAAAATCGTAAGGAAGACAAGACAACTGAAGTTTTTAAGTCCCATTAGCCAGTGAGGAGGGGTGAATGATTTTACAAGAGCTGGAAACATGCACAAAAAAGGCTAAAATATTTTGAGTTTTTAAATCTTGTGCAATCAGTCTTTGAAGGAGATGAAAACGGAAGCAGAAATCTAGAATAGTTCAATGGCTGGTATCCAAGGGACAATGATTTTTCAGACAGTTTGAGAAAATTAAAAACTAGGTACAGTTTCAATGTACTAGTCAAAATAACTACAGTACATTCCTCAGGCACTCCTTGACTAGATGAGAAAGATTAAGGATTGGGTTTTTTCCTTGGTTTCAGGATTGTAGCATAGATCATTAATGAAGTAGATCAAAACCAACTCTCTGTTTTTCCCTTCTTCATTTTAAAGAAGACAAGGTCTGTATATGGAGCACATCCCAGGTGCATACAAAAGCAATATATAGTTTCAGTATGAAAACTATCACCTCTGTGCCTCAGAATCCTGTGACATATCCATCATACTACTTAATCTGGTGTATGTTATGATTGCCACTTTCAGGAGCATGAGAGCACAAAAGTAATACAAGCCAACTGTGTCCTTTGGACAGTTTTGGATTTGGCCCTTGGTTGTCCTTTCTGAATTGAGCACTGGCTCGCTCAAAATACTTGTACAAACCACTTGGGGAAATCTTTTCTAAAAAGTCCCCCACATTTTGAGTTCTTCTTTTTTTTTTTTTTTTAATATAGCCTAAATTAGACACCTGCTGGTAAGTCTTTAAACCCAGACAACCGTAAACAGAGGCATGCAAAGTCAGTGAATACTTTTGAGTCTCTTCAGCCTTACCTCTGTATGGCTGAATAATTTCTGGTGTGATTTGGGAGGCCCAGATGAGTTATATCAGGGCTAAATTGTGAAGTTCATGTTTATATGTATAAAATTTGTTAAGTTTGTTTGTTGGGGTTTTTTGGGGTTTGTTTTTTAAATTTTTTTGAATTTTTTTCCCCCAAAAAGCTGATCAAAGTCTTCATACTGTAAAGACTAAAGGTAATTTCTCAGTCTACTTGCATACCTGTCTGTGCAATATGGCCTGCTTGATGAGATGTATCTCTTGACCAAAAACAAAAGCAATATATATTTAGATTCCATAACTTTAGGCACTTAAGACTGAGCTGAACCTCTCACTCCAGTGTTATTGCCAACAAGAAGACATGATTTGCAACTTAGTTCAAAAATGCAAAGGAAGGTAGTATGCGGAGAAAGCACATCTGGTGTGACCTTTTTACTGCTAAACTTATCTCTGTCACAAGGAATTAAAATGATAATCAATAAACAAAACATTGAAAACTGAGAAATCCACAAGAAAAAAAAATGTGACTCATGAAAGGTATGCTCTTACTTTCCCTTATTGGCAAAAATGAATCACAACTGTGTGTGAGTGCTAAGTGAAAAAAAGATCAACTGTAAATACTGCTTTCTTTTTCCTACCTTTTATCCATTTCTTGTACCTATGAAAAAGGTTGCTATGAAAAAGAAATTATATTTTCTGAAGCAATATTCACAGTCTTCACAACACTCACCCAGCTAACCTGGAAGTTAACCTAGGTTCACTTATTTTGTTCAGTTGCCCAAGCTTTTGGTGACAGTGAATGAGACCAGTCTTTAAGGTTCAGCTCATCTGCCCTGGTACTTAAAACCAGTATTTTTTCTTTTTTGGGAAACTCCTGTACTCAGCTAAGATGGAGAGGTGGTGTTTTGTCTGAGCAGGCTGTTGAATCTTTGATTCTGAAACCTCGTGCTTGCAATTTTAGTTTGCTAAAATCTCATGATTGCAATTTTAGTTTTATATGTTTGGTCAAACCTTCTTGTGCCTGTGAATAAGCCTGGCCTTTTTTCTGGGCAGTCTGTGATCAAAAAATAAAGAGAAGAAGTAAGGGTGATTTGACTTTGAATTTAACAAAAGGTATAGGTATGATTCAGTAACTGAAAGAAATCCTGCCTCTAAACTTGACCTTAGTGGCTATTGGCCTTTGACATAAAATCCTGAGTATGTGATATATACCAATGTTCAGTAAAAACAAAAGTAAACCAAATTCTATTGAATAATTCATTTTTTATAATAAAAGATGCCATATAAACCAGAAATGTATATATATATTTTCGTTACGTTTTGTTTTGGGGTGTTTTTTTTTTTGTTTTTTAGTTCTTATAAACTCCCATAATACTCCCAAGTAAAATATTCACACAACACGGATAGATATATTAACATTTGGACAGGTAGGCTCAGATCCATGGTCTCTTATAAATCAGACAAACTTACTTTTCCCAAGTAGTACTGCAGCCAGTTTTCCCTCACTGAGGATGCAGTACTACTGTAAATTAATGATGGAAGTGTGGAGCTACTCCCGGAAGACTACTGCCACTAAAGTAAAAACAAGTGCAATTGTCAGATTATCATTCAACCTGATCTTTAAATGCTTCAGTCATTCTTCTAGGGGAAAGTCTTCCAGAATCTGTCCAAAAGGCTTTTATCACCCATTTGCATACCACTACCACTTATATTATCTGAAGTGGTCTTTGAGTCAAATCCATAGGTCATTTATCAACTTCACAATACCATATGCCTCTTCAAAACTACCCAGCACAAGCCATATCCTTCCACCTCTGATTTAACAGGAGAATCAGAATGGATCCCAGGCTTGGCAAGAGGGTTGAGAAGCAGAATACATCTAAAATGCAATATAATGTGACTAGAATGCTTTTAGGGGCCCATAGTATTAGTACAGGTGGTGCAGGCACCATCAGAAATACCTCCAGCTCAGAATAAACCAGTATTTCCTTTTTTTCCCTAGCCATGTGATATGTCATCTCTCTGCTGCACTGGGCAATTTCTACTGTACTGGGCTTGTCACTATGGAAACATTAAATACACCTGGATTCAGCAGACCCAAGGCAGAATCACATCCACTTGAAATACTGTTTTTGTTTCGTGGGAAGTCACTGATAAGCAGATTTGAAATCAATTAGCCAACCTTATCTACCTGATGGTGACCATATCAAGATTCTGCTTCTGTCCAAGAACACCACATGGACAATGACAAATCTTTACTGCAGTAGAAATGCAGGCTTCTTATGCTTCTTCCTTCTGTGCTTCTTAGGTCTATTACCTGTCAAAGAAATGAATTAGTTTGGTGTGAAGTGAGCTGTTCTTGACACACCCCTGTTGCTTTTTTTAATCACTTTATTATCTTTAAGGCTGTTGACATGGATTGTTCAGTAATTCATTAGAGTATTTTTATAGACTGATTAGTTTATGATGCTCGGCATCTTACATATTTCTTTCTCCCTTTGTAGAAGACTTCTGCCTTTTCTCATTTAATAGAGCTTCCCTTGTCCTCACCAGGTTCCCACATGCAATCACTAATATTTGGGAAAGTATCTTGGAAATCAGCTAGTTTGGCTACGTCAAACTTTTTCTTGTTTTGTCTAGGGTAAATTTCACCTACCTCTGCTGGCTAAAACATTAATTTAAATTTGTTCTTTAACCTGCCTTTCCTGTACTCTGTCTGGTATTCTTCTGTCCTTCTTAAAATATATTTTTTCCACGTGTCTGATTGCAATGTATCTTTCATGTTTGTGTGTATGTGAAGCCATGTTTGCTTCCTACATAATGTAAAAGACCTATACATTGTTTTCCTCCTCTTTCTAATACATTCATAGCTACTTTTTTTCCTTGCATTTTATGCCTCATGATAATTTAAATATATTTTCCATCTGAGATTTTTCTGATTTTTCCCCGCTTGATTATAGTTGGAAATAATGCTTATAAAATAATATGCCTTTCAAGAGTGCTTGTTGTAGAAGTGAAAATCCTAACATAAAGGCCAGGAAACACAAATTTAAGTACTTAGCTTGCAAAATAAAGTTCCAAAAGAATGAGAATTAAAGCAACTAGGAAACAGGCAGCAGTCATTTTTCAAAAAGAAAATTACTTCCTTTCACTCAAAGTGTTGGAATCCAGGGCACAGGGAATATTTCCTTGCCTGTATTAGGGAGCCCTGACCCCCAGTCAGACACTGTTTTTAACCTTTGTCCCAGGGAAAAAATTGCTAAGGCTTGGATGAGTTGGAGAACACAGGTGTGAACTAGGTATGCAGCAGTAGTAGTAGGAATCTATCACAGGGTGAAGAATTTAGGATTTTTAGGATTTTGTATGAGAGTGAATGGAAGGCAAGATGGAGGATTTGGGGTGTGGTTTCCTTTCCTTCTTGTTCCTTCTTCTTCTTCATTTTCTGTAGTATTGGTGGCATAAAGTCATTGGTTAGGGATGGTAGCAGCATAATTGTTACGTGTGTAAATTAGTAGGAGTCATTGGTAGTAAAGTAAAAACAAGATACGTGTTAAAAAGTAATTGGGTCAAATATCTTTAAAAGGCCTTGATTTTGGGAACTCGAGGCTCCATTTTGTGCCTTGCTCCTGTGGTGATGAGTCTGGTGTGGACAGTATATCAACCTCAAGATAAGAAAAGAATAAACAATAGATGGAAGACAGAGAAAATCCAGAGTCTTGCTCGTTTTTCATCCCTGGCAAAGAACTCACGGAGGGAACCTCCTTCAAGGGCCCTGGGGGTAGGTTCCCAGCAGTGTGTGGGGGAAACAACAGCAAAAAACCTCTCACACAAAGCTTAAAACCAGTAGCTGCGTATTATATGACATTATAAACTAACTCAGATATATTGGATAAAATATTTGTAATATCAGGAAAATATGGAAAAAGGTGACTGATGTTATTAGGAAAATAGTGTCAAGATTACAACACAAAAATTCTATTTTATTACTATAGAAGATTGTATTTTAGGTTTGACATACGGATGCTGTAGCTGTATCATGAGATGTGTTGTGCTTATCATGAAACTGACCTAGAATCTTTGAAGAGTATCGTATGTACTTCTCAAATAGCTTCTGTGAGTACATATTGTCCCTTGTATGGTCATGCACCTTTCTCTCTTCTGTTTAGAAGCCTAGGCTTTTATAAAGAGTCTGTGTTTTCTTTTAAAAGCTGCTATGATATGCCTTTGAGCATGTTTCATTTGCTGTTTTGACTGGCTTTTCACTTCAACAGTGCAGCTGAATTACAAGTCTTGCATTAATTTTAATTCATCCTTTTGATAACATTAATAACAAAGAAGTCAGTCTTATCAGGGGTAAGAATCAAGAAGGATTAAGAAGCTGAAGCGTGTGGGACAGAATAGAGCATGAATCAGGTCTGCCAGATGGAAAATGAAATGATGAAGAGAGAAGAGTAGGGGGTAGCTCATGAAATAGAGAAGAATGAAATTGGTGAATTTTGTGGGAATTCACAAACTATCAGACTTGCCTTCAGACATCCCAACTTTTTCTGAGAGGCACTGTGAGTACAGGCATTGCAATTCTGGTACTGATGACACAGAGAAAGGTGGCTGTCTGTGTTCCTGCACTGCATGAAACTGGGAGCAGGTCACACGTGGTTGCTATGGTGAGATCACATGCAATGAGCCTGTGGTGGGCTTGGAATGCCTAAGTGTTCAGGGATGCCTAGAGTGAAAGGAGAGGAAGTTCATGACCTAGCTCCAAGCCCTTTCCCACCTACTCCATGGGGCAGTGGTGCTACAGATGAAGGAAAAGATACTTCACCTCCCACCTGTCACCACATTCTCCCCAGGATCCCTCTGCCTGTTCTCTGGAGATACATGCTGACCTTCTTGCCCTTGGCCACAAGGAAATTTTTTTAAGTGGCCTGGAAGAAATAGAAGAATTGGCTGAAGTAGATGGGTATCATACAACCGAGGGCAAAGACTAGCTATGAATTTCTGGGTGCTGTTCTGGCCACATTAACTTGAAATAGAGACCGAATTTTTTAGCATGTTACTATTCATAATGGAATTTTCAAAACACTGAAGGGCAGCTAGTGACCAGTCCCCAGCGAACATCATTGAGGACTAGACGCTAAACTCTCAGCAGCACCTCCCTTCTGCATCATTTGCAGGGCTGACAGAAAGCTAAATCAGGGAAGAGGTAGACTAAGGAGGTTGCTGGGGTGAGTAGGAAAAAGAAAGGGAGAACAGCAACAGCAGAACATACCCAGGTCTTTGGGTTAAAGGACTATTATATTGACAGGGATTGGCAATCAGCAATGGGAAGCATGGATGCAGGAAAACACTTCTGTGTGGTTCTGTGGATAGAAGTAATTTTTTCAACAAAAGAGTATTTCATGTAACTGCAGGTTTCATGTGTTGAAATCAGTTGCTGCTTCATTAGAGTGTTTGCAGTGTGGCTGGTCAATTTGCAGATATATAGATATATAGGTGTACACATACATATATATGTATATTTTTTTCCTTGGGAATCCAAGCAGCTTTTCTCTGACTTCTAGTGTTATGTTTAAAATAGCATGCTGGCTGTTACTATAATACAGCTTTATCATGTGCACTATTTAAGTCTGCCAAAATAAATGGAGATATAAAGGAAAGAGAGGGATGGTGGCTGACTGAGTAATGTTCAAACTGTCAAATTTCTCAAGAACAAATTAGCTGATCCTAATCTAGTTGACATTGGGAAACCATCCAGGATTTTTTTTTTTTTATTATTTGGGGTTTTTGATATAAGATGACTTTTCATTGGAACTGAAACCACTGCTTCCTTGGCTCTGATTACATCCTTCCTCACCACAGAGTGCTTGGTAGGGCAAGCAGAGAGAAGTCTTATTCCTACGCATCCTGCCTGTGCATCAAGACAAAGGGTTTGAGGAATAGGATAAGAAAAAATTATTTGCTGATGGCAGCCTGGAGAAGAAAGCCTGTGGTAGGCTGATGCAGATGTGAGAATGCTAAAGCTTTGCAAGAAGGTTAGGCTAGAGCTGGGCCATTCCATCATATAAAAACGGTCACAATTTTGTCATGATCCTGCTGAAACTGGGCCTTTCCTTTCCCATCTCCTTGGAGTAATTATGTGCTCTTATTTTATCCTTGAACATCTTGGAATCAAAACCCTGACAACAAATGCACAGAAGATAAGTTCTGATGTCAAAGACTTTTGTTGTTATGTGGGTGAGCTGTGCCAGTTTTAAATTGTCATGGGAAATCTCTGGATGTGCATGTGATATGCTTAAATGTGGTGCTTGGGAGAGCTCTTCAGAAGTCTGTTCTTCAGGTTTTGCTCCTGTTCCAGTTCCAGCAGGCTGGTCCACCAGCTCAGCTTTCTGGTTGAAGAATGAACAATTTGTTACTTAAATACCTTTGGGTTACAGATTAAAGGTGAGGTTTGGCTAAGTATCAGTGGTGGTTGCTGGATGCTAGGGAACTAAAAGACGACAACCACAGGGAAAAGAAGGAATCTCATGTCTTCTGTTCAGAAACAAAGACAGAGAAAAAAGAAAACCCTTAAAAGGGGAAAATTAAGAGTTACAGCAACCACATATTAGAGCTAATTGCCCGGACACTTTACGAAATTTGATTTCAGTGTGGGGGAACTTAATT
This sequence comes from Leptocoma aspasia, assembly GCA_013399835.1. Classification (NCBI taxonomy): domain Eukaryota; kingdom Metazoa; phylum Chordata; class Aves; order Passeriformes; family Nectariniidae; genus Leptocoma; species Leptocoma aspasia. The sequence goes on along the minus strand of VXAX01005455.1, from coordinate 443,667 downwards.
TGCTCTTGGCAACAGGGTAGAATGCTTAATTCAACTTAACAAAAATACGTTTTTTGAAAGAGGAAACAAGACTGACAGAATTTTGGCATATCAACAAAAAGCAAGAATACAAAAAGAAAAGGATTAGTGAAAAGAAGATCAAGAAAGGATCAAAAATATATTGGCTAGAGTCCAGGAAACATTTGTTACATTTTATAAGCAAAGCTATTCTTCCAAAGTGTGTAGAACAGAGGAACTAGCTGATCTTTACCTAAAGCAATATTGGCCACCCTGTGTGCTAATGAACAGATGTCCCCATAGGAATCAGAAAAGCATTGATCTCTGTACCGTAACTGAAATGGCATAAACTGCCAGGTCTACCTGCATTTTCCTAAATGGAAAATTTAGTAGGGACTTGGGACATTTAGACTGATTTATAAGTAAACAACAGTGCCCATATATTTAATACAATACAAGAAAATTATTTTACATTTTGTAAAAGCTTTCTTGTTTTTTACTTCTATTTCTTGCAACATAAGGACCTGAGCCACTCCATAAAATGGTCAGGCCTAATAGAAGGAGAATATTTTTTCCATGTGATGTCCAAGTGTACTGTGGTAGAACCAGTGCCACAGGACAGCAAGAAAGTCAAAATATAGATTAATTAAAAGACATCAGTCAAATCAACACAGGATCATCAGGAGGTGTCAAATTGAGAGACCCTCATTTGCTGGTGGCCAATGCAGACATTGAATACTGGGCTAGATCAGTCTTAGGTCTCATCCAGAACAAATATTTTACAGTCTACTCCTGCACTCCTAAGACCTGATTTTGTATCTGCCATATTTTCCTAACAAACTTGGGGAAAATCTACTCTTAGCCGCTGTTTCCAGGTGAGGCCTGGTAACTAAATAAATAAGCATTCTGTTATTAAGTTAAACAGATTAGCTCAAGACAGGCTCAGAGTGGTTCAGTTAGTAGTTAGCCTCTTCAGTATTGCACTGAAAGGGGCTAGGAGTGTTCACAAGGTCAGCAATAATACAAGCAACAAATAATCCCAAACCTGATGTTTTTTTTCAGGTGGTTGCAATCACTGATGTATGCCTTGAAGTAGAATAAAAATTCAGAGCAGAATTACTGGAAGAATTATCTGACTGTTGGTGCTGCCCACCCAAAATTTTCATTTTACCTGTGTATAATGAGATACAGAATGGAGTAAAAATATTCTTCCTGTGGTATAAACTAGGAAGGATGTAATTTATCTTATTCAAATAATTTCTCTGCAAAGCAGACTAAACTTGAATGACTTTCTAAAACTATTCAAAGCTATTACAAAACTGTATTATGTCAATTTTCAAAAGTGTTGCCTGCAAAATTTGTCTGAATACCTTGATACTGCTAGGATATATTTTTACCTTGCCCAAATTCAGATCAGCTGGGGAAAAAACATTTAGGACACAAGACTGTAGGAACTGTCAAGAGGACTAATAATTGTAGGCCAGAGTCTTTCACTGCTAAACTGTGTCCACATGGACACTGCTAAATGCATCAAATTACTTTGATTTAGCTAAAATCAAATGACCCACAACTGTCTCTTTCTGATATGGAAAAACTTTTTTTTTTTTATTTTCAGTTTGTATTACCTCATTTGGAAAGGGATTCATGCTTGACTGGGAAGAACCTTCTCATACCTGACAGAAAGTTCAAGCTATTTTTATCTGAGCAATGATACTGGTGTAAGTGAGCTACTCAACCTTCCTGTGTAAGTAAGGCAGAAAACACAACTCAAAGGCCATGGAAGTAACCAAGAGCCATAATCTGGTGACATTCCAGTGGTCTGCTAGCATGGGTTCCGTTCCCTTGGTCCAGTTCCTGGGAGATGACCATCACCACCAGAATTCCAAGTAATTTACAGTCTGAGATAGAGAAGTCAAGATCGATTCTCTGCACTAGAAATGGCCCTCAAAGATACAAGGAGCAAGTAATGTAAACAATCTTACCCACTAGAGCCCACTGGTATGGCTGTTTAGAGGCTTAAAAAGAAGAAGAAAACTAAATTGCAGGTTTTTGATATGAAAAGTTACACAAACTATTTATTCACAAGAAAAAAAAAGTTTTTGAAACAACTGGAGATTGTTATGATTGTTATCAGAGTTTTAAAAATGGCAGTGAATCATCAGAAGTCACTTGCAATGACTCATACTGTGGTCAGAGCTTTCATATGACAAACAGGTATTTTTCTCAAAGAATACCTTCTCATGTTTCTTTGTTTATATTCAGTTATTCAGGATATGTCTTTGTCTTTAGTCTTCTGCATGAGTCCATACTATGAACACATTCACTTCAGTCTGTCAGGCTAGCTAATTGTGCAGCACTATGTTCTGTGCCTCTTCTGGTTCAGCTGTTGTAAGCTTTGGATAGTCAAAGACAGCTCAACTTGCCTTTGGACTACAGTGTGTAGGTACACAAGAAGAACTCTCTTGCTGATTGCCATGGGATGGGTTGCGTGGGCTTCTGCCCAAGCACTGGGAGCAGATTCTCTGCCTCCTGCAATCTGGCCCTAAATCCAGTGCTCACTGAAGCCCACTCATGTCTGACTTCACTGAGCTTTGGACATTGATACTCCTTTAGAGTGTAGCAGCCATACTGTTATTTGGCAATGCCCTCAATAACATCACCAGGATGATTTTAGTTGTCTGGAGCAATGCTAAGACACTTTTAGGAAGAAGAATGCAGTTGTGCTCCAGACTTCCTTCTTAGCTTCTGCCTTTACTAATCACCTGTGCAATGGCAGTTTTAGAGGTTCAACAGTAACTGGGTGGGTAGGATTTCATTTTCCTGTAATGCACTATTTAGTATGGTACCATGCTACTTCCTTCAGGATATATACCTAAAACCACTTCATACCATTTTCAATAACATCTGGTAATTATTTGGTAGAATTTTTTATTTTGACTGTACTCAGTCTCTGGGGAAGAGTCTTGCTGCTGATTTTAAACATGACTTTCCATTTGGCTTGAGTTTTAGTATTCTTTTCTGTATTGTATATAACATGCCTATCTTTGGAATTTTTCATTATTTTTACTATTAGTGAAGAATTGTACCAAATAAATGTGATATATTAATGTTATTCCTTACAGACACATTTAGAAGATGTGACCATATATAAAGAAAGGACCAGAGTTTTTCTGAATACTTCCTTAGAAATTAAAATATTTTAAAAAACCAATTTTTTAAAGCTGCTGTAGAATTTTTTAAAGAAATTCATTATTGGTTAATTTTAATGGTGTTCATAGTATAGACTCATGGAGAAGACTAAAGACAAAGAAATATCCTGAATAACTGAATATAAACAAAGAAACAGGTATTCTTTGAGAAAAATACCTGTTTGACATATGAGAACTCCGACCACAGGTAATGACTTATTTTTAGAGGAATTTATTGCTGGTTTGGTGATTTGGGAAGGAATATTCTTTACTAGTAGAATACAGTCTTTTCCATAGGAGGCCTGATCCTTTATAAAGGTTAAATTTAAAACCAAAAAAATTAAAGCTGTAATGCAGTTTTGCCAGTAGTTGCCCCCACACTTCCCCCTCCTGGCTTTTTTGGAGAAATCAAGGGTTTGCCACAGGTGGAAACACTTGTGTCTTGGAAACAGTTTCTGGGGCACCAGGGTGTTTCAGCTGGGCAGAGGAGTCAGGAGCACTGGCTGCTCTGCAGCAGTGACCAGCCTGGGTCCCACAGCCCCTGCTAATGCTAGTCTCCTTTACAGTTTTGTCCTTTGTTCAACTCCCCAAAGCTTACAGAGAGTAGCACTTGAAGAAGTGGCTGGACTTGAGGAAGCAGACATTTTGAGACTCCTCTTCTGGTATGTTAGAAAAAACCTGTGGAGAATTGTAGCAGTGTGGTCTATGGATGTGTTATCTCTGTTCTGGTGTTTGACAGGCTTTTGATGCTGTGATGACTCATAAAAAAAAAGAGTTGGCAGAGAAGCCACGATGGGCCATGTGCCCCACTGGTGATAGCAATGAAAAAATAATGTCTTGGACTAAAAGTTTGTCTCAGCCTTTGTTTCAGAAGATACCTTTTGTTATCACTCTTTGCTTTGAAACATATATTCATTCATACAATTAATTATGCTCAGTTTTGGTCTTGTACTAATATATTAAAATACTTCTGTGACAATTCTTTTTTAATTGGACTTGAGACTTTTGTCAGTAGTCTAGAGAAAATTGATAATGCTAATCAAACTGAAATGATAATAAAATTTCCTGTGTGCCTATACTGCAAGTACTGTAATTGTACATTGTATTTGTTTATGCAAGTAAACATTTGAATGTTTAGAATTGATGCATATCCATATCAACATATTCCTTAGCTATTTTGTACACATATTTAATTGCATTTAAAGATGCATTTGGGGTATTTATTCATGCATATGCTAATTGAATAGGTTACTGTATGCTGAATATTTCTGATTGCAGGGAGCTTTTGTATTTGTAAGTAATAGGTGGTTCCATAAGCAAAGGAATTGATGGCTTCCCACAGATTTGAATCTTTTGTGCCTTAGCCATTTCTACCTGTCTCAACAATAATTTTTTCATGGCTGACCTGGCAAGATTGATGTGCTCTGTGGTCAGCCAGTATGTGTAGGTTCATTGGACAACAAAGCAAATATTTATTGGAACTGCTGAGTTCTTCTTCCTTTTCCTCCTCTGCAGTATTAATGTACAATGGTAGTCCACTAAGGAGTTAAATTTCAAGAAGAACTTAGGATCATAATTATCTTTGAGATACTTGCCACATTTTGAAATGTCTAGGAACTGTCTAGTGAAATCAGAATGTATGGGGCAGGAGACATCCAAAGGAAGAGATAGACCTCTGGACACAATTAAATGCACAATCAAATGTTCACTACCTTAGGAATTCAAGTTAAAAAAAGAAGAGGAAAATTTATGACATTTTACTTACAGGATCTACTGTAACTTTTCAACAGCTCTAGGACAGAGTTTGCCCCAGATCAATGGTAACTCTGGAATCCATGTCCTGAAACTAGGTTCAACTGAAAAAGTGACAACTAAAACAACAAAGTGTTGTATGGCTTTACTGTTGCAAACAAAACCTTCCAAATAAAAAGCAGTAAATCAAAGGTTTTTTCTACTTGGTCCTTGAGAAAGCCTGATGTAACAGAGTAGGGATATCTTACAATCATGTGATGATATGGGCTATAAATACATTACTCTCACACAGTAGTTCCTCTGATCTAGCCAGAATGACCTAGAATTCTCTTTGCTTGGGTTGCTTTTACCTTGAAAAAATTTTCAAAATTTATGGTGCTTTTGTATCGCCTTGGCCTAACTTTAGTCTTTTTTTCACTTTTTTTCTTGTTACTAGTATTCAAGGTCTCTTAGCACCTGTTGACTGTCTCATTTCCCACAGTTTGTGTCATCATGTGATAACACCAGCTGAAGGGCTGCTTCTAAAACAACAACCACAAAGGCAGATTGTGGTTTTGAGAAAGGCACATTTTGCAGGGGGTGACATCCAACACTATCATGATGCCACCTGCACCTATATTTGAAGTAGTCTCAAAAGTAATATGAATCATGTCTGACTTTGTGTAGGTGTCAGAGGTCCAGTGTAGAAATTGGAAAAGAATATTAGCTGCTTTTATAAAGAAGTTAGTTACTAGCAAGCAAAACCAAAACATTTTAAGCACTGAAGTCAATTACCTCCACCAGGATAATTTGAGGCCCTAACCATATCATCCACTATATCATCATACCAGGACTCCTACTCCTTAGCTTTTCCCCAAATACAACAGCCCCAAACTCTACCACATTCCCATCCTACCCTGTGATCCCAGGAGCAGCTGTACCCACAGAAGGTTTTCTTGCTTGGAGTTGCCCCTTATTCAAGTACTGTGAACATCATCTTTCCTAACACTTCATTCCCTGCCTTCAGACATATTGAGTGAAGAAGGAAGTGACACTTGCTGCCTACTTGAGAAGAAAACTCACCACCCTCATGGAAGACTTATGATTGAGCAGCAACAGGCAAAAACTCCCTGTTTCCTCCCCAAACAGCCAGGCAAAACTAGGATAGTATCAGTGTCTTTCAATGTTCAAATACTTCAGCTAGAAGGGCTGGGTCTTTCACATCACTGCTTTTGAAAGAAAGGTACTGCCAAAAAAGTCCCCTAGCCATGAGAAATACTAAAAAAACAAACCCGACAAAATGATGCATGGTAGACTATTTAAAAAAATACTTTCTATTATCCCCTCACATGAATGGGAACAATGAATGGCCTCCTCAGCCCACCTGAACCTGTGAAGAAAATTCAGTGCCATAAAAATTAACGCTACACTTGAATTCATACTGAACAGGTACCTACACAGTAGGCCTTAATATGCCACCCCCCACCTCATAGTTCAGAAATAAGTTTGATTCTAAGACACCTTCAGCAGATAACTGTATTGAGTTGTGACCAGAATAATTCAGATCAGAATAATTCATTGTCCTGTAAATGCTCAGGATTTTCAATTCTCAAAATTGAAAATCTGTTACTTTGTCATATTATTACAATTACAGTGACCCCACAATCAACTGCACCAGTTGTGAATGTTTCCTCAGATGTTACTTTCCCTCGGATGGACACCACCTGTCCATTTCCTCAGCAAGGACAGCCCAGCTAGCTGCTAGCCTGCTTTTAAGGATAGCTACCACACCCCGTATTTACTTGGGAGAATAAACAGGAAATAAAATATGCGAGCACTGAGATGCAGGTTGAAAACGTAAGAATACACATCTTGGAGATCCTGAAACTCTGGTATATGAGCTATGTTTATTAGATACTCAGTAGTCAAGACAAATAGATGGGAGGAGTGGAGTATGTGGAGAGGGAGTGTTGCATAAATGACAGAGAAGTAAACTGTAGATGAAGAAACCTAAGAGAGTGGCTGCAAGCTTAGATAAAGGTCAGGGAGTTTTTCTTACACATGCAAGTAAAACAGGGTCAGAGCTCACACTCATGCACCCTTCTGCAGTTTCTGGTACTTCTACAGTTTTAGCACACTTTGATCCTTGACAGCTAGTGCTACTACCCCAAAAAATGTGTGGGTATCACTGAATGTACAGCATGTTACACAAACCTTTCCCATTAGTTCTGGATAAAATAAATCTGGTTGGGATGGGGTGGTGGGGATTTTTGGATCTCGATTCAAGCCATGTCATGTGTTTTCTGGGTCAATGCAGTTTCCAGTCTGGTTTACCTATAAATGTAGTCCAAAAGACCTGTTGTAGAAAAGGAGGCAGAACAGAGTGGTCAGGGGCTGTTGGCTGCAGGCCTCAACCCTTTTTTCTGTCTTTCAAGCGTTTACTCAAGAGATCAGGATAAAACAGTACATCTAAAAGTCATGAAATCAATTCAAATAAGAACTGCTTCAGATAGTTGATGTAGGAAGCCAGGTTACAGATAACATTAGACACTTCTTGATTTATAATCTTTAAAATTATCTGTATTCCTGAACAAGACAAAAAAGAATGTTTGTCAGAAAGGAACAATAAACTTGCACAGAAACCAGGTAAATAATTTGTGTGAAGATGAAACCTGTCTCAAGGTTAAAGGTAGTTAGTTCTATTATTACTGAATGCTGGAGCTAAGTTGTACATCAGCAGGAACTTATGTGTGGGTAATAAATGAACATAAGGTATTGTCTTCCAGCTCTCACTGCTGATACCAGGAAAAGCTTTACAGTCTTTACTGGCTGTTGAAAGAAGCATAATGAAGTGCAGTATTTCTAGTTAAACAAATCACACATTATTTTTGGTAATTACTTGTTGTCTTTTGCACACAGACCGAAGGTTTCATTCACCTTTTTGTAAATGTTTACTTGTTTGTGCAGAGATCAATGTTTCATTTTGTGATTTTTTAAGGGGAGACGTTTTGATTTTTCAGAATCAGATGGGGTTTTGAGAGCAGAGATGGAAATACTGAAATCAACTAATTTTTGTTTCTTAGTGGGAGGCCCACAGGAAAGAGCAAAACCAAGTTTCCTCAGCCCAGACAAGTTTAGCAAGATAATGTGAGCTGAGAGCTCAGACACATACACTGATCATCTGCAGGCCATGTATTTGATGAGCATAGAGCTCTTATTGTTGATGGTGTACAAATCCCCCAGGAATTGTCACACTAATATTGCATAACCAACCACTTCGTGCTCAGTAGAAAAAAATTACACTAATGAATGGGGGTACTCTTTGAGAAATATCATTATGTGAATTCTCATGTCCATGAACCAAACAATGAAAAAAATATTGCATATAGCTTTAAAAAAAATTTATTTACTGATGGTGGCTTAGCTATAATCCTTTATCAGAAGGGACTGTCCTAAGTCATGATTGCACTGTTAAGGTGATGGTGTTACACAGCTGCCTGCAGATCACCCACATTTGTGTGTGTGTGCCCCTGACAAACAGACACCTGAAGGCCACACTTGCTTCTTCCCGTGATCCCATCTGCCTCTCCTGTCACTGAGTCATGTCAACACTGTTGTTCTACCTCCAACCACTTTGCCACTTGAAAGTCTAAGTGTGGGCTTCACTTCTTGCTTTTCCGGGCTAAGTTTAGTTCATGAGAGGCTGCTGAAATACAAACAGGTACCATGGAACTGGAGCTCACTGCAGTTGTTAAGGGTGAAGCCAAGGTCACCGACAAACAGCAGGAAATCGACAGCTGAAGTCACAAACACCATTAATATAAGAGCTTTGCAACATATGGGAATGTACCTGTATCTGGTTATACTCACATAGGGATGGATGGATGGATGGATGGACAGACAGATTAATCTACAACATGATCCCCAGAATAAGCATGGCAGTACAGCTTCCCTTGCTGCTCATGCCTTCCCAGCTCATGCCTTCCCTAACTCCTACCATCAGAAAGCCTAATAAAGAGTAGTCATAATCTAGCATTTGCACACTGACAACTGAGATCTACATTTTTAAGCACAAGGTTACTTTTCTTCACTCATCTGCTGACCTGTGGTTATACAATTCTCTCCATACTTTGTTTTTCATTAGACATTTATCCCTCAAGTAAAGAGGGGGAACAGAGTAAACAACTGTGTCTGTGCTGCATAGAACTGGTAGAAATGATTGATTTTTAAAGTAATGATTTAATCAATTTGCTTTTAAAACGTTTTTAAGGGTTTGGATTCTTTATTATTACAATTGCCCCTTTTCCTTGAAGATCTGGTTGTGGAGAAAATGTGTATAGAAGAATCCATTATTCCCTTCTTGCCTGGGGCTGCAATTATAATGTTAGGCCAGATAGTACCTATTACCTGCCTGCTTCCTGTTATTTTTGGAATGATCTTAAACAAGGTGAAAGTGCTTATTCAGGGCGCGGGAATAGGAAGGTTTTATTTCACTTATCCAAATATAAACTTTGTATTTAGCCAGTATTTTACATGACAAGCTAAGGACCAAAATCAATTCATCTTTATGTGAATCTTACAATAATGTCAAATAAATTGGATGAGACCCTGAAATAACAAGAATTACACATCCTGTGGGAATCTGCAGATGTTGCATTGTCGTTCTCAGCAAACGCTGTACACCATATGGCAGTGCCTGCAAGCAGCTCTTTTTTCACTTTCTAACCCTCACAAAGTATTTACTGTTCACAGTCAAGTGTGTTATGTCTGTATTAGGCTCAGACTATAAATAGTCACATTGCTTATACCTGGAACAGATTGTTTGTTTGAGCATTCTCATGAAATAAAACTTTTTACATCAAAGCAACACATTCACCCTTTCACCAGCTAAAACTATCTCCTCAATACTGCTGATGCACAGATCACATTTAAACTATATTGAAAATCTGTCTGTGTTTTGCTTTTTGTTGCTGGTGTAAAGTACTGTAAGAGACAAATTTAGCTTCCAGAGAGACAGGATAGCATAAAAATTAGCAATCTGTTTGGGTAAAATTGAATGTAGACCTAGTTTACAGATTTTGCCCTTGCTGAAGGAATTATACGCAATCATTCTGACTTTCCTCAATTATTATTTTCCTTTCTTCATGTATATATGTTTATTATGGCTTTATATTTTTGTCCTTCATTCTCAATTGATTGATTTCTCCCCAGTTATTTACAACAGAAAAACATCTCAAAAAGATTTCAACAGCTCATTTTGTGCCTTGGAAGCTCGGAACAGGTGTGACTAACCATGGGTTCTTTAATTTACATTGGTAAAAAATACAATTTTCTACTATTTCACACATAGCTTAGGATTCTTTTCAGAATGAGAGCATGACATAAAAGAGAGAAAAATCAGTTCCTCTGATTTTTATATCTGGGTCTACACCTGAACAGAATGTTTTTTAGAAAGATGCAGTAGTTGCATGCAGGTTATAAAGTGAAAATTTTAAATCCTGTAAACTTAATGTGTAATCACATTAAAGGCATCTGCAGAGTAAAGCAGTGATGCTCCTTTGGACAACATTAATTTATTTCAGGAGCCTACAGAAGCCATGTAATGTGTACAAATGCAACTCTGCTGTAAGACTTACAAGTGGACTTCCCAATACATTGACAGTGTTTTGACTGGTCATAAATATATGTGTGCTTATTTTCATCTTTGAGATACCAATATTTTACTGCTATTACTCTTGTGTGTCATTTCTGATGAAGAATCATGCTGTTCTCAGTAGGGTAAACATACAGTAAAAAATACAGATAATCCTTTTTCCAAACAGCTTACAGCCTGAGGCAAGCATTTTCTTTTTCTGGTTGAAGAATAGTCACTTTTCAACAAACAAGAAGTTTTCTTAAAAATTTCAAATCAATTGATTGCAAAATACCTATTTTTTTCCTCTTTGTTTTGATAAGTGATATTTGATATGCATTCAAATATAATATGTCAAGTCTGCTTTAAAACAATGGAAATGTTCATGTCTTTATTGCAAGGTGAAGTGCTCATACAAGCACACAGTAGTTGCTAAGTCCCCATATTTTTGTAAACTGGCAGGCTTCCTCACCTGCCAAGGAAAAACAACCCAGTACCATGCCCAGGCCTCTTTAAGGTGCCTCAGGCACAGTTCATTACCTGAAATGCAAACCCTACCAAGCAGCAAAACACAAGATATTTCCTCTGACTAAGGCCCAGGAGTTGTATTTCCCCTGCCTAATCAGGAGTCCGTGGACCCAGCTGAGTTACTTGGTCCTTAGCAGAACTCACTTGATGCCTTCCCCTTTGGTCAAATAAAGGCTCAGGACTGGCTGCTTCCATTTCTCTTCTCCCACTTCCTCAGGCTCAAAGGGGCCCTTGGTTATTTGCCTCCTCTTTGCTATATTTCACTTTTTTTTTAAAATACGATCTTATGTTTCCACAGATAACATCCATTGACATTTTCTCACTGCCTGAGAACATAGATAAGAAATTTGCTATACCTATTATTATCTTTTGTTGCTCAGCTCATGGTTTCTCTAGCAGTAATAGGGTGTCTAGTACAATTTACTCCACTGGAACTCAGTGTAAAATTTTGTGCTTTTGTTCGACCAAAATCCTCTTATTTGTATATTTTGTTGGTCTGGTTAGTGTCAATTTGATTCATGAAAGCAAATCCAATTATCTCTATTGACTTCCTGAAGGTTTGGACCAGGCCCCAAATGAATATTATATAAAAATATGACCAGTTTCTTGTAGTTCCACAGGATTAGTAGCATTCTGCTGCAGCTTTTATTGGGAATGAAATGTGGATCTCCTCATGACCACAGATGAACTAAAGTGAAGTAGGAATATTTTTATGTTACTATTGCAAAGGATGCTCTTACTGATCCTGATGGTATTTCCAATCATTCAAAACTTTCATTTAACAGAATTATGTGACCAATACAGAGGGCTGACATTGCATCATAGCTGTAAATGATAACCTCAAATTTTTGAAATCCAGCAAATTACTAATGCATCTATCTAATGCTTCACCAGAATAAGTGTTTTGAGTGGCAAGTAGACATTTTATCATTAAATTTATTACTACAGGATTAAAATGTATTCTTGATTATCACTTGATACACTTTTATACCTTGCAAAGTAGATGACAGTGACTTAATTCACTCACTCTAAATTCTGCAGAGTGTCAATTATTAAACACTGAATAGAAGAATTTCACTGAGTCCTGAATATCCTACTGTCAATTGAAGTAATGTAGACAGTCTTTGATGATTTCTATTAAACACTTCAGCCTACAGGAATAGTTTATGTGAAATAAAAGAGCTATTCCACAAGCAGTGAAGGGATGAAACGTGGATTCTTTCGCACGGTATGTGTTGTCCCCTAACTAATCTTCACAGCTGTAACCAGAATTGTCTCTGTATCTCTGTGACCCATCACTGGGCCCACGCTATTGACTAACGTGAAACTCTGTGTATACACAGAGCATGTAACATTCACTTTTTTACATGTTTTTCCACCTGAGGCAGCACTAATTTGAGTCCCCCTCTTGCATCTTGCCACTGAATTTATGATGATTAAATATATGAAAATTATTTTTTTCGTAAACTCTGCTTCTAAAAAAGTTTGCAAACCCCTCCCCCCCAAAAGCCTCCAGAAAATTACTAACGTAATAGGGAAATTAAGTTCATTCTTTATTTCCATGAATGCAGGGCAAAGAGAGGCTCTGTTGCTGCAGGGATCCCCTCCATTCAAAAATGATGTAGGTGATATTGTAAGTCAGAGGTGTTAGCCTCTGGTGTTAGGTATTGTCTGCAGTCATGATTGGTGCAAGGTACCAGTATGAAGTATTGTGGGAAAATATTTTATCCATAGCAGAGAGACAGAAAGAACCATTGTGCCCATGCATGGTTTGGGAAAAAAAGAAATTAATGCTAACTGAATTTGGCTCATACTGCAATGCTGTGGTGTCTTTCAGGGAATTCATTCAATGGATACAAACATAAAACACACATGAACTTCAATACAAAGATGAAGTCCACCACATCTGTAATGAGCAACAAAATCACATAAAACAATTACAATTTTAAGCAGACTAAGCAAACATTTATATAGTTAACCTGTCCTCAGAGATAGCCTAGAAAGTGAGACAATATTATTTGCTGACAGGTTTTTTGGAGTAGCATGATGTTTAACTAGAACAGCCACATCAGTTCAGCTTTGGACACCTGTATTAAAATATTGATTCATAAGGCCTAAGCCAGGTTTGCTTTTATAAAGCACAGATATGAATATTGGGGAGGTAAGTAAGATATTTCCAGTTAAACTGAAAACATGGTGTCACCCAGGAGGTAGCTGCTACAGCACTCTAAGACCAAAAGCTTACATGTTGCTGTTCATAATATATGGTGTACAAACTTGGAAACTTTGGACTGGTAATTTTATTTTTTAATTGGTGTTTCTTCTTTACACTTTGTGGCTAATATTTTCCTATTATCGAGGTCTTGCATATTTTAAGCACCCACCCAATTCTGTGGTATTATGTATTTTTTTTAAGGTCTGAGTGACAAGTACATTGATATAAGTGAATCATCATTTTGCAGGCATAAATTTTTATCAGATCGGTTTTCTAATAGATTTATACATTTAAGACAGGGCATCTGCCATAAAAGATTAGCTCATGGAAGATAGGACGTTGTTCTAAAAGCAACTGATAGAATTTTATACTTTAAACATGTGAAACAAACAAGATAGTAAATGAGCATCTTGTTAAGTAGTTTCTGGTTATCAGATAAGAAAAAAATGGAACTAAAAGGACATTATTGTGCAAGTTTTCCATTCCCTGCTTGAGTCACTGCTGCAGGACTGCATTTGACTCTAGGATACACCAAATATGTATGATGACAAAGCAAAAAATGCAAAATAAAAGAGCATCTGAAATGCATTATATCTTGTGATTGCAGGATGAATTAGCAATAGCTGCTATGGGATTCTTCAGTGTGTAGTACATGAGAATCGTTTGAGAGATGAAGAGGGACTTGATAATTTCTTGAAGAACCACCCTTTGAAAGTGAAATTTTTGGGGGGAGAGGAAACAAAGACTTTAGTCTAAGACTGATGTATAGTACCAGTGTGATGAAGCCACGTTTCTTATTTACAAATGATGCTCCCTGACACACTTAATAACACCATATAAATCTTTTCAACCTGACACATCCCAGTTTTACAGATTCGGTTCTGAGTCTCATGTGCGAAGAAATGTGACTCAGAATAACCATGGAGGTAGTGGATTTCTGAGAGAGGCAAGTACAGGGGGTTTCCCTGACTCAGTGGCCTAAAATATATAGCTAGGTTTGTCAAAGGCAGGTCCCAAAAATGCAAAAGTGCAGAACACAGAAAACAAAATCAGAGTAATTCTAACATAATTCTTAGACTTTAACAAGCTGTCTTCCCAACAAGCTAAGTATTACTGTGCCTCCCAGAAGCATACATGTGTCAGCATTTGTTTTTTATTTGAAGTCTATAAGAAGAGCTCAGTAGTGGAATGTCCCAGTCAGATTTGTGTCATGAATTACTCTATACAGAAAAGCAATGGATTTATCAAACTATATTCACCCTGCTTTGATTTGCAGCTATGGATACTTGTGTAATGTCTCTCAAAAGACATTTTCCAGGATCTAAGTTCCCTTTGGTTTTTTTTCTACAGATGCAGTAGAAAAAGGTCTCACTGCTGTTACTGAAAGCTTGATTGCATCTCTATGTCCAATCATTACAGACAAATTGATGAAGTCACAGTTTACGGTAGTAGCCAGGATCCATGACAAACTTTTAAAAGTGCTTGATAAATTGATGTATATAATCACACACAACAGAATGCTGCCTATATGCACTATAAATATATATATATGTCACTATAAATTGCTTTAGTGTGGACACGTGCATCATATTCAAACAAGTCATAATGACAGTCTCCTGTTTTGCCTCTTCCTTAGGTCTGCAGCTCCCTTAATTTATCATGTCAGTCACCTGTAATAAGAAAAGTAGATGGAATCTCTAAAATAAAAATTTTCATACCTTGCAGAATTTTATATAGACTTTAAATATTTACTGTGATCATGTTTAAGTGTTCTTGTCATCTACACAAGCATGTAAACTGTTTGAATCTTGCTAATTTTTTTAGCCATGATAATTTATTTTGCTCATGAACTTTGTAGTCCAATTCTGTGCTGAATGGAAATTGTCTACTTTTATCAGTTTAAAATTTGCCTTCTTTCAGTTTCAAGGAAATTGAGAAAAGCTGTTACTGTGAGGGAAAAAAAAACCCCAATGGTTATTTCTGAGCCACTCCTAGTCTAAACTTTGGTCATGCTCCATTTTATACATCTTCTGTGTAAGACAAACTCTTAATCCTTTTCATCTTTCTTCATATAAGAAATTTCCCATACCCCTGATGACTTTCATCACTTATTTCTCTTTGTACCAACAATAAACTTAATAGACCAACTAGAAGTGAATGCCACTCTGTTGTAATAAAATGTTGTTTTTATTCAGGGGTAAAACTAATAGATAATAGGTTTTCATTGAGTGCTTCATAGTGGCTTTAGCTACCATGCTACCATGCTCTGGCAACCATGCTCAAATTTGAACTCCTTCTCTCCCAGATGTGTGGCTGGTTCAAGGCAGTTCCCCTCCTTGCAGAGACTGAACTTCCCTTTCTGGGCCAATATTCAGGTCACTGCAGATGAGAAGCAGTCTGAGAGCCAGCACGGAGGCAGCAGGGTGACAGGGGAATTTGGGGATGAAATCAAAGTGTTTCAGAAAGTATAGATTTACCTAAAGCCACTGAAATATTTTATTCCTTATTGTAACAGGAAGTTTACATACTTGTGAGGAACACAAATGTGGTTGGCAGTGTTAGGTTTATGGTTGGATTGGACTCAATAATCTTAAAGGTCTTTTCTAGCCTTAATGTTTCTATGTTAAACTATACAAATAGGTCACTTTTCCAGATTGAATTGCCATTACATTATTGTTTGCCATCAGCTGCCGTCTAACTTAGCTGTTAATAGATCCTGTTGAAATTGTGTAAGGGTCTTGACTTAACATAAATCACTCATATGTGAAACTTGTTGTTCTGCACTGATCCATTCCCAAAGAAATAATAAATATATTTAACAAGCTCATTCATACTGTGGAAAATTGGAGACACTTGCTATTTACCATATGTACAAAATGATAATTTATTAATACTCTTTGTTTTCTAAGTTTTAAATCAGCTTCTGACAACATGGCATCATTTTAGACAAAAACAGACATGTATTTACTGGCTGCAGTTCTTCTGAGCTAATCAGAACATTTAGCAGCTGGAAATGTCTTTATTGACATTGATAATATCTGTATTTTAGAACTTAACAGCCACAGTTGGTAGTGTGGTAAAACATCTGGAATTATCCTGGTTTTTTTTCCGAGACCAGGCCTTTGACTTTGGTTTAAAAGAACAATACAATATTGAAATAGATTTAATATTTTGTAACTAAGACTACTAAACTACTAAAAAGCTTGGCAGTTTCACTTTAAGAGTAACGTCATATGAAAGACTTTCAGCTTAGCTAAAATGAAATTATTAAATATTTTATTAACTGATTCTTACAGTTACAAAAAAATTTCATAGTGCTGGGGCTGGGGGTGCCCAGCTATTGCTGAAAAAGAGAGGATTACCAGAAATGCTGCCACCTGGATTGAGATCGGTGATCTTAGTTCACTTCTTAGGGCGCACACCTTAAAGTTGTATATAATCTCAGTGGGCAGGAAGGAAATGAATGCCAGAAGTGACTTGGCTAGTCATTCCTCAGTCAGAGCTGCTGGAGCCAGACTGATGAGGTTCTTGATGACGCTTTAATTGCTGCTGAAGAAATAATGTTTAGTTATAGACTGCTTTGCTATCAGATAAATACTTTTCATCAAACTTGCACTCACGTACAAGTAGCACTGACTGAGGTATAGCTAGGGATTGAGGACTAAAGCTTATAATTTCTTGAGCATCTTTCCCTAAAACATTTAGATAGGCCTCAGAATTAAGAAGAGGCAAGGGATAATCACAGTGTATTTAAGACTCTTTGAAGATACATGTATAATATGAAATAATTGTGCTCCTGTAAGAAATTGTTGTCTTTGGGTTCTTTTTTCCTTAGGTCTTGTATGACATAACCTATTACACTTTAAATGAAGAAAAACAGCAACTTTTCAAGTTCAGTGTTAATGCCATGGAAAGACTACATAGTATACAATCTCTTCCATTTGGCTTACCCTTATATTCACCTTTATATTTTTACAACTGTTATTTATTTTCCTGTTTTGAACTAATTTTGGGATCTTGAAAACAGTGTTACATTTGACCATCAAGCAAACGAAATGAGCATCGTATCTGTGGCGGTCACAGTCACTGAAAATCAAAAGAGGTAATGAAAAAAAATCAAACATGAAAAATTTATTATTTGATAAGCAGCTGATGCTTCACATAAAAAGCATCAATAAGAAAGACAAAAGAAATATCTTCGCAACACAATGGTCAGGTGTGAGAAATGAGAACTGTCACTACCTGAAAGAAAAAGCTAAATGTACATGATTAATATTTACTGGAGTTTTTAACATTTGAAGAATGGGATCGAAGTAATTTCAGAGGCTGGAAAGTGTGTCTTTTCCAAAGTAAAGCTGTTGGAGGTGGACTGGCAGGATGTTCTATAGTTGTAGTGATACAGTGTCTCAAGTTACTTCACTGAAGGCTCAGAAAGCAGATATTGGAATCAGGTTTAGAATTTAGAAGTGTGCTACCCTGGCCGTAGTAATAATGGATGATAGCAAGTCTTCACTTTTGTATCTTTGACTCATGTCAAGAGACTGGGACAGATAAGGACTAGCACAACTACTGTCAAACCTCTGCTGCAGAGAACATTTGGGACACTAAAGGTCAACAGGACACCGGTATTAATCACAAATCTTTGTTTCCAATTCTGTTTTAATCCTAGCACCGTATGGAAGTCATTACACAGAGCCTAAGCCTGTTCAGCTGCATGTGCTTCTCTGTAGAAATTAGCTAGAAATATGCAAATAACGTAAGGAAACAATCTGCTCCCTTGCATACTATTTGTATATGAACACAAACTTTTGGCTTATGGTTAATAGTCCCTGCCTCTGGCGGTGACCAAAAAGGATGTGGAGGGTTAGATAGTGACAATTTTGGCATGTGGGCAAGGACAAGACAATAGTTAGGTGGCATGTACAGAAGCAGGGCACGTGTGTTTGTCGGGATGTGTGCTGGGGTATCGGAGGACACCTGGAGCATGCAGGTGGCTGGAGGGGGGCTCGATTTCTGGTATTGTTAAGACTGGATGTAAAGATGGTAAATAAATTACTGAAGGTCTCAAAGTTGAAGACACCTGACTCCAAAAATACTAATGGCATCATCCGCTTAGCAGCTCCCAAGCCCAGAGATGAATGCAGGTATCTGGGGAACAACTGGGCTGGCAGATAGAGAAACAGATCCTGTCAGAGCTGGAGCTCGTGAACTGGAATCTCTACCCCAACTCCCTTTCTCACCAGAGCTTAAGGTCTTGTCTGCTTGTCCTTCCCTGTCTACCCCAGCAAGAGGAGTAGCTGTAGGGACATTCCTTGGTTATCTGAACCCTTGGCAGTGCAACTGCTCCTGCAGGCTGAAACTCGGCATTGGGAAGTGTCACAGTAATGTGCCACTGTAGTCAGATCAAGGCTCCATGGGGCCTAATGCTTTGACATTCTGCTTCTTAACACTGCCAACAGCAATGTTAGTTATTACAATGTTAGTTATAATGTTAGTTAGTTAATGGTAGTTAGTT
This sequence comes from Leptocoma aspasia, assembly GCA_013399835.1. NCBI lineage: Eukaryota > Metazoa > Chordata > Aves > Passeriformes > Nectariniidae > Leptocoma > Leptocoma aspasia. Next base: position 424,861 of record VXAX01005455.1, on the reverse strand, counting down.
ATTACAGCTTGCATTTACCTACAGCAGCTTATTTAAGCCTAGCCACTAGTCAGCCTCTGGATTGTAATGGCTACTGTCACCAGAAAGCCAGGTCAACTGGAGCTGTTTCAGATCCAGAAGTGAGAAAGGCCTTGTACTTTATTTCAAAGCCTTTTAAACCCTGTTCACAGCATCACAGAATCTCAAGATTGGAAGAGACCTGTAAGATCAGCAAGTCCAACCCAGCCCTAACACCTCAACTAAACCATGGCACCGAGTGCCACATCCAGTCTTTTTTTAAACACATCCAGGGATGGTGACTCCACCACCTCCCCGGGCAGGCCATTCCAGTACTTGATCACTCTTTCTGTGAAAAACTTTTTTCTTATATCTAACCTAAATCTCCCTTGACGCAGCTTGAGACTGTGTCCTCTAGCTCTGTTGGTTGCTGCTTGGAGAAAGAGACCAACCCCCACCTGACTACAGCCACCTTTCAGGGAGTTGTAGAGTGATAAGGTCACCCCTGAGTCTCCTTTTCTCCAGGCTAAACACCCCCAGCTCCCTCAGTCATTCCTCACAGGGTTTGTGTTCCAAGCCCCTCACCAGCCCTTGTTGCCCTCTGGACGCACTCAAATGTCTCAATGTCCTTCCCAAACTGAGGGGCCAGAGCTGGACACAGCACTCCAGGTGTGGCCTCACCAGTGCCAAGTACAGGGGCAGAATGACCTCCCTGCTCCTGCTGGCCACACTATTCTTGTTCCTGTGGTGGTACACAGATCACAGTTCAAGTGTGTTTAAATAAGCCTACCCTTAGTGAATTTAGGCCTATCCAGAATGCTCCCTTTTCGTCAATGATGCAACTGTTTTTGAATAAGCTTTAAAACACTTGCTTACATGCGTGCATGTAAAAGTCCCCATTTTGGCTTGAATCAAACTCATCATTGACAGAAAATGGGCATCTCATATCTCGCTTTTCCTCGTAACTCACACTAGCGAACAGACAGCTACTACAGACAGACTGTGCTACTAGACCCTGCACAACCACAGCCGCGTTTATTCACGCTGGGAGAGGCCTCCGAGACCCCTGGCACCAACCTTCGGCCGGTCTCCA
>VXAX01005455.1:402950-423618 GCA_013399835.1 Leptocoma aspasia | reverse complement strand
GCCCCCTCACCTCCCCTCGGCGGGGGTTGGACGGGGCTCCGGGCGAGGCCTCTCCCCGCCCCGTTCCCGGCCCGTTTCCCGCCCGGGTCGGGAGGGTCGAGCACACGTGGCCGTTCTGCCCGCCAGGGCCTGCCCTGCTGCCAGGAGCTTCCTTCTCCCACACGGGGAGAGCGTGGCCTCGGTACGTGGTGCAAGCCACAGCTGGGTTCGACCTGCATCGCCTTGAGCTGCCCAGACTGACTTTGCTTTTTGGTAGCGACACTGACTTGAAAAAATCCTTAGTACGGTTGAAATCATCCATCTTTTGTCTTGAAAAACTTAAAAATTTGTATTTACGGCCAAACGCTAAAAAAGTGTTGCTGATGTTAATAGATAGGAGTCAGCGGCTGTTACCTGGGGAAGGAATGTAGTTCTTAAAGATGGAGTTGTGCATTTAGGGAATAATCTCCTTTTCAGGGACCTGTCTCATTTTACTTAAGCTTCTTGCATGGAATGAAGGAGTTCTTCCATAAGAACTTGGCTTGTACCTGCAGTACTGCACCTTTTTTTGTGTCCTGGCCCCATTAACTTAGGCAAACTGTAAATCAGAGCATTTTTTTTCCCCTCAAAGTCTTTATTTTTGTTGGCTTGGACTGTGGAGAAATGGGCACACTTCAGTTCATACCGATATTTTAAAGAGCCTTTTGGTAAGAGAGCAGCAATTTTGTTGCTTCACTTTGTCAGATTATTAAAAAAATGCAAGAAATGCTTCAGCCTGCCTCTGGTCTTCTGTTGAGTGAGTAGACTACGCGGTTTTTGTGTATTATAGAAGTGCAAATTGGGTTTCGCACTTTGGTCTTGGAATTTCTTGGAAGTTGTAAATTCATATGAGCTGTGCTGGCTGTGTGTTCCCACCTTGCAGTTTCTACTAGTGGAAATTTACCTAATACAGGCAAAACCCTGAACTAGATTGGGAGTTTTACTGCCTGATTTTTCATCCTCTAGAGACCGTTTTTCATCACAGATTGGTTGAAATGTTGATTTCAGCTGAGTCTCTGGCTTTTGAGAAGTTGAGTGTGCAATCCATAGAGTTAATTTCAGTGTCCATGCTCCTCAGACTCTCTCCTTATGAGTTTGCTGAGATACACAGTAATGTGCTGTAGCCATTAATTTGCTTTTTGCTGTTGGAAGCATGACTGTGAAGTTACCTGTCAGGTTTTTACCCTTGTACCATGTGTTTCTTCTGTAGTCACACAGAATCATTTGTGGCTCAAATGAAATAGACTTTGTGTCTTCTTCTCTATGAAATGCAACATGTTCTTTCTATGCTGTCTGTGATTCTGTAATGCCCAAATATGAGTCGCATTTCTAAACTAAGTATTTACAGTATTGTTTGGTTTCCTTTCGTAGGAAGACTTCTGAGGCCTTAGATCTTCTGTGATTTGTATTTGACCATGTTCCATTTTTTCCCCTCTCCTTTGTGAGATATTGTGATCATAACCAAATGTGATATTCCATCTGCAAATATCTTGGCAATAGCTTCTACTCCGTTCTCTGTAATTTATGTAATTTTTAAATACTAATTTTTATGGTCAGTGCATGCTGTGGTCTGTCTTTTACAACAATAAAGAATAGATGTTACTTGTGAAACTGCCAAATGCAGTAGTGTCTTTAATAATAGTTTGTTTTTTTTCATGTATTCCATTATTACAAGGTGAAAATTACACTATTTTTTTAAGATTGGCATAATGCTAGGATTAGTTTTTGGAGAGAAAGGTGCATAACTTACTCTGTATTTCTTGGTGCCTTTTTTTGTGAGGAAAGAATATTTTTATCTTTAAGTAACTGTATAAGATACTTGCTTCTTACCTGAAACAATTTTGCGTACTTAAAGGGAATTGTGAATTGATTTTTTTTTGGGTTACTGAACTTCATTTGAAAGGTGGATGGGTGTAAGCACAAAATAGAGAAGAAAGGTGAGAAATGCATAGGAATGGAGTAGAAATGCTGATCCGAGTTGTTGGAGTAGAAATTGTAATTGAACTGCCTGTCTGGGGTGAAAACTGAGAGGTCAAACAAAAACATCAGGAGAAGTGCCGTGGGTAAAGATTTGTGGAGCTGTAGAAAGTTGGATTTAGTCTGTGAGGGTGAAGGAGGAGGTGTGAAGTGTGGTAGCTCTTGAAAATTTTCAGCCTGATGAATAGAGTATTAAATGTTAAATTATATTATTGTAAGAAAATTCTATTATTGGAACTTAGGTTATTTCTTACCTAGGTAAATAACCAGAACCTAACTACTTCTGGAATACAGGAAATGCATTATGTCATAAAACCTTGTGCAAAACCTATTCTTTGAATTTTAATATTATTTAGAAATTGTGCAGATTAATCTTGCTGTTTTTGCTTCATAGACTTTGAAGATGATGATGTGTATGGCCAGTCAGTAGAAGATGATTATTGCATTTCTCCTTCAACAGGTTAGTTCAAATAATTATCAAGTATTGTTCACTGGTATCTGTTCTAATATTTATTTATAAATTAAAACCAATTTTAAAGGCTAGTGGCACTTCTGAAAAGTGCCTAGTGGCCATAATCCTGTTACAGTCAGTCATGTAGTGTTAGGCATTGGACTTTTGGAAGTCCAATTAGACACATGGCCACATCTTGAGTCCTACATGTGTATTATCCTAGGTGGTTGGAATGTACTTAGTAATGTAAAAATCTGCTCTGTGGGAGCGTGTTGATAGTCTTGAACCATTTGGTATCTTTTCCTATGGTTAGAAGGATCTGCCTGGGCTTAACAGTTGTTACTGTGCACCTGGTAGTTGACGTCTTCTACGCAACTTTGAGTAAATGTGGGGCAGGGAATCTCATTGTGGGTTGCGGTGCTGGTCCTCTCATGAAAGATCACATGGAGCTAATCATCCTTCCAGCATGTGCAGTGTTGCAAAGTAGGTGTAAAAATAGCAATGGCTGTGTGCTCAGGTAAGGCATAATTGGGGTGGGGTGGCTCAGCCCAGCTGAATTCAGCCTGGCTGTAGAACCATTAAGTTGTGTTCTCCAGTCAAGTCTCTGGCAAGATTATCAGTTTAGGGTTTCCCCAGATTTGGTGGCAGTGTTTCTAGAGCTGAGTAGGCCCTGGAAATAGTACAGCTGGTGTTGGCATGAAGCTGTGCTACTGCAGGTAACTGGTTTGGATCTGATCCATTGTGTCTGTGTTGTAGTGTCTGACCTCTGGCCACAGGAACTTGAGACAATTAGGTTTTGAAAACTCTGGTCCTCTCCCATGCTGTTGATTTCAGTGATGAAAATGTGCAATGTGTACTTTTTGCACAAGTATAGATTGATAAATAGCAAACTTAATTCCTGCCTGTGCACAGTAATTTTCCCAAGAACTCTGTGTGGAAGCTTCAGTTATTAAAATAATCTGATCTAGATTATATAACAATCTTAATAGTTGCTTCAGTTATGGTGATTGAATATGAAATGGTGTGTGTGCATTTGGGAAACAGTTGCTAGGAGTTGCTACTTCTGGATATACACCTGCTTTCAGTATGGATTTCAGAGCTGGGGAGAATTTGTTTACATTATGCTTTGCACATTTCTGAGAGAGTATAATGACTGGGGCTCTTGTTCAGCAAGGAGTTTTATCTGTGTAAGCCTTAATGTTGCTAAATCAGAGTGAAACCATGCACTTGTTTAAAGTTTTGTGTGAGTATGTGTTTTTACCCATGGGCTGTATTTCTAATGAAATTCCAAGAAAGAAAGGATGTGTTCAACTCCATTAAATTCTTATCAGTAATTTAACAGTCACATACTATAAAAGCCATGCTAATTTCATGCTAACTTTTTAAAATTCAAACTGAGTTTAAAAATGGTTGTGTAAGGTTCTGAAGATATTAGGCCATAGATTTGTATAGAAAATACTGTTTTTTAAACCTGGAGTATAATCTTTTTTGTAATGCTGAACTTTGCAGAATTACTGCATTCCATGGATACAAGGATATTGCCCAGCCTGTAGTTTTACTGTGGTGGCAACTTATTTATATTCTAGCATGAGCTTCGTATGCTCTGTGCAGTCCTCAGGTGGTAGTTATTACACAAGAGTGTCTCACCACCCCCTTGAAACCACTGCAACAGTTCAGCATCCTAACTTATTTTACCTTTAGTTATGTTTTGCTTTTAAAGGAGGAAAAAATTTGCCTTTTTTTTTTAATACTTTTTTTTACCTAATGCAGCAGCTCAATTTATTTACTCCAGACGAGACAAACCAGCCACGTTTGCTGAGCCATTAGAAGAAGAATATGGCTGTGAAGGTACTGATGCTGCTGCTGGTTGTTTTACACCCACTCATCAGTTGACTGAAGTTGATAGAGGTAATTATAGAAAACAACTGTCAGAATAATCTTTTACATGAATTAAAGGTTTACTAGAATAGTCTTGAATGTTTCTTACTTGACTGACATTGCTCAGAATTTTGGAATCTTGTTAAAAAACAATACCCTTCAAGGAGCCACCTTCAGTGGTCATTCTTCAAGTTCATAACTACGTTTTGTACTACCTGTAACTTGGTTGCATACAGTGTTCTTAGTTTCTTACTAGAAATAATGAGATTTTGTGTGGAGACATAAGAACAGATGTACTGACAGTTCAAATCTTGACTCTTGAATATTATAAACTGAGTATTAGTATTAGAATGATTTCTTTTTGTTTTGCATTCGAAATTATAGCAATTAGCAGTATTTAAGAGGCTTTCAAAGTCTCATGTTTCCTTGAAAGAGTAGCCATTATTCTGTACAGTCTTTGCTTACTCTGTTTTGAGGTTGTGAGGCTTGTTTCCGTGTAGTCCTGCAGCTGTGAATTCCATGTTACAAGCTGAGTTCTGAGCTGAGTGGTTGGGGAAAAATACTTGCTTTGTTTTTTAAGCTTGCTGCCTAATTGCCTAATTACTTGCTTTGTGAAAAATATTCATAAGTCTTTTTCCTAAGTATTAGTAATTAATATAGTTTTTAATGTTTTGGAAATAATCAGGGTTATTTTTAAAATGTTGGAAAGATCAGACTAAAGTGTGTTGAAATTTGGTACTTTAAAAAGTTTAAGAAAATTCAGAACAGTGAATTCGAAAGAATTTTGATTCCATGTCAAGTAAATTGGTAGAAGTTAAGCTAATGCTTGGAGATATGGTTAAATATGATACATTGGGGAATAACATATATGATTTTACAGCAGGAAATAAAACTGTGGAGGGCAATTTGAAAGAATGAACCAGTATAATGGTACAGGTGATCTAGACAATGCAGTCTTCTGGCTTTGCAGAATGCTTTTGACAGATTCAATCAGTTAAGACCTGGTACTGGAGCAGGAAGGAAAGTAACATTTAGGACTGAAAAGAGAAGGAAAAGAAACCTGAAAATATCCACTTCTACTGTGAAAACAGCAGTGGTCTCACAAGACCCGTTTTCTTTGATACAGTATATAGTGTTGGCCATTAATAAAAAATTATTGATGTAGCCAAGGTGGCTGCAAAGAGTTTCACAAGATTGTTCTTGTTGAGTGTTAGATAGTAAAATGGCAACCAGCACACTGTGCAGGACAAATGTCTGGGGAAGAGTCACTTGCTATTTGAATTACAGGTAAAGGGTGCCAATGCAAGTAACCTCATGGAAGTAGAAATTCTGTAGTGTTGAATTCCCAAACTTCTTTAAACATATTCCAGAAAGTGTCCAAATAAAAATATGTAACTGTCTTCCTGTTCTTCAGTTCCTGTTTTCTAAAATCTGAACTGGCAGATACTGGGATTTCAGGAAGATTTTCTTCTGCTCTTTAGTGTTTGTATGGCTTCCAGTGAGCAGCAACCTGGTGAATTTTCAGTCTCTTGTTGTGCAGCAAGTGTCTTTGTAAAGGCTTATAGTAGTTGCAGAAATATGCTCCAAAGAAAATTGATTTTATCAGCCAAAAATATATATTACAGTTTTAGAAAAGGTTAAGATTACAGGTAGTTTGAAACCTGGCATGTTGATCCAGGTTTTCAGTTGTTCAGGCCTGAACCCTGAAAATGCTGTTTTACTTTGAGTGTTAATTGTAGCGTCTGTAAACACTTAAATTGTGCTTTTCAATGGGATTCTACGTTGACTTACTGTATTACTTTGGATAATTTTAAGGTGATTGATTGTATTTCTTCTCTGCAGTGAAGATAGTTATTTTATGACATCAATATATTTCAGTACTGAGACTTTCTAGATGAATAGTCAGGAATATGTTCTCTATTGCAATATCTGAAGTAGGTCAAATATTCTGCAGGGTGTGGGAACAAAGTCTTTCAGGGTAATAAATGAGATTGAAATTAATTTCTAAAGGATTTAACCCTTATTGTAATATTTTTCCCTTCTGTGTGCTACTCAGAGGTGTGGTGCTAGTGGTTAGGCCATTGAAGACATACTTTTGGGCAGCTTATAACAGTAGTGTGTTTCTTTCAGCCCGTCTTAATTCATGCCTTGATCAAATGAGAGAAGTTTTGGCAGAGTCCATACCAGAACAAGCAATGGTGCAAGCAGTACTGGATACTAAATTTGATGTACAAAAGGCTTTGGATCTTGTGCTTTCACAAGGCAGTAAGCAAAATGTGAAGACCAAGAATAAGGATGCTATGATTTTAGCAAAGACTACAAAAGGTATGCTTCTATTTAATTGCTTACATTCAAGGTGATTCATTTTTATCTATGGTTTAATTTGGGCTTTACAAACTGAAGACACTTATTGTTGCAATAGTCATTTCTTGGAAAATGAAAGATGACTGACTTAACTATATGTGTGTTCTAAAACATTTAAAGGAAAGAGCTTTTCTTGAGCTAGAAGTCAAAATAACACCTCAGTGTCAGTTTAAATTCAAGCTGTGACCATCTGCAGTTCATGACAGATTTCTGATTTATAATATTTGATTTAACTGAATAAATGCAAGCCCTTAAATTTGGAAAGCATCTTTAAAATTTTAGTGCTTCTGATATTTATTTGGTATACTGACACGTCCCATCCCTAGTATCTCCCTTTTTGGGTCGTGTCTATACAGTAGCTTCCTTATTTTGATTTGTACTTAAATATTTCTAGTCTTTACTGGCATTCTCTGCTGATTCTTAAAGTTCTTTGTGTATTTCAGTAGATACCTGTGATTGACATGTAGAACATTCCTTACCTTTGGATGACACTTAGTAATTAAATGCCTTTTCATGTTTCTTGATTTTTTTTTTTTTGTTGCTGCTGTCAACTTTTAAAAAACGGGATATTTCGTTGTGACTGGACTTCCATCTGAAAATTATTGGCTATTGTAAGGTAAGGAGACTTACATTGTTGTCCAGAAATGTGTGTTGATACAGACAGTTTCTCTTATGTTGACAATACCAACAAACCTGGGTTTGGAAACTTGACAGCCAAAAGTGATTCAGCTCTTTGTTCTTTAAGTACAAATTTTGAAAAATCCAATATACCTTCATGTGAAAGGAAAGAATTGAAATCCTCTTCAGTCGTTCTGTCATCTGCTTTCAGTGGTGATTTGTGTAAAGGATCATTTTGTGAACCTGTGAATAAACAGGCAGAGAAGCAACTACCAGAAAGTGTTAATGCAGTAAGTTTGGTTCCTGGCACTCAAGGTGTTTACTCTAGCATAGGAAATAACCTGTTGAAGTGCAAGGAAACACAGGACTTGAAATCCTTGCTGATGCAGAATGTGGTTTGTGATTCTCTGAGTCCTGAATGCAGCATTCCTCTTGTTTCCTCAAAAACTTCTGATTGTAATAGTAATGCAATTTTCTATAGTCCTCCATGTTTAGCGAGTGCTTTAGGAAATTTGGCTCTTGATAATGAAGCCAGTCATACTGTAAATAAAAGGAACAAACTTCTTGAAAATTTTTCTTCACTTGCACAAAGTAGAAAGCAAGAAAGCCCCTCTTCAGACATGGCTGCTTTACCAGTGTTAAGATCTGGAAGTACATCATTGGCTGACTTGCTTCAGGAGCAGCAGGAAAGCAGTGCTAGCCACTGTTACTCTTTGGCTGATCTTTACACCCAGTCAACGATAAGTCTCACTGATAGGAAATTGGGAACCTCATCGTTATCACAACTAGTAAGTCAACCCCAAACTTCAGGTGGTATGCCAGAGCTAACAGGATCTTTGTCTTCTCTAGCCCTTACTAAAGTTTCTCCAGTAAAGGAGGTTGAGAATTTATCACTCTCGGACTTAATAGCAGAGACTATTGAAATAGATACAACTCAGCAAAGGACGGACTTGCCTGGGTGCAATGTAATTGAATTGAGGCCCTCCCAAGGAACCAACATTGATTTAAGTGTCCTTGTAAAAAATGCAGATGTATCTACAGAAAAAAGTCTGGTAGGACAGTCAAATATCTTAAGTCCTGAAACAAAACTTGTAAAAGAAAAACAAGGAAAATGTTCTGGTTTTGCCAAAACAAACAGAAAACCCAAAAAAGGGCATGGTCTTAAGAGGCAGGATTTGTCCCTTTCATGGATAAAGGCGCTGCGTGCAAGACCTTCAGCTTTTGCTTTAACCTTGTGCCTCCGTTATCCTCCAAAAGGGTGTAAGCGGCGCACAGTTGGGATACATAAAGCCTTCCTTTACAGTAGACAAGTACAAGATGTAAAACCCAAGGAAACTGGTCCTACAATAGCCATAACACCATTTGACTTCAAATCAGCATCTCCTGATGATATTGTGAAAGCTAACCAAAGAAAAGCTTTTACAAGACAGTAATAAAAAAAGGCATCAGTGTTGATATTGAATTGTATTTTAAAAAATTATATAGGACCTATTTATGATCCGGAATTGATTTTTTTTTTTTATTTTTTAAATTGACATATTACAGTTCTTGCTGGTAGGTAGAAATTTGTATGTGAACTTTTAAAGTGTTGCACTGAATATCTTAATTTTTGCATAATTTTCACTGACAGTTTAACATTTTTAACTTTTGGAAAGTCTTGAACTTTACTATACAAATACTGCATGTACAAAATTCTGTAAACGCCATTAGACTTCTTGAAATATCTCTCTAGGTGTTGAAGATACAGTTCATTGGGAAGAATGGTGAATTATTATTTTGTAAAGTAATTTACTTTTGCTATATGGTGTATAGTTTGGGGAGCAGGATCCTCAGTTAATATTACAAGTGTTTTATTAAATGTTCTTAAAGTTAGATTTTTTGATAGAGGTATATTGTTAAACTGCCAGTCTTGTAATGGATGTTTCCAGTCAATGTCATTATTCTTTATAGTCTTTATACTGATCACACTACTATAACCGAAACGCCTTTAGTTTTTGAAAGCCTCAAGGACCTCAGGTTTTGACAGTTCTGGTTGTGGTAGTACATGTGTAGTTTTTGATAGGACCAAATCTGTGGGGGAGCAAGCAATTAAATTGTTGTTGTGCCCCCCTGACTCCACTTAGCTATCAAAATGTGATACCCAGCATTTTAAACCAGCAGTTTTATAGGTATGTACATGCTGCATGTATTTCATAAGAAGTTTCCCTAGGATTCCACTGTTTATTCTCAAGCCTTTCAGAGAAGCACTGAAGTATCAGTTCTTTCAACTGTAGCATGAGAGTCTTTGCTCAATGGAAAAAAAAAATCAGGCAAAGCCTAAGTGCTGTTTGTGTCTGCCTCTTGTCTTTTTTGATGAAAATTTCCTTTAGAAATGGAAATGCATTCTCTTCTACTGTTTGTACCCATTGCTGTTATTTTGAATCTTTAGATGAAAGATCCAAATCAGAACATTCTGGACTTACTATGGTGCCCTGTTACTCAAATTAGTAGCTGCATGTGTGTTTCTAGGGGAGGGATTTTTCTGTGTACTAAACCTTCCTTTTAGTACACATTATGACTTCTATTATATTTCCAGTGTCATTGTCAGTATTTTAGATTCAGAACAGCAATAAGTTCAATAGAAATACTGCTGCAACTAGAAAAATGTGTGTTAATACACTTATGCTCAACTTTGCAGCTAGTATTAAAAAGTAGATAGGCCTTTCATCTAGTTTTAACTAATTTTTTTGAGCATGTTAGATCAAAAAAAAAACCAAAAAAACCCAAAACCTTTAGGTTTATTCCTGACTTGAGATTGCACTTGATTTTGTTTCAAAATAAAATAAAACAAAACATGTTCCAGTTCTCTCAGGTACAAATTTAATGGTCTGTATATTTTGCTTGTTTGTCTAGTTGATGCATTTGTCACTTAGGACTAAGAGCAGTGTGATCTTTGACCTTGTGAATAAAATTAATGTTTCTTACCCTAACTAATAAAAGTTTTATATAATGACAGTGCTGCAGTGTTTGTTCCAGTTGATGTGTTAATCTATCCCAACCTGTTTGGAGTTCCTTTAAAGGATTAAATAATACAATCCAGTGTACATACTATGATCTGATAAGTTCATTAGCAGGAGCATAATTGATTTCCTAGAAGACATTCTGTGGAAGTTTGGTGGATACTGATTGTACTACTGATTGTTTTATTGATTAGTCACAATAGCAAATTCTACTGTGTCAAGAATATGAAATGCTTTCTCTGTAGTTAGTCCAAGCTTTAACTTCCTCCTGCTTAAAAATCCAAGTCTGTTTTTCCTACTGACCAAAGGGTCCTATTAGCAGAGTTTGTAATTAAAGCTCATTTTTCCCAAAATTGTGTGTATTTTTCTAGTAGAGAAATTCTAATTTCTAAAAATATGAGTGCAAAGTTTGGCATTGTCATGCCTGTTATACTTGTAGGTGTTGCTTTGCTGTGTTTCAAATAGTCCGGAAGACTTAATGTCAGCAGAGATTTCTAGTACATGTGGGTCTTTCAAAATTGAATAGCTTTGCTTTCCCATCTGAATATTTTGTTATTTTCTGTCTAGCTTCTCTTTGATTTTGGTCTGTTTTCTCATTCCCCTGGCTGCCCTTATTTGCATAAAACTCCTTAGCATTTTTAATAATTTTAGAGCATGAACTGAACATACAACCAGCTGTAAGTCCTGTTCATACCATTGGAACAAGTAGAGGGGGGCCATGTGTAGTACTTGAAGCTCAGTTTTGGCGTAGTTTTCATGCAGATTAAAGCTTGAACAAGTGACTGAAGCCAAAGAGCATCAGGATTGTATGCTTATCATGGATCTTACTGTGGGATTGTTACCTTAGTAAACAACTTTGGTTCTTGTTAGGTAGCTAGATTTTCATATATAATTACTTTTTCATTGGCATTTGACTGTGGTGTTAGTGGTCATGAAGGAGCAGTATATGCTGTTGAGGGTGTAAAAAGTAGGGGAGGGGTTTTTCCTCAGTTTGCAATCCTGAATCCTGAAGTGAGCCTTGAATTAATACAGACCTGCAGGCTGAAGATTGGAGAAGGTACCTAAGTGGTGGATAAACCTGAATTCCAATTAATTTTCAGCAGAGATTTATTTTCATGCCTAGACAATTTTATAGTTTTGTTTTTCAAAACAAAAAGTATTGTGTCACTATATTTGCTTTTTAAATTAAACAGGTATTTTAATAATATCCTTAATTATTTCTTTAATTCTTTACTGAGAACAAGGTTTATGGTATCAAGGACAGGTTTAATTGTGTTAGAATACTGCATGACATGGTATGTGGTGGTTTTGTGTAACAGCTGTGTTTGCCCTTTGCACTGAAGGGTTTGTGCCTAATGAATGTTAGCATTCTAGTAAACTAAATTTGCCTGTTTTATGCTTGACACAGTGAGCTTATTTTCTTAATTTATGTATATAATTTCCTCCCCCCCATTTTACAGCTACTGTCTATCTTTGGCTAATATGGGTTAATTGTGTTACTTGTTTTGGAATTCATATATTAACATTGCAAAATACTTGTCTGTGTTTGCATATAAACAGAAAAAGATAATATTAAGCTGCATAGACATACTACTACTGTATACTCCTAAGGCATTTAGTACATCAAATTTATTTTGTGCATAACTTTTAAATGGCTGCCGACTATTTTTAATACAAAATTGACTTTTGGATGTTGCTTTATGTATGTAAATAAAATGCATATTATTAAAGGACTGAGTTAATTACAATTTCTCGTTAACTTACCTGATAGAAATACAGTTGAATGTTCTGTAATGTTCGTATCTGTTGTGGAAACAGACTCCAGTTCTTGTCCAGGTTTGCATGGGGATTCTTTGCACAGAAGATTCCTTTGGAGAAAGTAAGGCAAAATCTATTTGGACAGTTCTCAAGATCTTAAGTTTCACATGCAGCAAGCTGCTTGAATTTCTAGAACTGTTGCACAATAGTATTTCAAAATGTTATTTCTAAGAGACTAATTGGTGCAGAGAGATAGTCTTTGCAGTCTTGTGTTTTTCACTATTTCCTTACTGTGCCATTCAAAAACATTCTTCTGTAATCAACAATTTCTGAAAATCTGCACTTATGCAAAAAGATGAACAGCAACAACTAGTACTGCAAAAATTAATATCTGGACAAAAAATTTTTATGAAGATAGCATATGGCTTGTCTTTTTATGAAGCATATGTAGTTTATTACAGTGCCATTATACAAGGGCAGTAGTTTATACAAGAGCTGTAGGCTAGGGTTATACAAACAGTCAGTCACATCTTTTTCAAATCTAAAGTACTCAACTTCTCAAGTTTTTAAAGTGTTTTTGTATTAGGTTTCGTTATGCATCACTATTTCATCCCATTGTAATTCATGTAGTAAAGGGGATGAAGGGGGATGCTTCTCTGTTTTTTGGGTTGTTAATTTTTGTTTTTGTTTTGTTTTTTTTTTTAATAGAATTGAATTATTATGGTTATCTTACCTGGTTTGTTTTTTGCTTCATTTTGTTGAAATGTAGACAGCTGATAAACTTAGATTTTATGTTCAATTTACTGCATCCAGACTTCTCGTTAGATGATAAGGAAATGTCATTAGTCCAAGTTCCCTATCTGCCCTGGAGAACAATGTGAGGAAACAAAAAACCAGTGGTGATTTATTTATTTATTTATTTAAGCACACACTTGTCTTCCCAAATTGCTATCTCAATGCAGTTCAATGGGAATGGATCTCTATTTTAGCATTGCTGTATTATGCAGGAGTTGCTCCTTTGTGTGGTCTATTCAAGTACACCATTTTACCAAAAAGTAAAAGCTAATTGCAATTTGTGATTTTAGGTGATTCTTGAGATGAACAATCTGTATGAAACTGCTCATCAGCTTCTAGCGTCATCATGGAAGTGTTCTTTATCTGGTTTGTGGATTCATTACATTGCATGCTTAAAAATGGCGCATTAGAAACAATTGTCAGTGACTTCTGAGATATGTCAGTAGTTTGTTGCTCAAATAATTGATTAGTATGGTTAGTGTTGGTAGGATTCCTTTGGAAAATAACCCATTGCCCTAGAAGTTTCTGGTAATAATAAGACCAGAAGATGACTAGAACCTGTGAAATGGTTGTAGTCTGTAGAGATTAAAATAATATCTGGAAGAGGGTCCTTGAACCATTTCTTAAGAATTAGACTCGTGAAAAAATAGTGAAAATTATTTTACTCTTTTTATAATGGGATTATGGAGATGTTAGAGGAGAGTTGCTTGTAAAGTATTTACTCATCATCAGTGAGATCCCGGCTGACTGGAAGTTGGTGAGCATTGTCCCCATTTTCGAGATGGGCATTAAGGAGGACCCCAGAAACTACAGGCCCGTCAGTCTCACTTCAGTGTCTGATAAAGTTATGGAGAAGATTATTCTGGGAGGTATTGAAACACATCTGAAAAACAACAGTCAGCCATCACAGCCAGTATGGCTTCATGAGAGAAAAGTCCTGTCTGATTTTGTTTTATAACAAGGTAACCCGCCTGGTTGACCAAGGGAGTCCAGTTGATGTAGTCTTTTGGATTTCAGTAAAGCTTTTGATACTGTCTCTCACAGGACCCTTCTGGACAAAATGTCTGGCATGCAGCTGGATAAACACGTTGTGGGATGGGTGAGCAGCTGGCTCGTGGGTTGGGCACAAAAGTTTATAGTGAGTGAGGTGACATCAGACATCTCTAGTGGGGCTCCATCCTCGGCCCTGTGTTCTTCAACATCTTTTTAAATGACTTGGATGCAGTACTGGAAGGGATAATGAGCAAGTTCACAGATGATGGAACACTGGGAGGAGCTGCTGACTCCCTCAAGGGCAGGGAGGCCCTGCAGAAAGACCTCAATATATATATTGGAGGGTTGAGCAGTCACCAGCCAAGTGAAGATCAACAAAGNGTGCAGGGGCAGGAGCTGGACTTGGACCTTGTGGCTCCCTTCCAACTCCGAATATGCTGTAGTGTATGTTTGTGATTTGGTCAATGTGTGGAGGTAATAGCTGATGAAGACAAACATTATTTTGATATTTTTAATCTTTTGATCCATAACATGAAAGAATGAAAGCTTAATACAGATTTCTCTTTTTTGACTGGTGGCATATGTTCTTGACACGTATAGCATTTCTCAGGTGTCCTTTGTTCGGGTATCAGTGATATTCAGAGACTGCAGTTTGAAACAGTCTTGTAGTAAGTTGTTCTCACTATAGTCAAGACAAGCAAAGATCTTTGTTTCAGGAAATGTGGCTGGTATTTATGGGTTCTCTGAGAAATCTTTCTTAAAATTCAAATTTCTAAAAAGTATTTGTGTGAAAATGGTAACCTCAGTGAAAAAGATCTGCATTTTCTGCATTCTTGTTTCATTTCTGCATTTTTTTTTCTAGCTAAACTACATTTTCATTTTTTTCTGCTTGTGTTAGTGTTACAGAACAAACAGATACTGGTGATTGAGCAAGGTTCTATTCCATTTCAGGCACCATTAACAGAATTGTTAACTACTTTATGACATTAAGATCTTTGCTTTTAGTGATACTTGAGCAAGAAGGAGGTCAGATGTCTCTAAATGTGCAGTACTTGCAGGAAATAAAAAGTGCTGCAAACTGAGTCTGTTTGGCTTGGTTGTTGTTGGGGCAGCAAGGAATCTAGAGTTGAGCTGTCTTTGTGGTAGCACTGGCTAGGGATAATGAGCAAGTTCACAGATGATGGTGCTTTATGGTAATTTCTCAAGAATAGCACCAAGAACAGGTCTATTTTTATAAATATTTAGTAAGAAACAAACTTCACAGTAAAGTGTCAAAGTTGAAAGTAAGGCACAGGAAGCTGAAAAGCCTTACTCATGACATGCCAGATAATTTAGGAATAGAGCACATGTCTTACATTTAAGTCTAGGTTTGTACATATTGGGCTTTACTGCTTTCTTTCTCTAATAGACAAGCAGCTAATAGAGAAACAAGTATTTTTTCACTGGCATTTATTTTTGATTTATGCATTTTATTAATTCTGCATGTATTCAGGATTTTGACATAACTGGTAATATAGTGTGGGCAGTTTCAAGAAAAGCACAAATAAAATTGGCAGGTGCTTATCTTGTATTTTGTTACTGTTTCTTTTAATTTTCTGAATTTTTTTTGCCTCTCCTGTATAAGTATCTTCCTTCATTTTTGCTTTACACCAGTAGCAGTTAAAAATGAAAAAATCATACCAATATCACCACAATGTGGCTTGATGTAATTAGCTCTTCCTTTTTACTCAGTTGGATGCAGCAAGCTTTGGTTTTGGTTCAGAATGATGGATGTTTCTCATTCCATGGACAAATACTTGTCTTCTGTCTTTTTATGTTGCTGATGGACATTGTGATAGCAGTTACTTCCTATTGCAAAGTGTCAGAATGCAGATTATTGTGCTTTAACAGGTAACTTATCTTTTCTGGTTGTGGTTAATGGACAAATGAAGTTGGGAGCCTTCAATGATCAAAAAAACCCAAGCAAAACCAGACAAACTGATACCTTTGGATTTTTTTTATGGGGAGAATTCTAAAGAAGAGCAAACATTCTGAAGTTTAACGGTGATGTACAATATATTTTCATTAGCTTTAAAGTTCCTCAGGTTTTACTGCCCTTTATCATATCAGGCTCTGATGCTTTGATTTTGCTCATTTGAAAATCCATTATTTATACATTGGTAGCTCAGAAGAAATTTTTATTCCCAACTTCAATTGGATGCAGTAACTTTTCTGTAACATTACAATTCTCAAATGCCTGCTGTAGAGATGAGGACCTGTTGTACTTAATTATACTCAGGTGTGTTATGCATTCTGTCTTTTCTCAATGGAAATGTTTGAAATCTGACATGATATATCTTAAATCATGGAAAGAAAATGAGAATTTAAGACTTCCGTGTTTTGGGTAAGAAAAATATATACACAGACTTTGCAAAGTTACTGAATCTTGACACGGAGGTACTGTGTGGGTTTTAGAAAGGAAGTGGCTTATTTCAGGGAAAAATGTGTCACCAGCAATGAAAAGCTTTTTAAAATCCTTTGAAATACATTTTTGAGATTCTCCTCATACATACTGTACACCTACACTGGAAAAAGTGACACTCCAGGCTTTTTCTGAGTTTTCCTTTATGGTCCTCTAACACTAGTTTGGTTTACTTTTGTTAGGACAAATTGTAAACCAATACAAGTCAGTAATTTCCGTAGCTGACTGTGTCATGTATGAAAATTGGGTGTTTTGCATGGAAGCTAAGAGAACTTGGATGAAACTAAACATGATTGTGTCCTTTTTAGAATTTTGGGATTCCAGAAGAACCAGAGATCCTGGGGAAACTGTAGCTCCACTTGTTCTTACAGTGTCCTATCTCAGTCTGTTTAGGTAATGGTAAAGATCAACTATCGCTTGGTTTTCTCATAGTCTTTAGAAGGTAAAGTGAAGAATTTACTAAATTCTCAGATGGGATTGCTGGATTATCAGGAAGGTAAGATTGGAGTCAGATTTTTTTTTTTAAATCCTGTTTTAAGGGTGAGTGAATCACTGCTGCTGTAGTGCTATCAGGTATCAATTTAAAGGTTGTAAATCCTACCTGAAGTTTGCACTTGAGTACTCAAAGCAAGGGGATGCTGTTGGGAATGCTGACATGGTAGTGTTTCACAGTTGAAAACAAATGCATTTCAGCTCTAGAAACTAGTAAGGCATCTAAACATTAGAAATGGCATAGCTGATCCAAAATAGTGGGAGCAAAAGAAAGAGGTTAAAATACATTACCTACTGGTAAAAAGGAGCTTGAGTGCTAACAAGAAACCTGGGAAAATTCAGAAAATAAGTTAAAAAGTAAAAGGCAAGGTGGTGTAAAAATGCAAGCTTTAAACACAGAATTACTTTGCAATGTCTGTTTGTGCTGAGCCTTTCACTACAAATACTGTTCCTTCCCTACAAAATTTGTGTCATCAATGCAAACTTCATCTCTGTACAGTCATCTGGATGTGTTTCTGCAGTATTGTGGGAGATTCAGAATTGTTACAAAGCATATTAGTTGCGTAGTCTAGTGTATTATGGACACTAGATTATAAATGAGAGACATAACAGAAATGCCACCACTTGTGTGCCTCTAGTTACCCTGAACTGTTTTCTTCTTGGGTGGCAAGATAAGACCCATTCTTCATCATCTCAACTTCTGCGCTCACAGCCTTTCAGTCTGCAGCATGGACACGTACAAATATGTGATGTACCAGTTTTCCTCCCTTCTGTTATACTTGTGATGATTGAAATGGCCATTAAAATTAAAACTCATGAGTCCACCGTCAGAAATTAATGCTTAAAATGCCAAAAGCCTGGAAAACTAGCTGACTTTATTGTTGAAAATCCTTGTGTCTGCAGAAGTTGTAATGCCATTTTGTCAAAGACATGGAAGAGCTTCGACTGGTTGTTGCTTCGGTCTTTTTCTATGGTTTTAGTCCCTATAGAAGCTCACCCTAAGTGGAAATTTTGTATCTAATTAATTCCAAAATATGAGTTGAAGCTATTTTGGGTGCTCCTTGTTGGAGTCCCTGCTGCAGCTTCTTGTGGTTTTAGAATCACATTTTCCTATTTCTGATGTTTTCCTCTTCCCCATTGCTGACCCACATAAACAGGAAAATGAGTAACTTTGCTTGTCCACTAGGCAAGATAGCGTAACAGTGTATACACCAAGTGCTGTGCTTGAGTTGAAAAAAAAGTGCTACCCAAAGATCTTAAGTAAACATTTTTCAAGGCATAAATGTGCTTTAAATTTCATGCTTTTGATTCTATTTTTATGATAACATGTATGCAAACAAACTATTGCAAGATTGTAGTTGCTATCTGTGTGCTTACAGGTGCTACTGTAAATGTGAAGCATAGAGAAAAAGATGAAGCAATGAACTTGAGTCCATGTGAGTTCCCTTCTAAAGTCATGATAGAGTGAAATGCACTGTTTCAGGCTGGCAAATGAAATTTTTCTGGCATTGATCCACATCTGATAAATCTTCCAAAGCTTGTCTAAAACTATAGGCTGTACTATACTATATTCAGTTTTGCTTCTAAACTCAGATATGCAGCTTTTTATAAATCAGTTTGTGTTTCTGAACTATTTTGGCAATGGACAAGAGACCCTTCAGTGTTATGTTTCACATTACATCTATATATAGGTTATTTTCTAAATATGGGTCTCTCTTTTTCAGATTATAGTAATATTAGGTTTTAATTTTTTCTAGTCTTAATTAAACAAGTTTATCTTTGATAATGCTGGAATCAGATAAGTTTGGCTGACACCAGATGAGTTCATAGGAAAATGTGGAATAAATAAATTTTCAGAGTAATAATATATGTAAGTATTGCAAGTATAGATAAGTAATGCAGATAACGTAAAACATGTTGCAGTTCAAAAGAGAACATTTCTTGTGCTGAAGTGTGGTGCAATTTTAATGATTTTTTTCCTAAATTTTAACACAGAACAGGTAGGGTTTTTAAAGTTTAATTTTGTTTCTCCAATGTGTGCTGCTGTGCATGTCAAGTAGCTTTTTGTACCTTGCTTACTTCAGCTTTGCTGGTATCTGTGCTCTTCCTTGCAATGGTTTCCCTGATAAATACAGTTAGAGCTTAATTCTGGCATTTTGTATCAGTTAGCCACTTAAAGGCCTACTGTCAAATAAATCACCAAATTAATGGTAGGTTCTCTAAATCCTTAGCAATGTTTGTTGTTGCTGGTAGCATCCATAATGTATTCCTTAGGGAAGTATGTCTTTCTGGTGTATAATCTGATGTAACTAGGTGTTTGTACAAACTGCACAGCAATGGTCCAGGAAAACTTTGTGGCTTTTCAGATAGCTTAAGATTAGTCTCTAAATTCATAGTAATAGTTGTGTGAACTTTTTTCAGTTATATAGATTTTTTTTTTTTTGCTAATATTTTGGTTTTGATACTGTAGAGGTTCTGGACTACAGATAAATTACCTTTGATCAGCCTACTGCATTGATGCAGCTTAAGTTTGTTTTGTGAGTTAGATTCAGAGATCTTCAGCAGTTTCACACCTAGCATTCGAATATTCTGGATTACCAGTAAGATATTTAAATAAGAAAGAATGCTGAAATAGGTTTTTTTTTTTAATTTGTATTTTTATTAGGCATTGCTTCCTTTTCATTTTTGCCCTTCCTCAAATGTACTCTATTTATGAATAGGACAAGATGACAGTGTGGCAAACTAATTCTGTTTATTTAGGAAATGAGTAGGGTGCTTTCCATTAGAATTAAAGGAAGCAGCAAAAGTAGATGTTAAATGAAGCCTGTTGATCTTACAGTGAAGACAAACAGAAATTTCACAACAATGACCTAGAAGAAAATTATGTGACAGTAAAGTATTACTTAGTAGTATCAAACTTCTTTATCGAAGCATTTGTATCTCAAGTTTTGAATGTGGTCATCCTCTCCTGTAGATGTATTTGGTTACTTGTCTTTTGTTAAAGATAGCTGCTGTTGAGTAGATTTGTGTGTGTGATAATTCAACTTTCATCTGTGTATCACTGAGGACAAAACAGATTGCACTCTTGCTTTCCAAAAGGGAGGAGTTGCTCAAGTTTAGGAGGTACATGCAAAAAAAAAGTGTCCTTTACAGCACAGGAATATCTAGAAAGTCTACCAGCAGGAGATACTAGTAGTGATGTAGCTAGTTATATCAGAAAAGCTGAGCTTTGAATGCCAGTAGTAAGGTGGAATAAAATACTGGTTCACCAGCATAGTTATGAGCAGTCAAGTTCTCTTCCAGTTGTGAGCAGTCACATGTGGAATAACAAAATTTCACATACCCCATTATGTTATGGACAAATTACCAAGAACTAGCAGATCTGAGTGTGACAGGACTTGAAGCCTCATTTCCCTTTGTTTCTCTTCTGATGTTCCACCATGAGTGGCAAATAGAATTGAGAGGCGAAGATGTTTAAAGTGATATCTGATAAAAAATAGGGAAAGCATTCTGCATTCTGCTAAATAATAGCACATTGTGAAATGTAATCTCTAGTAGCAAATTTTAGGTTGTGAGCACATTGTAGCATATTGATGGTGCACCTGCAACCTTTGGTTTCATGATGTAAGAACACTGAAAATAAAATTAAGCTGGAAGGAGGAAATCTTAACTGTTTTCTCCTGGTATTACGTTTTTGAAATTGAATGCTTCTGGAGTACTTAAACTGTCCCATCTACATAGAAATAATTCGTAAATCTAATATTTAAAAAATGATTTTAGGCTGAATCTGATATAAGGAAAAGTGTTTGTTCAACTTTACTTCTCTTTTCTGAGATTTCTAGAGAAGAATTGTGATCCTGAAGT
>VXAX01005455.1:235972-402923 GCA_013399835.1 Leptocoma aspasia | reverse complement strand
TATGTTGATGTTGAATAATAATACAAAATTAAACCAATAGCATAACACATCATCCCTTAATTGGAAATCTTGGAACAGTTAAGGTGGGGAAGAGTAGGTTGATCAATGTTAGTCTTATTTGGAGAAAGAATGCAAAGGAGAAACACCACCTTTTAAATTACTTTTCTTGGTTCTCTTAAGTGTTTTTGCTTCATTGTTTTACATTTAATCCTAGTACAAGAAGCACTGTCAAAGGGTGTATGTTCACTTGGAATGTTTCCTTTGAACACATTGTGTGAGATGTTTAACTTAACCTAATTTACATGTGCAAAGATCAATGTATTTTTAATTCCTTTTTGTTTCCTATTTGTTGTTTCTTAACATTTACTCTTTCTGAATGGTATAAATTTCAACATTCAACATTTTTATCTTTAAAGTAATTGCTCAGGTGGCTTTTAAATGTGTGCATTTTACTGCTAAAGATTCAATTTTAAAAAATAAACTCAGTTAATCTATTATTTAACTTTTTACAAGGTTACACATTTTCGGTAGCTGCTTAAATTTCAGATATTAAGAGATTAGTTGGAATAAGTGATTTTGGACAAGAGATGAGTTGGAATAGCAAAAGAGGTAGGATTTTCAAGTTTCAGTACCTTTGAGCTATTCTGCTTTGTAAAACTAAATACCATCTCTCCTACTCTTTATCTTATTTGATTACATCTCTGGTGATTAGGAGCCTATCAGCTCCTAGGTCTGGGAGTTCTGTATTGGCACCTGTCACCTATCAGAGGTACCTTTTCCATCATTCATGTGTATTATTAGTTCATGTGAGTTATTTACAGTAGTTAGATATTTACCTTATGTAAATTCTCTGTGTGCACTGCTACAAATACCTGCTCTGAAAAAAATTCCCATTTTCTTGGGGACATATGGGCAGGCCCTGTTCTGCCAGATTGCTTTAAAAAAGTGAGAGCCAGTATTAAGTGTAACATCTTAGCTCCTATTTCACTTCTTATTCTTGGGTTCACTGAGCTAGTGGCCTTGCATAGAACACAACTGTTTCTGAAGGCGAGCTTGTTAGAATGTCAGTCTTGTGTTTTCCTGGGTTTATCTTCACTGGAGCCTCCCTTCCAGCATCATTACTTCCATTCTGGTTAATACTGTCAGCTTTTTCCTTGTCAGTTTCCTCAGTTTATTAAAATTGCTCCTGATTAAGAAACCCAAACACTAAACATTGTTTTTTGACGGTTTGGAAAATGACTGTGTCTAATTTATTTGGTCAAAGTAATACCTTTAAATGATTTTTATTTTGGGATTTAAAATAACACACTTGTTTTCACTGTATTAGAGAGAGGTTTTTTTATTGGCAATGATTTTTTTTTTTGTGTTCTTGTATCTAATGGTAGTTTTCGATATAGAGAACTGTAACACTCTTTGGTACATTTCTTATATTATGACTATTAGAGTATTATTTATGTTTCAGAAGAAAAAGTTCTGGAACTTTATTCATCTTTGTTCCTTAGTATCTCTTTCTTCTGTAGCAGTTTTCTTTCCTAGTGAAAGCAGTGCAATGCCCTGAAGCAATTCTTCTTGAGTTCAAATCTCCACTATGGCTATGGACTGTGCCATTCAAGAGGCGTTTAAGTATTTGTAGCAAAAATGCAACTTAGGTTTGCTTTGAGTTCTGTATATGAACAAATACTGAACACATAGATGGTTTTGAACCATTTTGGCTCACACCCAAAGCTGGTTAGTAGTTATAGTGAAATGTTTTTAGTGGGAAGGATGTCTCTTGCTTAAGTAGAAGAAAAAAGCCCCCAAAACCATCAAGAGTCTGAACATTTACTGTGCTGTGGGTGATAGCCATATAATCCACAATTTCTGTCAGTTATAATAAAGAATTTGTACTTAGTTTTGCCAGATCCCTGAGGAGCACCCTAACTATGGGCTTGGGAAGATGTCTCCATCTATGTTGAGTAGGAGGTGGTGGGCATAGCAAGGAAGATCAAGAACTCAGTTTCATCAAACCAAAGCAAAAACCCTTGAAATACAAACTGTTCCACATAATAAGTACTTTCATCTATTCAGTTCCATTTCTGCTGGCAATCCTATACCTCCACTCCTACTCTCTTTACCTTTAATGAAATTCTAGTAAATACTGTCTCTTCCTTTATCTTCATTATAGGTAAAGCTTTCAAAATGGGAGTATTTGGCTGACTTTTTGTAAAATATGTAAGTAGAATATGTCTATCTTTTGTCTTTTTAAGGGAAGAAACCCACAAACTGAAAGGGGACGTCTCTGAGGATTTGCTGATTGATTACCATAACCTTGCAAACAGAAATGCAAAAGTCAATGTCAGTCAGTGAGTTTCTCCCTTGTATTCATGAACAACTCCTAGTTCTTTTGATTAAATGCATTTGTATTTCAATTTACAGTAAGGGATGGGTGTTTGTGTATACACAGTATTATGAGTAATTGCTGTACAGCTGGACCTTGATTTTTTTTTGCTTTTAAGCTGTTGAACCTGTTGAAGACTTCCTTCTTCAAAATCACATCACATCTTACAAAAGCCCCTGAACTGCTTTTTTCAGTAACTGAAAAATTTTTGATACGTGATTAGGCTTTTGGCCTTCTGAAGCCACCGGTCTTCCGCTCTGAAATGTGCTTTGTGCTGTGGCATTGCCTTGTGCTGTCTGCATTGCCATCCCCAAAGTCATGGGGAGGATCTAGTGTGATTGTAGTGTCACCAGCAGGGTGAGAGGATTGAGAATTCAGAGAACCTAAAGGTAAATAAGGCTATAGCTACTCCTACCTAGAAGTTCTTACCACACAAAATTTTTGCATTTTTCTAGAACTTAAACATGCTAGAAATATTTGCATCTTTAACAGTTGTGTAGGGCTAGTAAATACATTTTCTTCTGCAAATTTAAAAGGCTACCTCATTAAGTTTCTGGAGAAGACTTGCAGAATGGTTGTGGAAAAGTTGAACAAATGTAAGATGATTTTACTCTTTAAATACTGTCAGTTTGCCGCTATGTTTTTTGTGTTCATTGTTCTTAAACTTTTGTTTCATACTGAAGTAGTTTTAGTGCATAAATAAAAGTTGTGGATCAGGAAAGCTTTCTTTTTGTAAAATGCCTTGCACTCCTTCAATACAATCAACAGGAATGTACTTGCATAAATAACGTCAACATGTAAAAGGCATGATGTTGTTTCTGAATTACCTGGATGATGTGCAGGCAAATAGCACCATCCTCTGGCATTATAACATTAGTTATGCATTAAACCTGAAATTGCTATTTGTTATTTTTGGAAATTTGATATAATTGTAATAGAATGTACATTTTGTACTTTCAGTTTTACATACTCATTTTGGACCAAGGTTTAACAGAAATTCTGGTAATTTGCATGGACTCTGTGTTCTGTTAATTAAGTGACTGGCTAAAGGGGATATCTTTTTAGAGTTATCCTGCCCATAGTGCTGACTCTGCTCTTTACATGACCATTTATGGCAGGAAGTTGCACTTCAGAAATATCAGACTGAGCTTTTTCTAAATCTCAGTGAAAGACAATTCACAGTCATTTAAGAAAAATTCGTTGTGTTAGAAAACACCACCAACGACTTACGGTTGTGTATTTGGGGGAGAGTAAAGGTGCTGCTACAGAACAACTGCAAATGTCTAACAAATGATTTTTACAGGAGATCGTAGCTTCAGTTACGGATTGAGAATGGGTATCGTTGCGTTGGCATTGCTAGAGTGCAGAGCAATACACCTCCCACAAATTAGGTTTCAGTAGTTACAGGATGAGTTGTGCTGAGTTACGGTCGTGTGAAGGACTGAATTTTAGTCCATTGAACTATAAGCAGTAGGTATGAGAAATATCACAGGGACATCCTTTTGAAAAACTTGGTGGATGAGAAAGTTGCTGTTTTGATTTTTGAGTTCCTTTTGGGCCTTTACGCACTTTATGTATCGGAAACATCAAAAGGAGACAGCTGATGTTTGGGTACTCTCAAAAAGAAAACACGCGCCACCCCCCAGTCTGCCTTTCTGTACAGGAGATCTCTATTCTTTTACAGGGGCGGTTGGCTTAGTGAAACTGGAAATCTTAAAGAGTTTTGCTATAGCATGAGAGCCTGTCTTTCCCCTAACAGATGAACCATGAATGCAAGCCAGACTAATTATCCATGTTTCTGGAAAGGCTGTACCAATGGTCTACATATAGAACTGGTCTGTGCATTTCTTTGCTGTTGTGTGTTGCTTAAACATAATTTCATAAAAAATGGAATGTTTTATTAAGTATCCAGATATTGAGACATCCAAGTTCAGGTTGTAAAAATGCTGAAAGCTCCCAGTTGTAATAGACACAAGTAAAATCTTTTATATAAAAATAATCTTACACACTGTTTTCTGAGATGTGTTTCTGTAGCAACGTTAGATATTCTAAATGAAATGTGCGCCATTTGATGGAATGATTGCAGTAAGGAGTCACTGGGAAAAAGTAGTTTTAATAGGTAACATTAATTTTGTGCTGCTTGCAGGCTTGACCATGTGTAATTTAAATGAGTCCTGATGGCCAGAAAATTCTCAAAGGAAGATGTTTGTTTCAGGTGAGAAGAGCAAGAGAATGCAGCTCTAACTGACTGTTGGATTCTGTATCATTTGGCTTCATTCGGGGAGGTAGTATTGATGGCAAGAGACATGGTGAGACTCCAGAAATTTTGGCTATGTTTGAGACAGGAAAGAAAGTCTGTTGTTGCGTTGTTATAACACATTCCACTCCATCCACGTCAACCTGAACTAACATCCATGTCTGTGTCCTTCTAATCCTCTAGTTCATTCGGTTGTGTTCAGTTTTTTTGTTGAATTCATCTTTGTGCCCTAAACACGGTGTTTATTTCCTCATGTCATTCCAGGTTTTTCATTGCAGTTCTATTTTTTCTACTTCATAATTTCAAACTCCTTATCTAGCCATTCCCAATTTCCTACCTGTTTGCTCTTTTCTAGACATACTTTGCATTTGCTTTCAGTTCTGCTCATTTTCTGCTTCCTTTGTTCATGTTTAGCTCTGAACATAACTTGTCATTGAATATGTGGCCTCTTACTTTTGCCTTCTCCTTATATACAGTTTTTCCCCAAGTTAGGTTGTTCACTAATACTGTCTATTTTTTTTTTTTTTCATGATCGCTCTATCTCTCATTTCATCTTCTCTGCTTGACTGGTTTTGATTCTTCTAGTCTTCATCTGCCCTTGATAGTCTGTGTGTCTTGCTGTTTGCCAGTTCTCACTATATGGTTTTCTTCTCTTGTCCTCCAGTTTTGTTTGTTTTTATGATTTATCTAGGACAAATTTATGCCTCCAGTTTATTGATGTAGTAGTAAACTGTGGAGACCACAGGAGAGGTAGAATTTGAGTTCATGTGACCCAGTTGTGTCCAGCCTGGACAAAAACGTTACAGCAGCTACATACTGAATGTTGATGAAGGGTTTCAGGGATTTAGTTTTTAAAACTTAAGCCATAAGAGCATGTGCAAACTGTTTGCTAAGGCAAAATCAAGTGGGTTTTCAGAATGTGGAAAGATCACTTGAAGGATTTAGTTTATGCAAATAATACCTTCCTTAGGTGCCATTTTTAAAAATCTTCTGTTGTATCTTTTATCTTTCAGTTTGTTTGTTCTCCCTGTTTGGAAGTAAAAAAAAAAAAAGGTCAGCTCCAGGCAGGAGCCTCACTTGAACAAATTAATTTTTGGACTAGAGATGTCAACGTACTGAGAGCAGCAAACATTGAAAGTAAAGCCAGAGAGGTGAGGAGTGCCAGCTGGCTGTAGCAGGCTGCCAGCCCTTCTGACTGTGGCTGCTGCACACCCAGTTGTTACAGCTGCGTGTAGTGAAGCAAACTGTTTCTGGAACTTCAGTCTTAGGGTAGCAAGTTGTGCTGTTTGTGGGTTGTGGATCCCAGAAAACTGGTCCATGATGGAGAGACTGAGGAATATCACCACTCAAGAACCTGCTATATCCCTCTTGCTGTATCAAACCTTAAGAACAAACAAAAAAAAATCTTGTAGTTAGGTGCAAATGAACATTTTTATTTTCAGCATTTTTCAGTGAAAATGCCTACTCCAAGTTTCGTGAAAAGAAAAATCATATTCACCCTCTGAAACTTTGCAGAGAAGGTAATATTTATAACAATGAGACCAAGTTACCTGGAAAGCACCTGACTGTGGTTTCTATTAGGAAATAACCTTTCTTTTTAAAAGAAAAAGTTCAGTGTTCTTGTTTGGAGAATTGTTTTCAGTAATATCTTTAAAATGGCTGTGTTTCATCATTGGGTGGTGACTTAGCAAGTTGCCTTTTCTGTTATTTTGGACTGTTGTCTTATTTTTGGAAGTGCTGTGGATGTTCAGTAGCATCCACTTGTATGTTGGGGTTCATAGTAGCATAATGTCATATGGTTTTCTTAAACTGGATATTTTGAACCAGTTTAATTTAAATACTGAAGTTTGCATATGGAAAGAATTATGTAAGTTGAAGTTGTCACACATGCAGACTTTGTCACTGCTGTTGCATCAAAAGACATTTAATAGATGGGCTATAGGGATGATGCACAGCAAATTATATGCAGGCAGAATGTTTTAAAGATTAGGAAGCTGTCTAAATTTAGGAAATCTAGGATGTTCTGAATTCCGTAGTGAGAATGTACTGGTGATACATTGTTGAGAGTCTTGGACTTCTGATATTATTCTCAGATTTGTGATATGTTGATAATACTAATACACAGTACCAATGCCACTGATGATACAGTGTACTGCATTCCAGTGCAAACTTAACTAAACTGCAAGTTAGCACTGTATCCTACAGCATTTTGTAGAATTCATGAGTGTCAAATAATTCAGTTTAATTATAAACTGAAACAAATTAGTTTGTAGCATATCTCTAATTTGGCAAGTTTTGGTATTTCCTTGTGTTGTGTTTCCCATGTGGTGTGACATTTGAAGAGATAAAAATAAAATTCCACTGTTTTTAAGGCAAATTAAAAATTTATTTAAAGGCTTAAAGCTCATGAGGTTTATGGCATAAATAGAAAAACGTAAAGTTTTTCCGGTGGGTTATATGACAGGATGGATTTACTAGATACTAATATAAACCCAGATATATGTGGGCAAACAGGTGATACATGTTTCTGAGCATGTAAATTGTGTGTAGTCATGTGGGTGTCTACATCTGGTTGACTCACTCGTGTAGTCCATATTTGAAATATTTTCACAATTATAGGGTCTTAAATTTAGTTTAAAATCATAGCAGAGCATATAGGAAGGGAAGTATTATCTTGAGAGGAGCCTTGGTTATTATTTCTGCTTTTCAGACAGAACTGTGTCTTCTCATGACATGTGCACCAAGTGCATGACATGGTGCACAAAACCAGTGCCTTGTTTTCTTTTATGTAATTGGTGGCTGTTGCTGTATAATCAGCAGACAGAGGTGTAAGTGGCTTGTTTGTGGTTACATAGAAAGTCTGTAGCAGAGGAAAGGATGCAAACTGTATCTTGTAGAATTAGAAAGCGTGGTGTTGCATGTGTGGTTTTTTTTTCATGGCAATGCTGGTTTAGACAACTTTAGCAGGACCTGCTTAAATAACTTTATTCTGTCTGTCAAGTGCCAGTTAAATATAAGATCCTCAGCTCCATTCAAAATTGAAATAGTATGCAGCTGCCTTCAAGTGCACATCCAATTTTGAAAAGAGAAGAATCAGTATAACAAAAATTTCAAAAGCATGCAAGTGAAAAATTAACTGCAAGCTGCCTACAGTTAACTGGAACATAATTCCCTTGAAGGTGTGATGCTTTGCCAGTGCTTATATACCATTAGTAGTTGGTTTGTGAGTAGACATGGATTTATTTAAATGGGATTGCCATTGCAAAAACCGTAGGCTCGAGACATGCCTGACTTGACATTTGTCTTTGTTTTTCTAGCTGAATTCAGGCACACGAAATGTTCTGGTTCATTGTGTCAGAAACCGGCTTCTCTGTGCAATGGGGTAGTTGAGTGTAAAGTTTCAGTACCAATTTACAGTTTGACAAGTGAAGGACTCCTTGGGAGGAGAAGCCTCCGTGTATAGGAATTGAAAGCAGTGGCATTTTGTTTGTGCTGTTGGAAAGATATAGTCATCTGAACAAAGTCAGTGTGGGTTTAAATGCCCAGTGCTAGTGTGCATTTTTCCGAATATGCCAATATCCATTTGGTATCAACGTGTCTTCTTGAGAGAGTCGCTGTTTAACAGATTCCTCTTTTCATTCACCTCTAAACTACCTGGGAGCAGACTAGACTGTCAATCAACTCTTCCATTTACTGAAACCTTCTGTACCTCCAACAGAATTAAAGATTAATTTTTATCTTCCTGTTACTTTCAGTGTTAAGTATATATGAACCAAAACTGAAAAAAGGACTTATCAAGCCTGTTATGTTTGATCATGTAGCCAGAGTAATCTTTTGATTTGTTTGTACAGATCTTCTTTAGGTATTGCTTACAACCAATTTTAGAAAAGAAATCCAGAGGGAGTTGCTCACAGTAACGGGGGGTGGTTGACTAAATCTATATAGTTCTGCTATTCCATCTTGAACATCTAGAGAGACTGTGTTAATTTTCGAAGTCTGTCCGAATGTTTTACTTCCTTCCTGCATATGTATTTGTCTATGTCATCATCATCTCTGTTTATCAGCCTGCAGGTACTTTATTGTGCCATCAGATTTTGAGGTTGTATTGCCAACAATTTTGAAGTTGTATCAGGTGTCATTAGTAATACTTCTTGAATAAAGTTGAAAGTCTGTTACGTCAGAAGACCAACTGGCAGTTACAGGAAAGGTAAAAACACAGTCAAGAATAATAGAAGAGAACTTTGTCAAGGTGTCATACAGTCCAGTTGTATTGGAGTAATGGCAGTGCAGGTCTGTCTGTTAGGCTGATCCCAGTTTAATACTGAGACAAGGTTCATCAGTACACTTTTAGTTTTGTAGTAGTGTTTGACTTGTAGCTACAGCGTGCTTTAGCCTAGGTGCTCTGATGTCAGTGCAGTCTAAATACCAAATACCTCTCTGGAAGCTACTTTGCTTAAAATAGGCTAGAAGTTTGGGGTTCTGAACATTCTGAATTGTGAGAACTATCATGCTGATAAGCCTTTAAGGTTTTACTTCTTTTATTTTCAGTTTCAATTTTTATGATTTTTAAATGTATACTCTGTGTTTCTGTTGGAAAATGTTTAAATTTTCCTAGTGTTAAATCAGTCAGTGCATTTACTTGTAGGGATACACACTTGGATTTACTTCTTGCAATGCTTAGAGTAGTGAAATGTAGCGAGGTATTGGGACTTCTTTTGGAGTTTGTGAAGGATGTATCTGTTTTTGTTTTATCTGTACTCTTGATTTAGGAAATGTATTGCCATTGAATTACTTAGGTATGTGTTTAAGAATGGTCAGATGGCAGTAGGTATGAAGAACTTTATGAAGGCCTTCTTGGCAAAAATCTGTATGTCCTTGTAACCCTTTCTCTTCAGAAGTTGATTTTCCACAGCTGCTCTTTTCCTAGTCAGATTGGGATTATTGTTTCTGGGTATTTTCTGGGTTTGTAGTACACTTCAGCTGCCATGGGGTACCCTGCTTGTAGATTAAGAAGTGTTTTAAGACTTGTATCAGTTTTGTGCATTGGCTTCCTTTTAGTTCCAAGGTGCAGCTTAAGGATTTGCATGCAATCTGTTAAGTGCCGAATAACTTTTGCTTTGCCTGCTAGAGCAGATAAGAATTTATCATGCAGTTTTCTCCGGTTCCCTATAGATTAGATAGTAAAGTATACTCCTTTCCCAGCCTTCTGTCCTTTGTAATGAAGCCATAATTATTAATCTTTATTGGCGCCTGCAATGCATAAAAGACAGACTTGGTCCTTATCTCAAATGTTCTGCTTGATTTTATTGTACTTGGTTATAAAAACATTGAAGGCTGAAAATTGTATTTGATGCTTCTATCAGTAGTGTTACTAATAATTCTTACCTTGCCTTTTCATCTGTTTGAATGTCACCATTCTTGGATTATTTCTATGGTTTGATTTGTCTTTATGATCCCAGTCTGCTTCCTTGCTCCACCTATGCTTTAGTATTTATTTATTTATATAATTATTTATCATTGTTATTGTTACTTATAAAGCTAAAGTGTATCTATAAATAAAGAACTACCCAAACTGTCAGCTTTAATGGACTATTATTTTACTTTCTCTTGTTCTTTGTGATTTTAGTTTTGTATCTTCTTTCAACTTACAGTGTTTCCTGAATTCTAGTTTTAAGGTTTTTTTCTGTCTCTAATACTCCATTTGTTGAATGTGTTGTCTCCTTGTACAGTTTAATTTTGAGTCTGTGTCAAACATTGCAGCATTATTTGTACAGAGTAAAGCTTAATTTTGAAGTTGATTAGAGAAGATATATTTTGTAAACCCTTTAACTTTCGGTCTAATAAATTGCAAGTTATTTTCAAGTTATAGAATATCAACTTTGTCTTTCCTTTCAACCAGTTTCATTTCAATTTAATTGTGTTTCTTGTAACTATTAGTTCCTTGTAGCCAGGTTTCAAACATGATATTTTCTGAGAATTCAGCTTTCAAATGACATGTAAAGCATTCATGTTTACCCTGTCAGCTGAAAGTGATATCTACTTGAAAACTGTTACAATTGGTGCAGAAAATACCATACCAATTTGGCAACAAAAGTAATGTAATTTTTACTGTAATTGAAGTGTTTACTTATTAAAAAGATGATGTAGGTGATCTATTTAAGAGCTTGAAGATGAAACACAGTCTTTGTGCTTAACTAATAGTCTCTGTCCAGTGAGAATTATATATTCTGAATACTTATATTTGTTTGTTACATGATTTGAGATTATTGTAAGCCATGCTTTCTGTCGTTGCCTTTATTTCTTACTTTTGTTTTTTATTTGTATGCAATTATTCATAAACCACATACAGAGTACTTCCAGAGATCTGCATAAAATAAATAAATAAAATGAGTATCAGCAGATAAGAGAAATGAGGAAGATATAGACCAAGTAATCAGATAAATAAGAATGTATCCATCTGTGTTGTGATTGTTTGCTTTTTTGGTTTGCTGTTATAGACATGTCTGCGGTATTCTGTTTCCTTGCCTGAAATCTTGAGCAGCCTTGACCGCAGTCATTGGCGTAACCTACAAACCAATGTGATCTTGTGGTTTAAAGGTGTAGCCCTTGTGCTTTAGAAGGAAGCACAGCATTAACATAAATGAGTAGGGCCAAATGGTTCCAACAGTTCATCCTAATGTAGTATATCTAAAATACTTGAAAGAGTAACTTGGTATTCACTTGACTCTTGAGTATCCAATTGAGTATTCCGGTATTGGTCCAATACCGGAAGAGCAGTGGCATTTTTCTAGTTTTCAGATACAGTTGTAAGTAAAGTGTGTTTAAAAATTGCAGCTTAATTCTGAATTTGGTTTATTTTTTTGCTTTGTCATACATGTAACGTCCTTCAGAACACAATGTGCAGCAGCTGTGACAAATGCTGTAAATCAGGAAGTCTTTTTCCTTTAAGAAGGGATCCTAAAATAATAACAAGGGAACTGTGTAAAGAAAATGGCTAGTTTACTTCTTTTATATAAACTCCTCCTCTGTAGAGTAAATAATTTATCTTTTTTTTTGTTTTACAGCTTGATAAGAAACTAATAGCACTGTAGTGCTATTAGTTGTGCAACTAGTTTCACAAAGTTAAGAATGAATTTTAATTGTGTTTTCATTTAAGTTCTGGTAAAAGTTAATACCTTTAAGTAATTAAGTTACTCAGTTCTGGTAATTATTTCTAAATAACCTTGAAATTAGCTAGCTTTGCAGTCTTGCTTGGCTCCTTGAGTGTAATTCAGTAAAGACAACTGTGCTTTCAGGTTTCAGAGAAGGCCTTGCAGCCCACACATAGCTGGTGCTGCTGTTAGCATTCCCTGAGTTGGACATATTTTTTTGCTTTACAATGTTAACAGTGTTAAGGCAAAAGAAAAACTAAAGAAGAATTAATCCAATCATCTAGTGAGCAGCTGCAAACTATTTCCTTATGTTGCATGAAATGCTTCTGGCGTCGTGCAAAGCTGCTTCTAGTAAAGACAGCTCTTGCACAGTGTAGGTGTCATGTGAATGCTTGGAGACAGAGGTGAGATTTTCACAATAGATCTAACTGTAGATTATTTTGCTTAATTATGTAATATGTTCACATAAGACACTGAAATGTGAGAGTTGGTCATGAAGGACTGGTATTTTTTGGGTTGGAGAGAAATAATGGGACTTGTTAAACTTTATATTTAACACCTGTTAGTCACAACCTCAAGTTCAAACTTACTTTTTGTCTATTACTAGGAAAAACAAGGGATTCCCAGTCAGCCAGAATGGAATCTGAAATTGTGCCAAAAATTACCAAAATGACAGTGTCTGGAAAGAAACAATCTATGGGATTTGAAGTTCCATGGTAAGCCAAGCCCTCATACATCAAGGTACATCAGCAGCTTTTCTTTCAGACTGATGCACCTGTAGCAAGTTTTCTTATTTTTTTCTATTTTTCACAGCAGTTTTAGTGTCACTCTTCAGAACTAACCATCTCAGCTTCTTGTTTGACTCAGAATTACTTTCAGAAGATGGTACCTCACGTTTTGAGTTTAACAAATCCTTTCACTA
Organism: Leptocoma aspasia; assembly: GCA_013399835.1. NCBI lineage: Eukaryota > Metazoa > Chordata > Aves > Passeriformes > Nectariniidae > Leptocoma > Leptocoma aspasia. The sequence goes on along the minus strand of VXAX01005455.1, from coordinate 390,216 downwards.
TGAATAGTGCATAGAGATATCAGGTAGTCAGATTATTTAAACATCCGCTTCATAGAATACTGAACTTTCTTGGTGTTCGTTTATTTTAAATTTAGTTCTCTAAGTGGAATTATGAAATCAATAAATCTTAACTGTAATTGCTTGTTCTTCAAAGGAAGTAATACATTTAAGAATAGTTGATGGGGAAAATAATCACTTATGGCTAAACCTTGCCTTCCTCTGCAGCTTTTATTAACTTTAACAGGTGTCTGGGGTACAACTGTTGTAGAGTTCGGTCCTACTTGTGCTATAGCTAAATTAGAGTGGTTCTAATTTTATCCTGACTTGGAGCTGTTGAGGGGGATATCTCATGAGATAGAAGACAGACATCTGAATCCAAGTCTACCTACAGAAATAGCCAGCAGTAAATAGTTAAAGAAATACATAAGGACAGAGCATGTATATTGAGAATGTGGTCCATGAAATATCATTATATAGTGTTCTGTGGCACCCTGCAATTTTTATTTATTTTTTGGTTTTGTCCATTTCTATTAAGAATGGTTAATGCATTTTTCTTACTTAGGCACCTTTATTCTGTTTTTGAACCCAGTCTTACAATAGCAATCTAATCTGTGGCAAGAAATTCCGTAGTTCGTCCTGAGGTCAAAAAATTCTCAAGTGTGTAAGTGCCAACATCCCAACCTCATCCTGCAGTGTTTGTAATTCTGATCTGGAAAGCATTTTTGGGAGTAAGAGGGCAGCATAGTCTTTATCTTACAGTATGTTGTGCATGTTTGATAACTGAGTGGAAAGCAAGCAGTTTCATCTGCTTAAGCACATTTAGTACAAGGTGTGAAGCTGATGTCATTATTCCTTTATGCTGCTTAATGCCATTGCTAAAAGGCATCATCTTCATTCAATCTCCTTAGATGCAATAAGCTCCAAATGAAAAATTTCTGGGACTTACAAAATATTTTGTCTGTACTGTTTGAGATTTACAATACATAAAGGAAGTGTAATTTTTTTTTCACTTGCTGTCTACTGATCAGTGACTCTGGGTTTGACAACTGGACTCATGATGTTCCAGGCACCTTCATCTCTTATATTCTTATTAAACTTCTTAGAAGTTGGAGTTTTTCATGGGGATTTCTGTGTAGCAATTTAATTTGGATAGAAGTTTAGAAAAAGAAAGGAATTAAGTGAGTGAAGAAGATCTGCCAGCTAATTTTATATAGTTGTAATTTATTTTTTTAATCTGTAATAATGGCTACTTAAAATGTTTGTTTCTAAAAAAGAGTAAACACAGAATTTTGTATCTCTGATACTTACTTAGCATGGGTGCCTGCTCCACAGGGAAGGAAGAGATAAGAAGAATGCTTCCTCATCAGTAGACTGAAGTAATTCTTGGATAGGCTAGTGATGACTCAGTCTCTGATGAAAGGTGATTGTCTCCAACATGGTTCTCAGCCATTCTGCTTCTTTTCAGGGACACTTTGTTTGTATCATGCTTGCTCACAGTTCAGTGGCAGAAAAAAGAAAAAAGATTAAGCCTTCAGGACCTGTGGGTAAATCCTTTAGAGAAATCCTTAATATTGCTCTTGTGAGACAGCATCTGGAGTGCTGCATTCAATTCTGGGGTTTTCAGCACAGGAAAGACAGGGACCTGTTGGAGTGGGCCAAGAGGAGGCCACCAAGATTATTAGAGGGATGAAGCACCTCTCCTGTGAAGCCAGCCCGGGAAAGCTGGGGTTGCTCAACCTGAAGAAGAGAATGCTTTAGGGTGACTTCATTGCATCTTTCCAGTATCTAAAGGGGGTGTATAAGAAAGATGGGGACAGACATTTTAGGAGGGCTTGTTCTGACAGGACAAAGGGTGTAATGGTTTTAAACTGCAAGAGAGTCTAGATCATATGTAAGGAGGAAGATTTTTACAGTGAGGATGTTAAAACACTGGAACAGGTTCCCCAAAGAGGTGGTGGATGCCCCACCCATGGAAACTTAAAAAACCAGACTGGACCAGGCTCTGAGCAACCTGATCTAGCCAAAGATGTCCTTGCTCATTGCAGGAGGGTTGGACTAGATGACCTTTAAAGACCCCTTCTAACCTAAACTATTGTGTCATTCTGTGATTATGAAGATGGTTTTTAATTCATCTCACTTAGTGGTACTGCTGAAATACTAATTGAAAACAAACTCCTTTTTACCTTAAAAATTGGATATACATTAGGCATTTAGCTTTCAGTGGGAGGAATAGGTAAGAAGTGGAATGATTTGTAAAAGAGCATGAGATTTGGAGCAGAGCCAATCAATGAATATGGAAAAAGATACAATTTTAAATGGTAAACTTACCTGCATGTCTTAAAGACCCCTTCTTCAAGGAGTCTGATGAGGGCCTCCTTTCTTCTTTTGTCTAACAGACTGCTGTGGAGGCACTGCCAAGGCCTATGACCTTGACTTCGTAGAAGCAGAGAATAATCTATTTCTGAACTTGAAAATAAAACAAAACGTAAACCTCCACCTCAATTCAAGGAGTATTAGGGTTGGTTTTTTTCTTCTGCAGTTACCTTCTGTACTAATGGCAGGATAAGGATAATCCGTGAAGGAACGGAAGGAATCTGTGTTTATTGACACCTCAGAAAGACTTGTTCCTTTGACCCTTTTCATAACTTCTTTAAATTCTTGTTTCATTGTTAATTTACTGCAGGGTGTTTATAATAATACAGCTTTTTAAGTGTATAGTTTATGTCACTGACCAAAAGCACCAGTAGAAGTTACTCAAAGCATTCTAAATGGATTCTAAAACATCTGTAACTGTGTCCCCTATTTTTACCCCAAAATATTTGTGTGGTGCTGGTGCAGATACCATTAGAAGGAAATTACATAGTACATATGAACTAGTTTTTGTTGTTACCCATATGGGATCTTAAAGGTAATTTTTGGACCATGTTTTTAAAAGCAGCAGCCTTGCATCAGCAAAAAAAAAAACCCATTCTTTGACTAATTATTCAGTCTGTGATTCAGTCTTGTTGTGAAGTATAACCTCATATTAATCAGTGAATCTTATTTGAAATGGATGGATTATTAGAAGTCATTAATTGCTTTGAGCATTGATTGCCTTTGTTGCTGGATATTCTTAGTGCAATTGTCTACAGAAAATGGAGTTTGCTGGTAAACTGGTTCTCTAGCAAAACTGTTTACTGGGCATTTTCTTTCTGTTAAGTAATAAAGGAAGCCAGAAGAAGTTGTGACCTAAAAAGGGTTGATTATTTTACCTAGTCTGACCAATCTTTTGTAATTAATAATTTTGAAAGGGGAAATAAGTGTAGACATTTCTGCAATGACTGTAAGTATTCCAAAAGAGTCGGTTGTGTAAAAATAATTCACCCAGCATCGAGACTAGAAGATTGAAAATAATGTTTAAAAGCTAAATTCTGAAGAGTTAATATTGAGCAGATGAGCTTTCAGGTTCCTCTTTGAATGGATGTGTGTTGGTGTGAACCTTTCAATATTTGTGGGAGATTGAATGCCTTCTAGCATGTCTTATAACAACATATGTTTTATTTATTAATATTCCCCAGGAAACAGTGATGTGACCATAACATTTTATTCAGTTTACTGTTATGGTCCTTGTTGGCAAGATAGCATAGGGAGTTTCTGGCCTGGCAGTTTTAATTTTGACTAAATGTTGGTCCTTGCCAGGGTTTGGTTTGTCTGCTGATTTCCAAAAGAGCTGTGATAGGCTGTCTTGCCATTTGTGCCTGAATTGCTGATGGTCAAGCTTTCTTGAGTACCTCATCTCAGTGCACATGCAAGGTTCATAATAGTTCTGTCCTTTCAAAGGAGTTACCTAGTCAGTCAATCTGTGTTACCAGATAGCAGTGGTTGGCAAACTGAGACTGCTTTTGATGGTTCCATCAAGTTCTCAAACAACGATGCAAGCAATGGTTTAGGGATTGGTCTTCCTCCAATATAAAATTTTCTTCATATGGTAGATCATCATGGCTCAGACCAAGCTGGAACTTTGCTACCAAAGATACTTTGTAGTGCAGTTGACTTGGTTCTATTCTCAACTTCCTGCAGTAGTGACACACTAGGTGCTGCCTTCTGACAGGAATTTTCAATTAAATAATTTTGAAAAACCTTGTGGGAAGGCATTGCTGAAGAGCGTTTCCAATGTCATTAATTTTTGTTTATTAGACTGTCAGAAATGGAGCTCCTTAGCATTTTTCTGAGCCATTATCAAACTTCCGATAAACTGCTCCTCTGGTTGCCATGAAGCGTAACTAACTGTCAGGGTCTTACTGTTGCATTTCTTTTCATGTACTTCCATGAGACTGGAATTTAATCTGCCCGCTTTCCTGTTTAGGTAGCTAGCAATAGACTTGCTCTCTCTTTCCCTGACACTGGTCAGCAAAAAGCTGAATTGTGTTATTGGGAGTACTCTGTAAATAGATCATATGCTCTCTCCATTCTGATGTTTCTTCTCTGAAATGGCAAGTCTAGGTTTATTGTGGCACAAGTTGTTTCCAGGTTTCCAAAACACAGTAATATCTGAAACTTTACTGACTGTTCAGATACTGTACTCTTGAAAAAGTAACAAGGCCTAATGATGGCTGGAGCTTTGTTTCACTCAGCTTTGTTTCACTCAGATACTTCATTTGTATCTAGCACTTCTTCTTTGCACCACTGAAAAGAAAAGCTATTTGGCAGCTGTAAGCAGTGGTGGTTGCAATAAAAGCTATGTAGAAATGAGAGAGTACTTATTGTCTCTGGTGATAACCATGGTTCTTTCAGATGCTGCAATTAGTTTGAATTCTACCACACAAAATCCATCGTGTTTTGGGGAATCCTTACTGACATAGACATTGGCCTGCAGGAAGGTCTTAGCATCTGGGATTAGAAAAAGAATCATTACCTAGTTTAATGAAATAAAATTTAGAGGCTTACAAATAACCTCTCTTTGAAAATGCATTCTTGTCTGTTTAATAGGCTGATGTGACAATGCTTGAATATATTTTGGAAAGCTATAGAAAAATACGAAAGGTATGTTTTTGGGTCACATTACTTTCAGCTTCATCTAAATAACTGCCTTTTAATTTTTTGTTCACTTTTGAAAATTTGGTTTGGGAAGAAATGCAGACAATGAAAAGGAGCAAAAACTATTGCCAGCTGTAAAGGCTGTTTTGATATGACTTCTTATACAAATAGTTTCTCCAGAACTTCAAATATTAGACTTTCAAGGAAGAAAACTTGATACCAATGTAAAATACCATATTTGCATTTCAGTGTGACCTTTGCATATTGGCACTAGTCCTGGTACTTCAGTGTGAACATGCTAGATATTATGCTGAGACTGAACTGAAGTTTGCCTGAAAAAAGGGAAAAAGTTGGAAGAGTCTTAATCTTGATGAAAGTTGTCTAATGCAAATAAATTGTAAATATATGGGGCTCTCTTAAATGGTTGAGACAAATTATTTGGTATACTTTACATAATTCAGATTATTTTTAATACCTTATTACAATATGTAGGAAACTTTGTTACCACAGTTCTCTGTATATTTACCCTCTATCAACTTGATTGTTTCATGTCCATTTTCATGAAGTAAAATTTCCCTGCAAAGACATTGGAGAAAATAATTGTTTTGCCATTCCAAAGTAGTTTTCAGCTAAAACTTAATGTACTCTTTAAGGAATTTTAAAAGCAGAGCCTTCTGTTCTCCATTATAGAAATGCACTTAGCTTTTCCAGTAAAAGAAAGCATAAATAGTTGTAGTGACTTTTTTCCCTGTGGAATAATTAATGTGTAATCAACGTAAAGCAATGTGGAAAGCATGTAAAGCAATGATGACCAGCTATTGTTTTGGTTTAGAGAATCAAGTGTTATCAAGATGATTCAGCTTGTCAAACTGCAATGCTATCTATAACATGGGAGCAATAGTTGGTGATACAGAACATGTGGCTTTGTAGTGTGAATTCTAGAATGTCAAGATTGTGTGACCTAAGGCAGCAGTTTGGTAGAAACTTGTCCTTGTCCTACAAGTGGTTTAGAATATTTTGATAGAGTAACTTCTTTTTAGAAAAGACTTTAATATAAAAATATAAATAGACTTTATACATCTACATTTTATTTAATATCAAATAGACTTTATACAGAATTGTCTATCCATTATGCAGAAGCACAGGTACCATCTGTACCCCTGCAACTGTTATGGCTGGGATAAAACAGGTTGTGTACTTAGCTAATTCGGGAATCATGCCTGGGTATCCAGCCTTAGGGCAAGAACCTGACCTTGGGTTTTGTAGCCAAAAAAATGAGCATTGGAATTTCTGCTTTGGTCTCACAATCAAGAGAAGAACATGGCTTTGGGCCTTATGAAAAGGTGTCAAAATCAATCAGTCTGCTTCAGTACTGATAACACAGGTGAGTTCTGAAACTATGGGGAAGAAAGGGGAGCCATAAAATGTCCCATGTTACTTAGTGCTGTAATGAGAGGCTAAATTTGTGTTTGATCTGAACTTCTATAATGTTTAATTTTTTAGATCATAACTCTTCAACAGCTTTCTTTAGTAGGCTAACATGTTTAGACTGTATTGTTCCATGAGATCTATGTAATGGAAAGGGACTAACGCAATGCAAATACTCCTACACAGACAGAAAATGAGAAGTAATGTCAAGTAAAAGCTGAGATGTCACAATGTGGGATTCCAAAGTATCAAAACAAGTAGTTTTGTTTGTAGAAGTTGAAAAGATTAGAACTGGGTAGTTAATTGTGGCATGTAAACAGAAAGTGGAGAGTGAAGATTTCACTGTGGATGTGGAAACACTTGACTCTGAGAGCCTGCATGAACCTGTTCCAGAGAAAGCAGTCTGCAGCATGATGGTACTGAACTTGAAAGGATTTCAAATTTTCCAGGGGAAGAAGCTTTTTCCCCTTGGATAAAATTTTAAGTATAGTGTTTTGTAGGTATTTTCATTTTCTGTCTAATCAGTGGTTTGTATATTGTCATTCTCTGTAATAGAATGTTGGCAGACCTGTAATAACTGCTTCTGTTCCTATCTTCTTTCTTACATTAATGCCTCACCATGCAGCTCTGTCAGGCAGTAAGAAAGCTTTTGCTGTCTTTAAAATGCTACTTAGTGTTTGTTTTGAGTGATCATCATTGCTGTGACGGGTAAAGAATAATATTGTACGTTCTCAGAAAGCTTGTGTCAATCAGGAAAATATGTTCATTTACAAAATGGAGATAAAAAGAGAGAGTGTAAGAAAAGACTATATTTAGGTTTATTTACCCGTTAGGTTTAGTATGGTGATTTGTGGGAGAACCGGGTGTTAGAAGAAGGGAGTTTGAGAATCCAAATCTCTTTAGTCCTGGGTGCCTTGTTTGATGCATGAAACAAATTTTTTCAATATTGATAAATCTTAACTCATCTGTTATAGTTCTGTATAAGCATTGCACTTTAAATTGCAACTTACATGTGCTTAGTATCAACTCTTTATGTTATACTGCTGTTAATAAAACATTACTGTGTTCAACTGTAGTGATGGTACTGTACGTGGAAACTGTTTCAGGATCTGTGCTTCAAAGTTGACTTGGGCTCTTAGTTCAGAGGAAACCTGCTCTGTGGTTGTTCTGCATAATTGTCCTTTCTCTTCCTGTTAAAGGAAGGGTCTATGGAAAGATTGTTTATCTGTTTCGTATATTTTACAAGATTTCTTATCTTGCTTTTGTAAACAGTGCTGCTTTTCAAGACAAGATGTTCAGAGCTGGTATCTGTGCAGTTTTTATTCAGCTGCTTATCAGTTCCACCTTAATGGGTTTATCACATACTCCTTGGTGCTTACATGATACTGAAGGGAAAACTCAATTTCTCTCCCCTATTTCTATGTCTTCTTTGCCATTTGCATTCTTTGTGTTTTCTTTTTTCTCCTAGTGCGGTTGCTGAGGAAAATGGCCACACCAATACACCTCAGAAAGGACTGTTACCTGAAGACACCAGTGTGGCTTCTGGGGTACTTGAGGCTGTCTCAAAATCTGCTCTTTCACCCCAAATAGTGCAGGTTTCAGAAGAGCAGAATATGGTGCCTACTCCAGCAAAAAAGTCAAGCAAGGCAAAACCACAAATAGATGTGAAAGCAGAGTTGGAGAAGAGACAAAGAGGAAAGCAACTGCTGAATTTGGTGGTAATAGGTAATACTGTTAAATTTCATTTCTGACAAGCATAAAGTTTAAAAACTGTGTTGATTGAATCTGGAAGTGATGCAGAAGCAAAACTCTCCTCACTGCAGGGAAGGGAATCTCATACTGTTTTCAGTTGGATCTGCGTTTTTTGGAGGGAGTACATTCAGATGTCTTTGACTTGGACAGTGAGGTTGACTTAGCATCCCTTTGAGCACAGAGAACATGTTTGGTTTCATTGTTGCAGTGTGTTCTTTTTAGGATGAATTTGGAGGTGCTCTATGGCTGTCATGCTAACTGGCTGTTAAAATAAACTGTCTTCCTGTGTCTCTGTCTCACAGGATTATGGAGTTCTATGGATTACAGAAGCATTATCAGTGCATGTGATGTTGATATGTTTAATATATTTCTTGTGCTATGCCTAAATTGCATAAATGAATAAAATTGCTGTAATACTTATTTTCTTCCACAGGACACGTCGATGCAGGCAAAAGTACTTTAATGGGTCATTTGCTCTACCTTTTGGGAAATGTGAACAAAAGAACTATGCACAAATATGAACAGGAATCTAAAAAGGCTGGTAAAGCTTCATTTGCCTATGCATGGGTCTTGGATGAAACTGGTGAAGAAAGAGAAAGGTAGAAATACATTTTGATGGGAGTTACCTTTTTTATGTGAAAGAATAGCATTTGTTATAAAGTAGTCTGATAAAGTAAGCATTGAAATGTCAATTGATCACATGTGACTTACATTACTTTTAAAATAAAATCTACAAATTAATTAAATTAACAATTATATTTGTATGCTTTATAAAAGGCCTTTATTGATTTGAAATATGAAATTTAAAATTACATTTTTATATTGAAGAAGTGAGTTTTCTGAATTGGTATTTTTAGTTGATTCTATTTTCTCTTTGCTCTGAGATTTTTTTATTTAAAAAAAAAACTTTCTGGAGTCATCTGTAAATATTTGGGATTTTTGGGGACTTATTTTGCTGTTGGGATTTTTTTGGTGATTGGACGTATCTGCTACTACAAGATGTTTTGTCCCTTGAAAGTTCCTGTCTGTCTTGACTGTCTGTAAAGGGAGATGCAGATGACTAACCCAGACGTGTGTATGGTAGGTGTTTGCATTTCATGAGATGGATCCTGTCCTGTGTGTCATGCAGAACATGTGGAAGTTAGCGGGATGTGGCACTGAGTCCAAGTGTGTTGCCATCCTTCCTTGGTACTCAGGAGTTCTGCCTGTGGATCTTTGCAAATGTGTAACTGTATCACTATAGTCCTATACCACCTATTTTTTTTTTTTAAACTCAGCTATGTTTCTCTTACTTCTCGTACTTTTTCTGAAGAACTAAGTAACAAAAGTATAATTAGTAGTGATTTAAATATGCAGTTCAGTTTTCATGTTTTCGCTGTGCTTGTTGGGACACAGTCTATGGGTGCATGGTAGTTCTGGGAATTCTGGGTATTTTTCTTCACGACTGGATTTACTAAAAGGCAGTTCTAGAGGTCTGCTCTTCCAACACACAGGTATCCCTATGGTGAAGGCTAAATCAGTGAAAAATATGAAGGGTATAATTTCATGGTTGTGTTTTTAATAGCTTACTTTATATCTCTGAAATTTTAAGCAGTTTTAATGGTGCATTGCATGTATGCTTTGTTTAAGGGGAGTGACAATGGATGTGGGTATGACCAAATTCGAGACACCAACTAAAGTAATTACACTGATGGATGCTCCAGGCCACAAAGACTTCATTCCAAATATGATCACAGGAGCTGCACAGGTAAAGATGATCTAAAATGCCTTTTCCAATATCAGTATTATTTGTAACTTCTTAAATTGTTTTTTTTTTCTGTTAACATCTAAGATGGAAGGGAATCATTGATGGTGTTAACCTATCTTTGCATTTTCTAAACTTAGAAAAGAATGTGTTTGTTAAAAATTAAAGGTAGTTGCTTTTTTTGATGCTAATGTTTGGGAGGAGGGTTTTATTATGCAAGTAATTTAATAGTAAGTTGCAGTTTGATGAAATCATATTTGAGTTTTGATAAGGCTGTTCAGATGTGGTATGTGGCTACTCAATAAGTACTTCTGTAAAAATCATGTTGTAGGTTAAGATTTTAAGTGATTTTGAGCTTAAAGAAAAAGAATTTATAGATCAAGGAAAACACATTTTTCTGTTTTACAATATATTTTGTAGGGGATGAGAAAACAGATAAAAGTTTATACAGAATGCATTTATCTTGTCAAGAGGATATTTGCAGAGACTGCATGCCACTTTGTTTTAGGAACAGGAGGTGAAGTCAAAAGCATTGGACATTACCCATTGAATTCAGTATGGCACTTACCAGTCTCCTACAGATGCATTATTTGTGGAAATAATACCTCAGAGGTGTGGGGAAAATAACATGGTTACATGATATAAAAGGAGTGATTTTTTTCACTTAAAGGCACCCTTTTTTAAATAATAAAATTGATTCTTCAAAGTAGAGATTTAATCAATTTTTTCTTCCCCAAAGCTAAGCTGTGTGTAGGTTTTTGCTTTGTGTGTACCTTAACTGTCTGAAGTATGGGTTATATCTCAAGATCTCTGAGTACTTGGATGAGTACTGCTAGTATGATCTTACAGATAGAGAACTGCACTGTAGGAGACTGGTTTGTCCCAAGTTCTGCTTTAGCTCTGAAGCAGAGCCTGGGTGAGAATTCAGACCTTGTGACCCAGTGGTTAGGCTGCAGAATAGTCAGAAGTTTGCAAATTATGGTGTAGTGCTTATATAGCCACCTATATGGTGGAATATGTGTTGTAGCAATTTTATGAATTTTAAAATTAGAAGAGTATCTTTAGTTTCAGAGTACTGGAAAATGTTGACTCAGGTGTGCTATTTCTTTACAATTGTTGTTTAAATAGTTTTTTCTTTTGGGGGAGAAGTAACACAGGCAGAAGTATTGAGAGAAGAGTTACAGATCCCCCAGCAATTGTGTCAGTTCAGCAGAAGACAGGACTGACTAAATAAAGCTTGGTATCTGTGTTCCAGCTCTCAGGGTGATGAGGGGCTGGTCTGTTCTGGAGCATGTTAAAGAATCACTGAAACTTTGCAACTTTCCATTGCCTGTTAGAGTGGGCTCAGTGCTGAAGCAATGGCTGGAAATGGCTTTAGTGCCTTTTTATTGTGGGGAATGCTGTTGGGAGGTGAATCCCCAACTGCTGTTACGCAAAATGCAAATCAGCCTTATCAAGGCCAGCATCTGGCCTTTGATAGACATTCAGTAAGTCCTGAGGTACTGTTTTTATAATTTAGAAAATGCAAGATATCATTTTTTGAAGGGGAAGTTCATTGCAGTGCACTTCTGAGGCTGGGAGCTCTGAGGAAGTTTGTCAGTCATCCTTTTCCCATTCTCACACTCCTGCTGTCTCTGAGCTGTGGTGATTTCATCCCTAGGACGAGGCGTGGGAAGTTCAGAGTCAGGACTCTGTTCCTTTTCCTGGAATTCCGAAGCATAAGCATTTAAGGAAAGGAAGGAATTACCACTTTTGCTTCTCTCTTTCCATTATGTCCATCTCCTCAGTCCTCTGAAATTCTTACACCTGCCTGTTAGCACCAGTACTTCTGTTGTTCACGTCTATTGCCGTCACTTAGTACATGATGATGGTCTTCCTACCAAAGCAGGAAAAGTACAAGAAATATTAGCAGCATTTAAGGCTAACAGCAAGATCTGTGTTTTTCCCAGTGCTTACATGCTGACTTTTGTGCAGTGCTGTAGGCTGTTTGCTCTTAATGCTTTGGCAGAGGGTTTGTCTAGGTGATAAAATAGGCTACTTTGTCTTTGCCACCTTGTGATTTTGGCATGCTCCAGTGTGTTGAGTGGACTGTCAAGCATTCACATCAGCATATGGTCAACTGTACAGTACAACTGTACTGTTGTCCCAGTTGTACAGTGTGGTGATTTGTTTGTAATTTTTGCAGCTTCTCACTAAAGACTGAGGCAGAGAGAACTGGACATTGTGTGTGTACATTGTGTTCTAAAGCTTCTGAGCATAGGCTGCTTTTGTTTAGATCTGTGCAGGATCCACAGTGGGTAGATTGAAGGGGACAGATTCCCCAAACCAGCACTTGTCCTGTGTTTAACCAGGAGGTGCTGGTTTATGACATCAGGTGACATAATGCTATAATATCTCACCAAAGTGGGTGCAATACAGATGGGACCGAGCAGTTTCAATTACATTTGGAGCACATCAGGATTCCTCCTATGTAAAGTATGTTTTGTGTGAAATGTTACTGATTGAGCTATTTACTCAGATTATTTCCACCTCTTAACCACTTGATTTTTTTTCTTCTTTATGATCTAGGCTGATGTGGCAATTTTGGTTGTGGATGCCAGCAGAGGAGAGTTTGAGGCAGGGTTTGAGACAGGTGGACAAACTCGAGAGCATGGATTATTAGTGCGCTCTCTTGGAGTGACACAGTTGGCTGTTGCAGTCAATAAAATGGACCAGGTACACATTTAGTTTCTTCATTTAAGTGAAGGGCTTCTGTTTAGATTTGTGGATGTTAAGTTTAGGGATCAGTATTGTGAAACTAGTAATAAAGCATTGTTTCTTTGCTTTCCAGCTCTGTCCCTTATGTTAAGACTTTAAGATGCCATTCTTTTTATTTATGGGTGTATTTTCAAAGTACACAAAAGGTTAATTTTGGTGCTGAAATGAGCAGGGGTCCCTTTTGTATTTGTGGAAGTCTCACATAACAGTTGATCTCAGTGGCATCTATAAGATCATCTTGGTGGTCATTCAGGTCAAGACCTCAGTAGTTTTATCTAAACGTGTAAAATGTGTTAAAGATTACTATTTATGTTTTAAGTTACTAGTGTGTTGAATATATCTTGCTGAATCTGAATTTTGTGTAAACGTAAAAAAAAAGTTACTATTGAAATTAAAAGGGCTTGCAATTTTAGTGGTGTTTATGATCAGTAGTTGCTAATGTATATGCTCTTATATATTCAAGTATGAATGCACCTGGAAATCTCATGTTTATAAATACACATCTGTTTCTACTACAGAATTGATGACATGCAGGTGTATGTTCAAGTCATGGTTAAAAATTTATCATTTTATTATATCATAATCTGTGCTTTATTTTAGGTCAATTGGCAACAGGAAAGATTTCAGGAAATTACAAGTAAACTTGGCCAATTTCTTAAGCAAGCTGGCTTTAAGGTAATGTATTTGTGAGGCCTTTGTTGCTTTATTCAAGCATTTGGGTCGGATGAGCTTTTCACAGGTTATTTTGTGTCACTTTCCTGCTACTGCTACATGCACATAATGTAGCAGATTCCTTTTCTTCCTGGTAGGGTGACATTGAGCCCTGCATAAGAGTAGTCAGTTCTTTAATACTCTCTGTGTCATCATCTTTGTTTGGGTCTGTTGAATCTTTGGGGTACTCAGATCACTTGTAGTTTCTTGGAATTGTTGTCTACAAAGCAGAAGAGACCAAGAATGGTCTATCTTAATGTTCAGGATTACATGAATGTCAGTAGAGAGTTTTATACTGGTGCAGGTGTCAGTGTGTGGATTATGAGCTCATGAGAACCCTCCTCTCATGTTTTCTCAGTTCCAACTACTATTCATTTGGACTGGCTCTGGTCTTCCTGCAATCCCTGTATATAAAGCAGCAATTCAGACCAAAGCTTTGCCTGTCAAACATGGAGGAGTTTATTACCTGAACTGAGTTTCTAGTTTTCAGCATTGTTACCCTCATATTTAGCTATCTCCAACCCTTTGTTGGAGCAGAGTGGTCAGGCAAGAGGTAACCACAAAGGAAGTGGATCCACTGAGTAACGTGTCTTCTCCAGGGGAAATACAAATGTGACAACTATTCTTTTAAAGTTTAGATGCATAAGGTAGTTGCACCACTTGCTTCTGCTAAGAGATCCTGTTGTTAATGTATGCTTCATATCTTTTGTTTTCTTTATTAGGAATCAGATGTGGCTTATATCCCAACAAGTGGTCTTGGTGGTGAAAATCTAGTCACAAGGGGTCAGTCAAGTGATCTCACACAATGGTATAAAGGAAACTGTTTGTTGGAGCAAATTGGTAAGTGCAATTTTCCTCATTTAAAATAATACAGCTTAGTCCTGTGTGTGTTAAAACTTTTATTTTGGGGAAAACGTGAGACAAAGTCAATAGAATGCAATATAATTAATTTCTCTAACAGAGAAGTTGCTGAGATAGTTATTGCATACAGACATTCTAAAAAGATCTTATCAATTTATTTGCAGATTCTTTCAAGCCACCACAGAGATCAGTGGATAAACCCTTTAGGCTGTGTGTTGCTGATGTTTTTAAAGGTTGGTTGTTTTTATAATGTTTTTACCATCATTTCACTGATATTTAATGCAAGTGTTAAAAAAATGCTGTCAAAATAAGACTTGAAGTTGGAACTTCATGTGTAGTCGTGGACCAGAACAGTACATTTTCAAGTACTATTTCTTGCCAAATTTTAAATGGTACTGCTGAAGGTGAAACACACTGGAAAAGAAATTGAGAAAGCTAATCTGCATGACCAGTTATTTGTCTGTGTAATGAGTTCATGGTTCTGTGGGACAGAATGGGACTTTCCCAAACTGGTTCTGCTGGACTAAATCAATATTTCTCAAACTTTTTATGAGTGTGGCTTTGGGCTCTTTTGCTTTCCAGTCTTAGATTTTAAACAGGTTTGTCTTGTTCCTTTTCTGTTCATTGTTGTAGTTGTGAGTAATGATACAGTCCTTAATTTTTGTATAAAAATTTGGGCAAGTGAGGTGGAAGAAATGATGGTGGTGGAGAGACTTACAATCAGCCAAGGATTTAAGGCAGTGAGCTGTTCCCTAGCATTAATAAAGACAAGAACAGCAAGAACTATAACCAGTTCTTATTTTGATTGTCTGGTGAAAATAGACTGCCTTGAGCCTGTAAGATTTTCATGGTAAACTTGATATGTTTTTTCCATTTAGTAATTTACAATTGCAGGTAACTTAGAAGAAATAAGGCTTCTAGACTCATCCCATTTGAAACATTCTGTAGGTCCCTTGAGAAATGTTGCAAACTAAATGACAGCATGACTTGAACTGTTATTTGTAATATTTGTCATCAAATATGATTATTGAAATAAATATTTTAAGAAATTTTGCTTTCTATTTAGGGTGGTTATAGGGGAAGTACAAAAAAAATCAGATCAAAATACTGATTGTAAGTAGTAAAAACCTGGAAATACCAGGTTTGTGCAATTTTCATGTGGGCCTTTGAGAAAACACTAGATATTGTGCATGCCCTTGGTTAGCTCATTTAACTGAAGCCATAATGCTAAATATTGAAAACTTGCATGGGAATTTACCCTAGTGTGATACCACTGGTTTTTTGTCATCTATGCTATCTCTGTGTTTATTTTTTCTTTTTAATTTCATGAGCTGTAGGAAAGTGTGTTATGATTATTGATTGAGATCTTTCAAAATAATATCATAGCTTTTCAGCTGCAATAATAATTTTTGGGTTGAGCAAAGTTTCACAAAATGAGCAATTTTGACTACATCTATTTTGCTAAAGTATGCAAAAAAATAATGACTTTGGAAGGGACTCAATTTACATATAGAGGGTTTATCACTAAATGTGGCCTTTTAGGTGGTTTTTAGGCTATTTTTTCTTACATTATGATCTCAAAACTTAATTAACTTTGATGGCACCAGAGGAAGTAGCTGCAGATACAAGTACGTGAAGCAACAGTTGTTCTCAGCTCTGTTCCAGTACCTGTGCATGCTCAGCAGGAGCTGTCCATAGAAGTGTGTAAAAAGTGAGAGTGCTGAGTGTACTCCTACGTAGTTTGGAAAACCCCTTTCTCTGTTAAGGCTGCTCACATATGATTCACCTGCCTCAGCCAGCTTTTAGCTGTTATCCTCCACAGTCCTCCTAATATTCATTCTCTCCAGGCTAACTATCTCCTGATCTAAGAGGTCCCTGTAAATCCCTTCACTGCTGCATCAGTCCCCACTTAAAATTCTGTCTCTAGGATATGACTGATCTGACCCTGAAATGCCCTGTCCACCAACCAAGTCCTGAGGACAAAGAACATGTCCTGGCAGAACCCAAATACCATGATGCACAGAAATTGGGCCATTTTTTATGCCCTGATCTGTCCCCCACTGTCCATTTTGCACTTTCACTGATTACAGGGGGAGCTGAAGGAACTTGACACTTGTCAGGAAGCAATCAGCATGGGAGTTGGTGAAGCTTCAAAGACCACATTGGTTTACCAAGCCAGACTTGGTGATGATGTGAACAAAAGATAAATGGTTCTCAATTGTGCTTGGGAGTGGTTAAGAACCTAGGATCGGTTCGTGTTTCTGGTTGCCAGAAGTGCTTGCAAAGCCAACTTCAGGTTCTTTTGTGTACCGTATTGAGGTGGTGTCTGTAACGTGACTTGGGTATTCTTTTTCTAGCCAGTACCAGCTTTGACAGTATTCTGTTTGACATTTGATGTCATCTGTTAATTGTCTGTATTTCATCTCATTTGCTGGAATGAATAGAAGAAAATTAGCATGCACGCATACTGGTAATATTTTTCCAGATAGAAAGATGGAAGCATTCGTTACACAGAAGCATTCATCAGTATCTGTGGTGAATGCAAAGAGCAAGTCAGTAGTAAGTGACCTCAAGATTTGAGATCAACTTGTTGTTTTAAATTCAGCTTTAACTTCAGCTTTTAATTTAATGTGAGACACAAAATACTAAGATGCTTGCTGATATAGCTGAATTTCAATGTTCAGCAAAAGATTATTTATTATTTGTGTAGATACTAAAAATGTCATTGTAGAATCAGTTCAGAGAGTTCTTTTTAAACACACCTGCAAACACATGCTAAGAAGATGAGGCATTTGTTGAGGTGTATGTGCATAAATGCCCATGTGTAGCCTATTTGTGGAAAGTAACTGGCATGTCATTCAAATGATGAACAGACTGTTAGGACATTGAAGATGAAAACTTTGCAGATCTTTTATTCAGAAATACTTAAATCATCTCCAGTTATAATAGTTTCTCATATTAAATAGTACTGAACCATTCTTTGACTTTTCCAGGAGTAAAAGTAGTATGCAGAGTATGTAGGATTCTGACTCAGTTAAACAGTAAATGGCATAGGAATTTGCACCTTGTATGCATGAGAATTATTATGAGATGTCTGTCATGTTCCTTTTATATGTAATTATAGTCAGAAAGTGCTGAATTAAAGAATATTGCTAGAAATTAAGGGGCTTAGTCTAATACTGAAAAAACAAAAAATATTTCTTTCTGTGCCTACATATGTTTAAAGAAGAATATTTCTTCCTTAGTTCTGAAAAACATAAGATCTAGAGGTCTTGAATTTAATGTTTCATTTTCATTATGATGCACAGCTGGCTAGCTTGCAAGTACTGAACACTCTGCTGAGAAGGGAAAAAAATGTTCATTATATTAAAAACTTGTGTATACATTGGTGAAGGACTAACTTCTGATGGGAAACTGATTGTATTATGAAGTTTTTTGAAATGTTGCTGTATTTATTACAGACCAAGGTTCAGGATTTTGTGTGACTGGTAAAATAGAAGCAGGCTATATTCAGGTTGGAGAACGACTTCTGGCAATGCCTCCCAATGAAACTTGCACTGCAAAAGGTACAGTCTTCAGAAGCATGTTTACTTTCAGGTCAATACTGGGCTAGAAACAGTTACTGAAATGGTAACAGACTGTCAAACTGATACTAACTGTCAAACATAAATTGTGAAAGCATAAAACGAATTTCTTTAGATGTGACTGTGTCTGTATAAATATGTCTGTGAAGAGTATGTGAAATCTCGCATGCTTTTTTTTACCGTATCAGATAATCCAAGTGTTATAGCCTTGTGGCTTTTGACACTGCTTTATGAAGAGCCTGTAAAAGCATTTGAGTTCCAGCAATGTCTATAAAGATACTCAGTACAGGAATCATTAGTATTCAGCTTTACTGTGGAGTGTTTCTGGTGTTAGGAAGCATGAGGATGTTGAATAACCTTTAGAAATTAATCTTATGCATTGGTTGTGAAAAAGCTTGAGAATTAAGTCATCGCTCCTGTTTGATGTTGCAAGATTTGTCACTGATCCTTTCATAGTATCAAACTTTCAGGATATAGTTGTCTTGAGGAGCTAGAAAAGAGATGAAAATTTGATTTAAATTTGAATGTATTTGATTTCTGAAGATAAATAGCTAGACATTAAGTGCTTAGCTGTTTCCTGATTAAGCTTGCTGTCTTTGTACTGCAGACTTGGTTTTGTTTCATATTCAAAAAGAAAGATAAAATTATGATTTTCCTGCATTGGCCAGTGAATAAAAAATTGAGTCCTTGAGATATGAATAGGTTTTTGTATCTAAGTATTTAGCCTGAGTTCAGCAATTTGTTGGTTTGGTTGTCTATTCTGTTCCAAACCCAGCTTTTTCAGTGCTAATTTGGGAAGCTCTTCAGTCTATCAACTTACACAGTTCTATGTACATTATTCACATGTACAGGAATGTTACAATAATGTGAATGAATTGGGATAGCAGACCACTGTAGTCACTCATCTGTGTGGGGAGTGGAGGAAATACCATGGAAAAAGATGTATTTTGTCTGAGTATCTCCAGCAGCGCAATTCTATGGTTTTTCTTTTGTACTGCCTCTCCTATGACTGAAATGCAAATGAAGATTGGGCATATAAATTCATTGAGCATGTACTATTTATATTTAATGAAAAGAAGTAATAATCTAATTTAGCATACAGTATTTACTTAAGGCAGTGTGCACATTAGGATTCAAATTGTTCATTTCAAGAGGCTGAATTTCTTTCATTCTGTGATAATGACAGCTATATCAAATAATTATCAGTGCTGCTTAAAAAATGGTACTTAACATCATTATAGTTGAATCATGCTTTCTGGCAGGTTTTTGGCAAGTGGTTTTGGGAACAAATCTGCAAGTCAAGAGGTACAATCTGCAGCAAAACAAAACTAGATCCTATAAATACATGCAGTATTTCTAAAAAAACAGGTTTTTTCTTTTTCTCTTGGTGCCCACCAGAAACCTCAGGATGTTCAATCAGAGCTAATTAGTCCTCACCCCATCAGCCAGGTAGTCTTTTAAAGAAATTAAAATACATAAAAATCAGAATTAAATTGCTTGTAAAGGTGCTTTCTAATAGATGCTATGTTGCAAACAAAAGGCTTCAGTTACGCTTTTTTATGAAAGAGTCAAGTCAGCAAACCCACTTAAGGTAAATGAAAGTTGACACAGTACCATTAAAGTATATGAAAGATGCGGTCTAGGGTGTGTGTGTGCCTCAAAGGATGGGTGGGGCAGATATGGAGATATTGGTACTACAGCGTTTTCGGGATTGCGTCATCTGTGCTGGTGACAAGGGCCAGGTCCCCTCTTCTGGCTCGACTAAGGCCATGTTATGGTGCAGGGTGTGGTGAGAGAGAATAGTGAATCCCCACCAAGGGGAAAGAAAAGCTTCCTCGGTCTTCTCAGTTAAAAAGCTTTTACTCTCAACCCATTCATACTGAAAATTGATGAGTAATGGTTGATGAAGCACAAATGGCCCAAACAGAGCTGTTTGTTTGTAGCTCAGAACCTAGGTACTTCACTGTGAGGTTCTGTTCTTACTCATTTCCAGGAATCACACTGCACGATGAACCAGTTGATTGGGCTGCAGCAGGAGATCACGTTAGTCTCACTTTGACCGGCATGGATATCATCAAAATCAAGTGAGCAAAACTGGGTTTCAGTCTAAGTAACCGTTTGTTTTTAATGAAAAGCTATATAACTATTACACTGGGCTATATTACAGTGGTTTACTTGAAGAATGATGTGGCTATCAGGATATTTAAAACCAAAGTGATGCATATCACCTGGCTTGCGTGTACAAACGTTGGAAACATCCGCTGCATGTGCAACGGCAGCCTCAGAAGAATACTGTAGGTTTTCATCCTTTGCCCTAGTGCTGACACCAGTAACCTTCCAAGCCCTTTTCTTTTAGACCACTCCTTGGACATTTTAATTGCCAAATACATTCAACCCGTGTTGCTAAATAAAACAAAATTTTTAAAGAACTTCTCAAATTATCAATCATTCTAACAGGATACATGCAAACAACTGCCATTTTGTACTAATAAGTAAATCTGTACAAGTGGAATTGATGGAAACTGTTTATTCAACACCTTTAGCTGCTTGTAAGATTTATTTTCCTAAATGTTTTGCTAAGGGGTGTCTGATAGTGAGGCGCAGCAAATCTCTGTCTTTTCCAGTCTGTGGGGTCCATGCTAAGCATGAGCCTCAAGCTTTTAAGTATCAGTTGTTGTTCAGGCCAGATAATTGGATCCACAATTTGTTCACCTTTTTTACATTCCAGTTGGACTTCAGACAGAAAACGTTCAAGCTACTCTTTGAAAATCTCCTTGCATTGATAGTTTTTCAAATCTATGCTCTGATTTAAGGGTAAAGTACAGGTATTCTGTGTGGCCATTTCATAGTTGGGTGGGATTCTCAGTGGTGAGAGGGCGAGGGAAGCCTTGTAGTTGTTGAATGAAGTCTTGAGTCAATTTGTCATTTGTCTTTTGGAGATCTGTTAGAATTGTCAGAAAAGCTATGAATTTTCAAGTCCTCTTGATATTGATGAAATTTGATGTATATGTTTAATCATGCTGTTTTTTCTCTTCTCTCATGTTTTCCTGTGTGGGATTAATTTCCTTTCATTTCAGATGGCTTAAACTAGCCCCTGTGAAAAAGCTGTGTCTAGTCTACTTACCAATTTGTAACAAGCACCAGCTTTCTTGTGACTCCGTATAGAATTTTTTGGAAATGAGTGTTGTGAAAGCTCAGGTTTTGAGTCCTGATCATGATGTTACCTTATTATCCAGAAAATATTTGAGCTACAGGCAGCAGTACTGCAGTTTTGGGCACCCTGCAGTATTTTACGCTGTTGAACGGAAACCCTCAATCTCTGAATGAAAGTCTAATTCTTAAAAATATCTACGCACAGGAAACAATGACATTTTCAGAAACTGATTAACAATGGACGTAATTGTTCAGTGAACTAGACAGAGCCCTTCATGCATACACACAAAATAAAGGTAGACATTGTCTAGGAACACATTTTGTTACAGGCTTCAATACAGTGTTCCTGGATATCCAGACACGTACGCCCCCCCACCCTGCTTATATTAAAGTGGTGTTGCTTTTCCTTTGCTTGTCTTAATCACTGCACTGGAAAAAGATAATTATTTAACACTTTGATGTCAAGAGCACCTGTTTGTTTGATTTTTTTTTTTTTTTGTTCTCTCTTCTAGTGTGGGCTGTGTATTTTGTGATCCCAAAGAACCCATTAAAGTTTGCACTCGGTTCAGAGCTCGGGTTCTCATCTTCAATATTGAGGTTCCAATTACTAAAGGATTTCCTGTAAGTCTCTGTGAAAACTGTGTTCATGGCAGGTTGCTCAGGGCTTTTCCTCTCTGTTTGACCTCCTGCATATTAGACACATTCAGAATGCAGAAGTGGTTCTGTCTCTCCAGAGGAAACAGATTCTTCTGTAATTTGAAGTGGATAGAAAGGGTTACTGTGGCTGTTTAGGCATATTCTTACTGGCTTTTAATACGTAGCTGAGCCATTTCAGAGAATGTGAGTTCCACCACAGCTAGGCTTTAGAAGCTCACATCTTGTGCAAATATAGTGATGCACTTAAGTGTAAGATACCTTTTAAGATACCTTTTAAAATAAATAAAATATCAGTTCATGCTACAGAACTCCACTGGGGTGGCAAAAGCATAACACTAAAGGATGAAAAATGTATTTATGATGCCATAAAATATGGCCTTTGTGTCATATTGGTTGTGATCACAAAGTTTAGGAACTAGAAACAGTTACTGGGTGTGAGGCAGACACTCCTGTGAGAGAAGTTTTGTAAGTATTTGTTTAAAAAAAATCAGTCTTAAAACAAGCTGCTGTTTTCAACTATTAACACCTAGGATTGCTGATTATTGTAGGATGTTTAATAACTGCAAAAAATATTTTCAGGTGCTTTTACACTATCAAACAGTAAGTGAACCTGCAACTATTACAAGACTGTTGAGTGTCCTGCACAAAAGTACTGGTGAAGTGACAAAGAAAAAACCGAAGTAAGTGTTATGAATAGTTAATAATTACTCAAGAAATGGGTTGACGTTTAATACACAGTATATCAAACAGGTTCTCCTATGAATCAATTGTATGTTATAAGAATATCCTTTTACTGTTTTAGTTGGTTTCGTGTTTGGATTTCAATGTGCTTTGCAAACTGAAAAACCTCCTGCCCTCTTGATAAATGCAGAGCACCTGAGTGACTTAGGCCTAAGGTCACTTGCAGAATTGGGAATGAAGCCTAGATCAGCAGCCCTTAATTTACAGGATTTTTTTTTCTCCTTCTCTCTCTTTTTTTTTTTTAAACATCATTTCTTCTTTTACTGTTAAAGCATGAGATCCTTATATAATTCTGGAGATGGCTAACTGTCTAAAACACACTTGACTAGACAGTGTGTCAGTGCAAAAGAAATTTAGAGAGTCTTCCCAATACAACTGCAGTAACAGCCCTCTAGTTATTTAAAGCTGTATTTGGCTAGAAATGCTATTTGAGACATACAACATTTGCATAATAATCCTTTTCCAGAAATTTCGTGGCTGAAACTGTTGCAAACTTCTACAAAGCAATGAATTGGCTCTTTAGTTGTGGGGTTGAAACAAGACTTGATTTCCACTTGACATGAAAAAACAGGAGTTAATGAGATAATTAGCTTCAAAACAATTTGTTAGATGCTGTGGTGAGTGCCAGTAAGTTTTTGAAGAAAACTTAGATGCCTTATTAAAATGTATACTCCAGGCAAATGAGTTTTCAGTCTCATGGTTTGGGTTATACTTGAAATCAATCTTGATAATTGTACTCTGGGCTTTCTAAAATGATTTTTTCCATTTATTCAGTGTTCTTTTCTTCATTTATCCATGCATACATTTCTAATAGTTTTCTGCTTTTTTACCTGTAGGTTCTTGGCTAAAGGCCAGAATGCTCTAATAGAACTGCAAACTCAAAGACCTGTTGCTCTAGAGTTGTACAAAGATTTTAAAGAGCTGGGGAGGTTTATGTTACGTTACAGTGGTTCCACTATTGCTGCAGGAGTTGTTACAGAGGTATGGCATTTTTGTAATAGACCTTCTGTACTGCAGAGGTATGATGTTATGGTTAAGACCTGTTTTACACCCTATAGCTGAAAAGTGAGGGTTTTTTCTGCCAAAAAAGAGACAGTGCTTCAGCAAGCTGTGAGGAAAACTTGTCATGATTCTGTTTAATTTATTAGGGGTAAAAATTACTGTGTTTAGAATTTCCCCTCTTTCCCCTTGACTTAAAATACTTCAGTCTTTTTGAAATCTGCCTGTATGAATATACTGGAAGCAGTTTGTAAATAGTAAGTGTTGGCCATTTTAACTGTCTTTAGGTTGGGTCCAATGTCTTTTTCTGTTAAAATTAAAGACAACTGTACATTTAATTCTTACTGATGCCAAAAAACATTTTCTGATTCTGTGTGAGAGGAAACAAAAACTATGGGGCAAAACATAAATGTTTTGTCTTCTTCTAGAAGCAAAAAATAAGAATGTCCCTCTATCTGTCCCTTTAAAAAATCTTGCACATTAAACAAGTTCTGGTACTGAGAACTTAAGGCTGAAGTCATTTAATATCAAAACTTAGAATTAGAGCATGAACTTTTCTGGTTTCTCGATGTATGCGTAGGAATGATGTGCTAGGTCAGTCACAGGCCTTATGGGTGTATAATGCTCCTAAAAATCTGTCTGGTCTTAAATAAGATCCAGAAATAGGATGGATTGAACCCGTTTTTCATTAAATTTGAGGTGAGTGGGATTCTATTTAGATTTGGAATGTTTAGAGCTAGACTAACATTTGTAGAATTGGAACTAAATAATCTCTTTGATATGTTATTTGGGAATTGCTATTTTAGTAGTCGTCTTCTTGTTCCAAGAATTAAGTGGAAAAGAAGTTATTTTTTCCACAACTACATAATACTGAAAAACACTGAGATCATTTTACACTTAGTACTTAATTTTTCACCATAGGGTTTTTTTCTGTTTGCTTATATTTTTAGATTAAAGAATGACAGTGGTGACAGAATTTCCACCGTCCAAGCGAAACTCAATCAGATATCCAAACTTCTGTGTAAGAATCCAATTATTTAAATTGAAGGAACAAGTGCAATTAACTGGGGAGAAGATGGTGGTGACAAAAGTCAAATTGTGTGAGACATCTGGGGATCCCTTCATCAGTCTCCCCTGCTGCAGAACAAGATGCCAACTGACAAGGAACTGCAAGTGTTGCACTTCTTGATCTTAAGAATCTCATGAGTTTGTCCATGTGGAACTTAGCCCTTAGAGAAGTTGATGGAAAAATATTAGAAAGTTGAATTAGAGAAAAAGATGTTGAATTATCATGAAACAAACTCCTTACTTCCAGACATAAATTGTTTACATATTTTCTTTGATTGCTTTTTTGCTGCACATTAATTCAGTAAAGTAACTTTATTGGTCTAAAATATTTTTAGGTTTGAGTTGAATGCATATTCAGGGGAAAAAAAAAAACTATTTACCTTGTTTTCAAGAGAATGGCATGTAGTATTATCATGGGATTGTTTTTCCTGTCCCAAAATTTATTTAAGAAAAAAGAAATTTTCCTTTGCTGTGTAGTGGAAGCTGTGCCAACTTTGGCTAATTTTATTTTTTAAACAGTAAGAATAATAAAATAAATTTGTCTGAGCATTTTTGTCTCCTTCATCTTTTGTTATTTAAACGCTCCTAAATTGTGTTAAACCATTCTTCACTTACCATAACTGAGAGGTTTTGGAGTAAACTTATGAGTTAAAATGCGAAACCGGCATCCAACTTGGCTTTCTGAAGAAATAAATTCAGTTTTTTCTCATGTTACTCAGTGCAACCACTGCGCATACACATCTCTTTCATCCAGACTCAGTGCTCTTTTGAACAAAGGCTGACAGTTTAAGCTTGTGGTGTCTGCTAAAGCCAAATTGTGCTGACTTACGCCTGTAACTCCTTCCTGCTTTTCAGTAATAGGGCAGATGAAACCTCCCAGCTAAAAGGAGGGTCCTTCTGCCACCTCCAGCTCAGGTTAGACACACTGTACCACAATTTGAAGTTGTTTTGGTAGGAATTTTGAGAGGACCTTAGGTATTTCAGGACATGTATGTAAGTGCTGAGGGGAGACAATTCACCTTTGCCCAGAGTTAGTAGTGGGAAGCAGGAACTGAAGCACCCTCTCCAGACCATCGGTCTGTGGGGTTAACTGAAGTAAAGATGTGTCCAGAGTAGTGAAGAACACAAAAATGCTGTAGTTGTTATTTAGTTCACAGTCCTGTATGGTCTGTACCTACTCTTCCCACGTGAATTTTTTTTTTATAGTCAACATTTTTTGCACTTAGGTGCTTTAGCCCCAGTTCAACAGCTACTTGCACTTGACCACATAGATGAATTGTACTGTTGACTGCACAGATATTTGTAGAAGCATCACCAATGCTTTACATGGAAATGACTTTTGTAAAAGCTTTTGAATGTGAAATACCTGAAAAACCGTTACTGCCAAGTTTGAATTACCACTATTTGTTATGTCTTTTTATAGATCAAAAAATGTACTTAAATATTTACCAGTTTCAACATGCCTTCATTAGATTCCACAGATTTATACTGCCAAGCTCCTGCATTGAACCTGTTCCACTTGAGCTTGCCTTCAAACTTTGAAAATGTTTAGGTTGCCCTTAAGTCAGGGGGCAGTTACAGTCTTCAGTTCTAAGACTTGCAAAAATTCCTTACTGTTTATAGACAAGGAAGTGTGATACAGGGTGAACCTCTGATAACTCTTCTCAAACACATCTGCATTAAATTGTGAGGCTCACTTTTCTGTGATGGCCAAAAAGCTACTGCATGCTTTCCCAGTTTGCAGCTTGGAAGAAGCAGAGGTATTACATAATCCAGTTTCAACGTGACTGCACTACCTTTCAACACAGATTTGAACTCTGCCCAGAGGTGCCACTTGGTTGAAGCATAAATGATCTGTTGTTGTGCAATAGAAGTGTATCACCTTTCTTCAATGAAAATATGATTGCATGTTGATCCACGTGACACTTGATGGCTTGGCAGTTGTCTAGGGTGCAAAACCTTCCTAAACTGCTGACTGAGATGTTCACTGTCTCCTGGGGAGAACATACTGCTCTCTGGGTGTAGTGTTTTGAATCTCTCTGGAGAACAAGGAGGTGGCATGCAATCTTAAAGCAATTTGATAATCCTCAGCATTGTCTTGGAGAACATGTCTTCTACACAGCTCTTACTGGGCAGTTTAGGTTCTTGGGAAGTTAATGGAAAAACTAATTACATGTAACAGACTTATCTGTAGTAAGGTGGCTTCCACTGGAGTATCTATGGAAGGGAAAACATGACAGCCAGAGTCTTACTTTTTTAGGGGAAAAAACCTGATGAATTTCTGGCAACATATAAGAGTGTAGTAGATAGGATTGTGCTCCTCAACTGTTTGAATTGAGGGGTCACTCAGCTGTTTGTGTTGTTTGATCTTTGAGGATATTGGTGGAAAAGTTTCTTACTGCTTAAAATCTTTTGGTTTGATAGGTGCATTGGTTTTGGGGATACAAGGGAAAGTATTGATAAAACAGTGAACATGAACTGCAGGCATGCTGGTCTTAAGTGTCTTTTCTTTTGTCTGCTGACATTTAGAAGCAGGTTCCTGGCCAGATGTTTGAGTGTTGAATTATTTTGTTTAGTTGTTGCAAAATTGCCTTCGAACTGTAACTTCAAAAACTGTTACAGGTAGAAATTCCCCTGTCAAACCATTCTTTCTCTCTTTTTTTCAGTACTTCATTTCCTACAGACAGAATAAAGCTGGTTTCCAGCAACTGTGCTGTTCTTCCCTCCTTGCTTCAACTCCTAGAAAAGAACCAAGTGTCACAGAAATACAAATTTTTTTCCCCTTTGCTCTTTCCTGCTGTTGTTGCCAGGGTTTGTTCCCACTTGTAAACAAGTGGTGCAGGGAAGACAGAGATGGGGGAGGAGTTTGGACTCACTGTGCAAATACATACAGACTTACTAATCTAAATCGATGCCTCGTTGAAAAAAATCACAGGTGAAGCAAGCAGTCAACAATGGCTCACTCAAAGGCTCTCTTAGTGCTGGAAAACTTCATAGGTGGCAGATTTGTTCCTTGTTCCTCCTACATAGACTCCTATAATCCATCCACAGGGGATGTCTATTGCAGGGTTCCAGACAGTGGCAAAGAAGAGGTGAGTACTGTCCACTTGTACAAAGAAGTGAAAAATGTTAAATGCCTGTAACAATAACCTTTTGAGTGAGTGAGGCTGGAGGTGAGAGAACAGAAAAATGATGACTTCAATGCTTAAACAAGTAAATTCTTGATTATATTGTAGTGTTGAGTAATCCACTGCTGTGGCAGCAAATGCTGTCATTTTTTTACATTTTGCTATTAGAAAGTTATGGTCTGGATTCTAAGCTGGTGTGAATCAACAAAGCTTCAGTAACTTGCATGGAGCTCCTTCAGATCACATGGTGCGAGATGCCTTGTGCATAAGTTAACAATAACACCCAGACAGGCTGTAAATATAAACAGTCTGTGAGAACAGTGTTTATTGATCTCTTCTGTAAATAAATTTAGAGGCACCATATGCAACTGTGTTCTCCCTTAGTGTCTTGATGATTTGCAGTTTTCATTTAAAAGGGTTTTTGGCTTGGTGTCTCTTCTCTGAAGATGGTAAAAAGCTTCCAGACTTCTCTGGTTTTGATATTAGCAGTTGGATATTCAGTGACTGTGACGAGTGTGTTTCCTTATAACATACCCTGTCCTCTGCATCCATAGGGTTTCCTGGTCTTGTGCTCTCTACTGGGGTGAATGTTTCCTGGAACCTTGTACGTATTCAGGTGTGGATGGGCAATGATGTTCATGGAAGGGGAGCTGCAGTTTCATTGATGCTGCTTTATAGGGGACCTACGAGTCTGTCCGAAATAGTGTTTCAGACTTAGTGGAGAGGAAAGTGACTGGACAAGCTTGGATAGCACAGAGGGCTTGGAAAATATTGTCATATAGTGGACAGCATTTTGAAAATGTTTTTTAGAACAGATTACTACAGTGTGTAGCTGTTCCCTTTGCTTGCATTTCAGCCTTATTGACAGCTTCTCTCAGCAGAAACCTTTGCACTGTAATTTCAACTGGGTAAATATTTGTTAGATGCTCATGACCAAGGGTTAAAGAGTAACAGGTTGGGTTTGTTGGAATACATCTGTGTAAGCTCATTCCAATCCTAATTATGCCTGAAAAGTTTGCTTTTCGATATGCAAGTGCAAATCTTCGTGTCCATTCATTTGTCCAAATCATTTAAAAGCAAGAGAGGTCTGAGAATGCCAGAGGCTGCTGGCCACTCTAGAGATACATTTCAAACATCCTAAGAGCAATGCTTTTCTCTTTCAGCTTTCTGAGTCAGTGTTTGTGTGTAGCAATGGGAACCCATTAAAGACCTGTGAATTTGGTGAGTGCTTTAGTCCTGCCTTTAGACAGCTGTACAAGAAGGTGGTGCTCTGCAGAGCTGGCATCCACTGGTGACTGATGGAATATGCTGAAGAAAATGCAATCACATACTACTTGAGGATATCTAGAGATACCAAATAAGCATCTAGACCAGAGTTCAACAAAGGACTCAGGATGCTGGTTTCTAGCAAGGCTCAATGTCCAGTTGCATATTATCTTGGTAAATTTTACTGGGAAGTTACGTGAAACAAGGGGAGACAGTGAGTTTGTTGCTGACCCCAGAGTTTAACACCAGGTCAGCTCCTGTGGCCATTTTGGCCACTTTCTGCCAAAAACATTGAATGTACTTTATTTCTAGGGGTTAGTTTATTCCCCAGCTAGATATGTTACATTCCACATAGCAGTACCACAGCAAGACAAGCAGGTGCCCTGAGTATCCAAAAGACAGGCTGATGAGGACTGATTAGTGCTGGCGAATATCTACTTTAAAACCACTTCTCTTTAAAGAACCTGGCTCCTGCACATCATCCCCTGCAAAAGCAAACATCTTGTCCTGAGGGCAGTTCAGCATGGGGTATTTTGATAGCAACCTTTTAAGATGGTTCTGGATTGTGTGTTGTTTCTCTGTGTCTGTCTCACACAGAAGAGGAAAGCAGAAGGAAATGTTTCAGACACAGGAGTTCATAGTTGAATTCTTATGCGTGCTTTCTTTCTGTCTTGACTTTCTTTGCTGGTTTTTGCTAATCAAATTAAGTAACTGTTTAACCTTTGTATGCTTAGTTCTTCTCTACAAATCTCTCTCCTTTTTTCCTCTTACTTTTTCTTAGATTAATCTACTGCCACTTAATTCTTTCCTTTGCTAATTTTCTCTTCTGCTGTTTGTGAAAAAGCAGTATTTTTGTCCTTCTTCTAAACCTACTGAAGGGTTAAAAATGCAGACAATATTGATTATCTCCTCTCTTGGCAGCACCTGGTGGAAAAGGCCACAGAGGAGAGGACAGATGAGCAGCAGCAGCATCAAAGGATGGGAGGGTGGAAGAACAAATTAATTAGTGAAGGTGGTATGGTTTCACAGAGGGCAAATATTTTCAGGGTGGCGTGGCATCTGCACTGGACTCACTCAGGAAGCTGCAGTTCCCCTTTCCCAGGCCTGGTTTGGTGCTCTTCAGCTGTTCAGTGGCTGACAGCCTACTGCCATCGGCACTTGAGCAGGAGGTTGTTGAACTACAGTCGAAACAGAAGAGTCTAAGTTTCTGAGCTTGGCCAGTGGTCCGTGTGACTCTCTGCACGTTGCTTTATTTCCCACCTTGCCCCCTGCACTCACGTTGTTCTGGCTTTCAAACTCTGGGTGTTATTTTTCAGGACCCATAAATTCTGATGTGTGTGGGAGGGGGAAGAAGGGGTGGATAGATTTTATTTTTTTTGCTGGCTTGAACTTTTGTGCCCTCATTAATAAAAAGTCTTTGGAGCATCTGTAGATTATTTTGTGACAGTTTTTATAAGACCCGTCACAATCTGAAAGAACAAATCCAGAACTCAGTTTTGTGGAATTGGTGGAAAGGAGCCTGCAGTGACTTCATGGGAACTAGCAATGTGGCAACATTCAGAGAGGTCATAATGGTCTGATTAATATTGCATCAGCATCCTCCTAGTTACTGATTTGGCAGATTTCCAAAACTGAAGAAATTGTATGAGCAAAATTTTAGGAACACAGCTAAGATAGCTTTGACTAAACCACCACTCTGATCCATGTATTAGACATTGGGAGTATTGAATACATAGGAAGCAAAAGCTGGGAAATAGGCAGTTAATTAAAATATGGAAGGGTACTGATGACCAGCTTTAGTTAGTGTGAGACTGGTAGATGTGAAGAAGAAACTGCTTATAAATCAACAGATGAATGACACAGGTAATTTCCATTTAAGAGTCCAGAGGAAGTGACTGATGGGACAGAAAGCCTTCTGCTGAATTTTAATCCTTTGAAGATGGGTCTGCTTCAGAAAAGTGCTGATAATCTGCCACTGTTCAGAAATGTCAGGCTGAAGGACCATGGACTAGTCATGTACATCTCAAGCAAAATATTGATAGGAGTAGTGTACATCTGTATAAATGCATATAATGATTCTTATCTGGAGGCTTTGTTAGGTGTCTGGTAAGAGAACTGACTAAATTCCCAGAGTTTAAAAAGGAGCTTTTTTTTTTTCTGTGAGGGCATTAACGACTTCCTAATTGATCAGGTAAGATAAAATTTTTCTCTGAGTGTCCATTCCCTAAATATATTCTTAGCCCTTGCTTGAACCAAATGGTGGAAATCAAGAGCTAGCAGAGCATTCAGTCCATTTCTTCCCCAGCCCCTTACTTTCATCATTGCCTGGTGTGGCTGAAGTCTTGTGTTGCAAGGGTTGTGCATGTTTGGACTGAAGCTGCATTGGGTCTGGGGAGATTGTTGCTCTTCCCTCCATGAGAAACAAGGTTCTTTTTTGTTTTGGCCAGTGGCACCTGCTGATGCCAGTTGACCAGTCCAACATTTCTTCCACGCCTGGAAGGTGGCCCACAAGTTGCTGTAATTTGGAGAAAAACGAGAGTTCCAGTGGAAGTTTCTTTACTAGATACTCTGTTTCAG
This sequence comes from Leptocoma aspasia, assembly GCA_013399835.1. Classification (NCBI taxonomy): domain Eukaryota; kingdom Metazoa; phylum Chordata; class Aves; order Passeriformes; family Nectariniidae; genus Leptocoma; species Leptocoma aspasia. Next base: position 358,774 of record VXAX01005455.1, on the reverse strand, counting down.
TAACACTTCTTGAGTTACAGGGTAGTGTCTTGATAACAATGGAGAAGCTCTAAGGAGTTGTCATCTTCTCAGCAATGTGGTCTGGATTTTTAGTCTCTGAAATATGAATTCATCTGCTGAGTGTTTAATATTTTCTTAAGCCTTTCATTCACCATCCCTCTTTTTTTTTTTTTTAGGTGGAAGCTGCTGTCAATGCTGCCAAAGAGGCCTTCCCAATTTGGTCCTCAAAAAGTCCATTGGAAAGATCTCAGATCCTGAACAAATTGGCAGACCTGATTGAACATGACCTGGAAGCGTTTGCACAAGCAGAGTCAAAGGATCAGGGTAAGAACTGGAACTGTTGGTGTCAAATATAGTGTGCCTTGCTGAATATTGAAATGGAGGATTTGGATGAAATTTTTTATGGTATGAACTGTTGGAGCAAATTGGAGTTGATATGCATGAACCTTGAGGAGGTTTTGGATTTGGGATTCCTGGGGCATTCTTGCTTTTCAGAATTGCTGACTTTGACTTCAGTTGTAGATATTTGGAATTCATTACTAGAGGGGAGCTGTCGTTACTGACTATGGTTGCATTGTGCTGGGCTTTACTTGGGCACAGGACAAAAGACATTTCCCAAAAGACACACAAATCAACTTTCAGAGCAGGCTATAAAGCAATGTTTCTGTCCATGATGACAGCAGCATGTTTGTTTTTGTTTCAGGAAAAACGATTACGTTTGCCAGAACGGTGGATATCCCTCGGGCTGTGCACAACTTCCGATTCTTCGCCTCGTCCATCCTTCATCACGTCACAGAGTGCACCGAAATGCCAGCCATGGGCTGTGTGCACTACACCTCGAGGGCACCTGTAGGAGTTGGTATGATGATCCTCAGGTGCTGAAAAGCTTGGCAGAATGTCTGCCTCAGTAGGGGCTCAGCAAAGAAAAGATTCTTTTGAAAGCATTTATTGTCTCTGAGTCATGTGCTAAACATGGGCTTGTCTGCTAAAGCCATCAGCAACTCCATGTAAAATCAGTTATGCTACNTATGTTATATATATATATAATATAAATAACATATAACATTAAATATATGTGAGTTCTCCACATTTACACTTGAATTACTTAAACATAAAAGTGGCCTTGTAAAACTTCTCTTGAGCAGTGGAGAATATGACTTTTTCTGGTAAAATTATTCTCATTAGGAGAAGTCCCTCACTGCATCTACTCCATCAAACAGAAAGAAATCCGGTGGCTTTTGTAAGGAGTCACATGTGACAATTACAGCTATTTTTCATAATTTCCTTTTAATATGTAAAGTGAAAATATTCCTAAAGGCAATTACTGAAAAAATAAAAAACAGCTTTAAAGAGAGGAGAAAGCAGGAATATGATCTGAGCTGGCACATTCAGCCTGGAGAAGAGAAAGCTCCTGGGAGACCTACAAGAGATCTTAAGGAAGGACTTTTTACAAGGATATGTAGTGATAGGACAAGGGGTAATGGCATCAAACTGAACGAAGCNAAAAAAAAAAAAAAAAGATTGCACACCTAAAAAGCTTAATCTATTGCTCTCACCTTCACAATCTCTCTTGTGTTTTGTCCGTGTGTGTTTGTGGTTGAGCATTACAGCTGTGGATCAGTGAGATGTGCAGAGCACTGAGCTCCTGCTCCAGCAGGGACAGTGGGATCGCCTTCTCCTTTGGGAAAGCAGTCGTAGTCTGTGACTCGAGTGCACGTGGTTGAATAAACCACTCTAGCTGGGGAATTGCTGAACTCGGCCACTAGATGCTGCTGCTGCTTCAGAAAATAAAGTGGTTGTCCTGAGCTGACAAGTAAAGGTGTTGCAACAATTTCATTATTAGGTTATGTTATATATATATATAATATAAATAACATATAACATTAAATATATGTGAGTTCTCCACATTTACACTTGAATTACTTAAACATAAAAGTGGCCTTGTAAAACTTCTCTTGAGCAGTGGAGAATATGACTTTTTCTGGTAAAATTATTCTCATTAGGAGAAGTCCCTCACTGCATCTACTCCATCAAACAGAAAGAAATCCGGTGGCTTTTGTAAGGAGTCACATGTGACAATTACAGCTATTTTTCATAATTTCCTTTTAATATGTAAAGTGAAAATATTCCTAAAGGCAATTACTGAAAAAATAAAAAACAGCTTTAAAGAGAGGAGAAAGCAGGAATATGATCTGAGCTGGCACATTCAGCCTGGAGAAGAGAAAGCTCCTGGGAGACCTACAAGAGATCTTAAGGAAGGACTTTTTACAAGGATATGTAGTGATAGGACAAGGGGTAATGGCATCAAACTGAACGAAGCTAGGTTTAGATTAGATGTTAGGAAGAAATCCTTTACTGTGAGGGTGATGAGGCACTGGTATAGGTTGCCTGAAGAAATGGACAAATGCCCCAACCCTAGCAGTGTTCGAGGCCAGGTTGGATGGGACTTCGAGCAGCCTGGTCTAGTGAAAAGTGTCCCTGAGGGGTTGGAACCAGATCATCTTTAAGGACCCTCTCAACCTAAACCATTCTCTAATTACTTTCACTTGCTCTTTGCTAACACGAAGTATTGCCACAGACCAGTTGTTGTGAATTATTGTTATGGCTAACCTTGCATTAATGTTCTGCAAAACACAAAAAAACTTCCTGAGAATATAAAATTCTGCCCTAAAGAAGCAGCAAAACTTATTCAGAGAGTTCAGCTGATCACTTTTAGAAGCATTTGCACAGATCTTTTAAGAAGTTATCTCTCTGTGAGAAATGCTGCAAATGTATTGTACATTTGTCTGGAAATAAAAGCCATGGCCAAATTCCCTTCATAGATCTGAATTGGTGTATTACTGCTTAATACACCAATTAAGCCAACAAGGTCAGAGAAATGAGTTTTGTATCCCAGCAGACTGACCTCCTGTCTTTGTGGTTTTGTTTTGTAGCTGGTTTAATCAGTCCTTGGAATTTGCCACTGTATTTGTTGACTTGGAAAATAGCTCCTGCCATTGCATGTGGAAATACTGTGGTTGCCAAGCCAAGTGAGATGACATCTGTCACAGCCTGGATGATGTGCAAGCTCTTGGAGAAAGCAGGTAAGTCCTGTAGCATGCTAAGGAACAGGAATAGAATGGAAATGCTTGTCTGTGCACCAGGTTTTTTTTAGCTGCAGAAATCAGAAGGTGCTCAAAGGCTTTGGGAAAGACTGCTGTAGCTGAATGTTGCACCGGAGAACGAAAGGCTTTCTCTGTCCTACAATCCTGTCTCCCCAGTCCAGCTATTGCTCATTTTTTCCCACTATCTTCTGATGAAAAGTTTTACCCCTCCTGCACTCCACTTACAGATGTCCTGAGTCTGTGGTGCAAGCAAAAGAGCCATGAGAGAATAAAGGAGTGAGAATCAGCTCTTGGTAACAGTGTCATGGCTGTATTTGGTGCACTGTTAATTAAAACTGGAAGAACAGTTGCTTGTTCCCTGAATGACTGTACACTGCATCTCTGGTGATGCATGTCAGACAAGCTTGATTAGTGGAACTGGTTTTATCATTTAACCCATGACCCATAGAGCTGTCTAACATCATGGATTTCAGCTACTACTGAAGTTAAGGGTTAGTATTTTTCACCCTCGAGCTGCTGGTAACTTTCTAACTCAGGGACAAAACAAAGTGAAGTGATACTCTCCGAGCGACAGGAGGGTACAATGACTGTGTGCCTTTGTCCCCATCAGGGTTGCCTCCTGGGGTGGTGAATGTCGTGTTTGGAGTGGGCGCCAAGGCAGGAGAGGCCCTGGTGTGCCACCCCGACGTGCCTCTGATCTCCTTCACGGGCAGCACGCTGACGGCCCAGCGGATCACGGAGAAAAGTGCTCCACACTGCAAGCGGCTCTCGCTGGAGCTGGGAGGCAAAAACCCCGCCATCGTCTTCGATGATGCCGACTTGAGCCAGTGCATCCCCACCACCGTGAGGTCCAGCTTTGCCAACCAGGTGCCTCCCACCCCTGTGACACATAAACCCCGTTGGCAGCAGGAGGGGCGCGTGTCTGAGGGTTTGTGTGCGTGCGTGCGCCTGCCTTTGGGTCTGAATCTCCAATTGTCAAGGTCTATTTCAAGATCGTGTTTGATCTAAAATCCTAAGTAGAAAAATATGAAAAAGGTTTCATTAATCCACAAGGAGGGAAGCAAAGTAATAAAAGGCTCTTCTTTGTGCTCTCCATCAGAAGATAACAACGTGTTATTACTCCTCTCAAAGTACATAAATTTCTTATCTCTCAGGGAAGCAGCTGCTTTAAGTCCCACTGTGCAAGTAAGTGGGAAGCTTGTTGATTTGCTAGAATCAAATTAGGGGACTTCCCCCAAAATTTTACCAGCGTTATTCTTCCCTCATCACCACTCTCAGGAGACAGCACCAAAGCCAGGAAAATGTACCTAGGCAAATGTTAGAAAAATAGCTTGATGTCAGAGAGAGATCATTCAGAGTTGGAAATCATGTTTTGTATAAAAAATGTTGGAGAAGAAAACATGAAATCAATACAATTAGATTTACTTATGGTAGTGATTGCATGATACTGGTGCTGTTTTGCCTTTTCCTTCTCCTTTTGTTTCTTATCTGGGGAAAAAATCCCACTTTGCAGTGCTGGTTAACGTAGTTTGCGCTCCTGAGGATGCAGGGACACAAGTGAACTGGGTTGTAATTCCTAGTACATGACAATAGTGCAATGGAATATGAACCAATATTGTTGATTTGTTGTTTGTTTCTTTTTGGTAGGGTGAGATCTGTCTCTGCACCTCCAGGATCTTTGTTCAGAGGGGAATATACAGTGAGTTTTTGAAGAGGTTTGTGGCAGAGGCCAAGAAGTGGAAGACTGGGAATCCCTCAGATCCTACAATCAATGTGGGAGCACTAATAAGTAAAGAGCATCTAGAAAAGGTGATGTTACATTGAGTTTATATGATTTCATCTCATCTTTTAGAGGGCTACAAAAGGTAGTTCAGGACTATGTGGGAAAGGATCTTGTCATCTCCAAGATTAGCTCTGAGGAATGATACCTCAAAGCCATTATAAGGTATCTTTTTAATGAAGTTTCTGTTGCCTGTGGCTTGGGATCATGTGATTACTCTGAAAAAAAATCAAACTCCCTGGGGAAAATAATTTAAAATGGCAAAAGAATATTTCCTCCTGTTTGAATGAGATAATTCTAATGGTTTCTAAGTCCTGAATTTATACTCAAAAATCTTAGAGTTCAACACCATTTTCTTGGATTTTAATAGTGCATTTGCTAAGATCACTAATTTGTCTAATAAGTTAGTTGACAAGGTAAAAGTTTTATTTTTATATCACTCTGTCAAATTCTGGCTTGTACAAAACAGTTTCCTAGAATTGCTTGCAGTAATTTGCAATGGTCTTTGTGTGTGTGAGATGGTGCACAGTTAGACACAGTCTGCTTTAGTGGCTTACATGAAATGAAAGTTGTGGTGTCAGAGTTCAGGGAGAGCGGATGCTTATATCCCAGAACTCTCTGACGCAAGAAGCAGACCGAAAAACCACAGAGTGAGAGAAAGCCAGACCTTTGATATGCTCCTGATGCTTCAGAAGGTTCTCCAGGTTCTCTTGTTCTGAAGTAGAGTGGTAGAAACACCCACCTCCTGACATCCTTAGTCTGTAGCACCACTGAGAACTTCCAAGTTTTACCTACCAAGGTGGCTAAAAGAAGAAAAAGATAAGGAAGTCCTGTGGTATTTCTGTGGTCTTTCTGTAAGGAGAGAAACCAGGCAACGATTGCAGAACAGCAGAAGCAGATCAACAGTACATCCTGTGTGTTCAAGGTAGCAAGCTCAGGGTAGCAGCAGCCACGGAAATATCTTCAATGATTTATTGATGAGATTTTCTGTAGCATTCATGGCTTCATCGTCCTAGTGGCATGTAAACATTCAAAAAGCCTTGCCTGCGAGGCAGGAAAATACTGCTGATTCCTTGGAATGAATGAGTGAACCATGGCGTGGGATATATGGCAAACTGCCCAGGCTCCTGGGAGAAGGGAGGAAGGCTCTTGGACCACTTGTGTTTCCACCAAGGGCCCTACCCTTTTGACAATACTTAGTGGGAAGGGCCAGCAGTGCTCTCTGCTAGGCTAGTAACTGTTAGGAAAGAGAAAACAATTGCTTTTTTCAGCAAGAAATACACAGCTTTGCATATAAAGAAACATAACAAAAGTTAGGGAATGCTGCCCTCTGTTGTCAGAGGGCAGCATGTTCCAGCTGACGTTGCTCAGGGGCTCCTGCTGTGTGAACCCTTGGGATTTGGTGTCCTTTAGCAGTGATGTTTTTCTTCTGCTTCCCCAGGTAAGGAACTATGTGAAGAAAGCCCAGGCTGAAGGAGCCAGAATCCTCTGCGGAGAGGGAGTGGATCCTTTGGCCCTCCCACCTGGCAACCAGAAAGGCTATTTCATGCTGCCCACAGTTATTGCTGAAGTCAAGGATGAATCTTGTTGCATGCAAGAAGAGATCTTTGGTCCTGTGACATGTGTGGTAGCATTTGATACAGAAGAAGAGGTGATCAAAAGAGCCAATGGTGTGAAATATGGCTTGGCAGCCACAGTGTGGTCTGGCAACGTGGGACGCGTTCACAGGGTGGCACACGGGCTACAGTCTGGATTGGTGTGGACCAACTGCTGGCTTGTGAGAGACCTGAACTTGCCATTTGGTGGGATGAAAGCCTCAGGCATAGGCAGGGAGGGAGCAAAGGATTCCTATGAATTCTTCACTGAGGTCAAAACTATCACAATAAAGCACTGACATATGTCAGTGGAAGTATTTTAGAGTGAAATAAATGACAGCAGTTTGAGTTACCAAAAATGGCTCCTTAGAACACAGGCTGCTGTTGTGGCCATTCCTTTCTTGAACTTTGGTCAAGTAATATCAATGACAGCTGAAAATGATCATCCCAAAAGCTAATGTTAAAGTCAGCTTTTCATGTTGGATGAGAAGATCAGTGTGGACTCCATAATCAACCCATCCCAAGCCAGATGACTGGCCTGTCTTACAGATCCTAAATATTTTTGATATTTTTGATGGTCCTGCCTCAAAAATCTGTCCCTTTAAGGCAGATTGGAGAAAGAGTAATATATGACTAGCTCTGGTTGGTGGATTACCTTGAGGGACAAAGTAGCAAGCATGTGGTGAGACTGGTATTGTAAAGGGAATCATTTTCACTCTAAACAGTGTGGTCACACATCTGCCCATGTTGTGCTTCACTGGTATCAGACAAGGATTGATACTACACTGCACTGAAAGCCTCAGGAACTACCTTCAACCTAGTAAGTGGTTTTAAACCATGGGGTCATGACATTCTCTTGATATTCATGGAGATAATAAATGTTTTAATTAAAAACCTTCTTTATGGTAGGGAGCGGAGTCATCCTAATACCTGTTCTCTGTCTATTTTGAAATTAAAGCTTTTGTCACTTTGAGATGTCGGTGATGGTGGTTTTTACATCCCTGCACAAAAATATTGGTTGCATCACAGACAGTGTCAGTCTTCATTAATAAAACCTAAAATTTACTCCTGATAGAACGAACTGTTGGAAATGCATTACCAAAATATAAAACCACTTCCAACTCTTCCTCATTTGTTTGCAGAGATTTTTTAAAATTGGCTTTCTCACAAACTTGTTTGCTTTCAACAAAAAGAGAAATAGAGTTGGATACTCCTCCATATCTCTGGATGCCACTGGTTGCAGGGCAGACCTAGCAGCCAGGTTGGAACCGTGGGCATTTGATGGATTTGGTACAAGAACCCCCAGCTGAAGGCATATTGAGGAAATACGTTAAGGTTATAGGCTTAGTGAATTGATGTATCCTGAAGAAGCATAAACATTTTATTTTAAAAACGCCTAGGTCTATTCATGACCATATGATGGCAGCAGAACACCTGCTTTGGTGTTTTTAATCCCCAGTCCCTCAGCTGTGAGGGGAATAAACAGCTCTATCAGTGCATGTTTCATTCTGCCGATTTCTTTTCTATTTACACATCCTGTTTAGAAGAGCACAAGAACCCAAAAGCTGTGAAACAGTTCATTAGCTGGGAGGTGATGGGGGATGTGGGGGGCAGACATTTTCAGCAGCAGCAGATGGGATATTGCAGAATTAGTAGAAGTAGATGGATACCTTCCCCCGTCTGGATCTGATCTAGGTTCAGGTTTAATGAGATGAATTTGCTTTTAGGGGTTGATTTTATCTTTGCATTAAATGTGATGGGAGATTTATAGATGTATTTCGCATGGAGACAAAAGTCTGTGTGTCACCTGCATGATTCTGGCCCAAGACATCAGAGGTGTAGTGGGTGGGGTAGGGACAGAGCTCTGTAGGACCCCCAGGTGTGGGGTATGGAGGTGGTGGCCCTGTGTCCAGCATGGCTGTGAAGGTTTCTCAGGGGTGAACTTCTGGGAAGCCCCATTCCATCATCCCTGTGTCCAGAACCTCAGATAGGTAAGGAAAGTCTGCTGGTGCTAATGATGCTAATGACTTTTGGGCAGGAGGGAGAGCTCATGTGAAGATACAAAATATTGTCCCTTTCTGCATTTTCCATCTCTAATGGGTAGACTCCTTCCTTCTACAGTTAATGTGCAGTTCAAGTACCTTGCTTTTTCCTATTTCTTGCCCTTTTAGATTACCAGAAATTCACACATATACATGTACAGATGTGAGGGTATTATCCAGTGGGGAAATTTCCTGCCAGTAGTAATGGGTAATCCTTACATTTCCCATGCCTACCTCCAGCCTCAGGTCCTAGCCCCAAAGGGAGCTGCCAGTGCTTGTGGCAATGAAGCAGGTACCATAGGACAGGTTACCTGCTTGTGCCAGGATTCTCTGTGGGCACACAGAATTTTCCTATTTACCAAAAGCTATGAGTTTTCCCATGGTTTTTTATTCAGACTGACTTCCAGTGTAGCAATGTGTATGGATAACTGTCTCATCTTACAGTTGAAGCAGTCCAAGGACTTCTTCCTACAGATAAAGAAGGTGTCTCTACAGCTGCTTTATTTCTGAGTTTTCTGCTCTCACTCTAAGTGGACAGTGAAGAGGATATCCTGGAGGACCAGGCAGGCTGATCCAAGTCATGAGGCTGACGGCTCTTGCGGAGCTCTTCAGGCTACGCGTTCTGGAATTTTCCGACACGACAGTAAAGCTTTTTTTTTTTGTAGACTGCCCTGGCTTGTGCATGAAATCATGTGGCCATTGTGAGGATTTGTTTAATTACTGTTATGTAAATCTCAAAGAGTTGCTCCATCTGTTAATTCTTACTGATGGAGTGAGTACAGTTCTGTTTAACACTAGAAGATTATCTCACTGATGTGAGATGATTACTTTACATGGGGAGGTATTAATATATTTGCCATCCTTTACAGCTCTCAATTAGCATAGGGTTATTTTATTCTATTTCAGATCTTTTCTCAGCCTGTTTATGTCTGTACCCAGTTATTGTATAATGCCTGAAAGCAGCTTTGCTTAGGGACACTCTGCATGTCGTTTGGAGAGGGGACACATCAGCTGTAATGTTTATATTCAAATCAAGCTATGTCCATGTTCCCACAGTGTTTGTAACTTAGGCAAAGCAAGACATATTTGTAAAACTCTCAGGGATGAAAACAGACTTGACTTTTTGGGTCAGAGAAGGTTTTGTGCCTAACTTAAATGTGCAGAACAAGAATGTAAGCTAGACTGGTTTTAAAACCCAAGCTTTGAATTTCCAAACTTCAGAAAGCTATACTTTAAGATTCAACTTCACAGATAGAGTCAGATCCTTAAGACTTTCCTCTTAATAGCAACAACAAAAAAAAAAAAAAAAAAAAAAAAGCTTCCTATTAAATTTGTGGATTTTCTGTGTGGTGGGAGAGTGAAAAATGAAAATGGAATAAAATTTTCTTAGTCTTGGTGTAAGACCAGGGACTCACTTTCCACCCTAGATGGTAATTAAATATTCTATAGAAAGCTAAATATAATGAGTAAAGGAAACCAAAACAGTTGCAGGAAATTCTGGGACATTTTCTTCATTGAATTATGTTCCCCTCCTTTCCAAGCATTTGTTTTTGCACTCGGAGGGTGATGTTTGTACTTAAGGGACAGCAATGCACAAGGTATTTTTCTAGAGTACATCAAATCTCTGTTGGTAACAGTTGTACTTTAGGTGAAGATTGGGGTATAATGAGAAAAAGAGGGAAGCCCTGCAGTTTTATAAGTGGTTCAACAGGATGCATCTTAATGCAGCTGAAGGCTAGTTATGCAGCCAGAAACTATGTGTATGGTGCTGCCTCCTGAAAAGGAGCAGCTGAAATGGATTTGGAGATTATGAGGGGAAGTGCAATCAGAGTGAGAATACCAGTTCAGCCAAAGCAGCCCAACAGTGCAGAACTCAGCCTGAGCTCTGCCACATCATTGCAACTAACAGGAGAGACAGCATGATCCCGGAGGGAATAAGCAGAACTGTATTAAATCTGCAAATAATCTTTACCTTTGTGTGTAACATTACTGTCATGTTGTGCATCTATTTCTGTTCTCTTTAACTGAGAAATTTGGAGGGAGGAAAATGACTCCAAATTCTGAAAAAAGTCCTTCTAGTGTGGGACTTGGATAATGTGTTGCAATGGCTTCACAAGCACCTGTTTTATCAAGACAACTGGTGTGTATGGTTTCATATGCAGGCAAGCAATTGCAGGGATCACTGATGAGTCCAGAGGGGCAGATGCACACTCCTGGGCTTCTGTGTTGAAGAGCAAGTCTTGTCTCTTAAAACACAGGAGGTGGTGGAGCACACCTGACAGGTGTGTTCTCTGGTGGGTGACGAGTTAACCACGGCACAGCCTGCCTTGTGGCATTTCTCTCTGTCACCAGATGTCCTTAATAATATCCTAGAAAATGCAGATGCTCCCACAGAAGGGAGCACAAGGGTCCTGGATGGGCAGTTCTTTAAGGTGGAAAGAGGAAGATGGAAGTTGTGACCTGTCAGGTGGATCAGGCCAAGGTTTCTCACCTGGATGCTACCACTCTGTTTTTGTCCTGTGCTTTAGGAAGATGTACTGGACCTTGCAGCTTGGCTCAAGTGAAGGCAGGAGTGCCTGGTCCAAGGAGCCCCATGGGACATGAGGAGGTGACAGACAGATGCTGGCCTGCAGCAGAGGCTGAGGCAAAAGCACTCGTGAAGCTTCCCTGTAGGCATGTGGGGGCCTTTGTGCAGTTACATGAAAGATGAAATAAGAACATTTCCCTGTGTGTAAGAGCTTCTGTGGGGTGCCCAGATATGATAATGATGGGGTTTGTAATATTACCCAAACCTGCAAAAGGCTTCTTCCAGGCTATTGCTAATGAGAGCTATCTCCTGGTTTCAGAGAAATGCAAGTAATTACAGACTATTTATTCTGAAATGAGGACACACATTCATTCACAGGGTGCTAAACTTTTCCAATTAACTCTGAGCTCCTGAAATAATAATGAAAAGATTATGCTACCATTTTAGTAATTGGATTTTCTCTTCCTTTGGGAACGGTGCCTATTAAAGTAGTGGTATATTCTTGGTTACAGAGAATTTCATGTTTTTCTTCAAGTTTGGCTGACCCAACAAAAAAGTCAGGCAAAGTCATATTTTCTGCAGCTGTAAAATGGCATTTTCAAGGGTTGACTTTAAAAAAAAAAAAAAAGAAAAAAGAAAAGGAACATTTCCTAATGCTGCCTTAATTTTTTAAAACTGATTTGTTTACACTTATTTGGCTGCAGTTAAACACAATTTACTGTGTTTAACTGATGAAAATACAAGCTTTTGTCCTCAGGATGAATGCCAAAATGTTTGTTTGTGGAAACAGCAGAATGTCTGTCTGGGATTCTCCTTGGGATCCTTGTGGTGAAATATCCATGTTTTCACATGATTACTTATTAGCTGAAAGTAGGCAATTTCAGTCCTGCTGAATGGCTGTATTTCAGTCACCCTTTTCCAAGGAGACACTGGAGCCAGTTTTCCAAGTAGAGGACATTGAGTAGGTTTGATAAGATAACCTTAGAAGTTTGATTAGGAAATTACCTCCTTTCTGTGCTCGTTTGCTTCCAGAACTGCACTAAGCTTTTTGAGGATGGAAAGGACACTTTTGTAACCCATAATTATATTCCTACAGTTAATAATTTTTTTTCCAGACTTGTCAGTTTTACCTATTCAAATGCGTAGTGTGGAGAGGTTTTTTTGGATGGTCAAATGTATCTCTGGCCTTTGTGGCTTTGAGTCATGTGGGACAGGGGTGAAAACAAGCATCCTGCAAGAGCCACATGCACAAGAGTTTTTGGTGATTCAGGGAGAAATCTGCTGTTACAGCGCTGTGAGATTCTTCTAATCACTTGACCCCTGCAAGGAGCTTCATGCTGCTTCCTCTGTTGGTGATACGTTTTGAAACCTTTGTTTTATGTTTAAAAAATAATTATGTGTATGTACTGTTCAGATATGCAGTTTCCATAGTGTGGTGCTCCAGTTAGAAGGGCAAGTTGAGGTATTGATCCAAGTGCTTCCAAAGAAAATCTCACTCTGGTCTGAGACCTTACTTTCCTGTTCAGTTTCTTTCCATGAGCATCCCAAAAGAAAACAAGTTTATTAGATTCCTGAGCTCTTTATAGCACAACATGCTATGCATTTGTAGTGCTTAATACCATCCACTTATCTAAATAATAAAACTACCTTATTTTGAGAACAAGGGTTCAGGGGAGGTCACATTCCTCTCAGCTGATATCAATCAATGTCTACTTTTGATAGTCAGCTGATGGTTTGGTTCTGGTTTTGCTGTCATCCTGCCTAAGACTCATTTTTCTTCCCAGAGTCTGACTAATATCTCTTTTCCACAGTGGAATTAGAACATTGCTTACCAAAGCAAATTGTGCTTCTTTGCCTGAGAGATGTAGCTCTTCACCACTGCAGGAGGAAAGTAATTCCTCCCATTGTTCTTCCTGAGGTTTGGCTAAGTTATTGCAGTTTATGAAGTTCGGATGTAAGGATGATAATGTTCTGTCTAAGGACAAAATACAGCAAGAGGTACATTTCAGTTTGATTTTTAAATATGCTCATTCTTTCCTTCCTAATTAATATTTAGAAATGTGCTGTCATGTACTCAGATTCGCTTGTTGTTTTGCCACTACATACCACTTCTCATCAGTGTTAGTCAGTGATATGAATTATTTAATGGGCATACTGTGCAACAGAAACAGCATTTTTAGCTGGGCTGTTATGTACTTGGACAGACACAGAAAAAAAATACTTTTTGAGCGAGCTGTCAGAAATCTGCTTTTTAAACATCAAAACTATGAGCCCTGAATGCCAAAGAAAATGTCATTATGTTCCAGCCATATTGACTCTAATGTCCTATTTGGGTTACCTGTCAAAAATAGGTAGTGAAATCACAGCTCTGACTGAGATACAGCTGGGAAATATCAGTTTTTAAGCAACCCTTTAGGCTCTAAGTAAAACTTAGAAGAATAATCCTACAATTGGACAATTTCTCTGTTGTACACTTTCTATGCAGTGTTGATCTGCTTTTTATGAGGTTGGAAAAGATGGATTCTGGTTATCTGTTCTTAACACTTCCTTTAGAGGTCTTTCCACCTTCAAAGCAGTATATGAACTTCAGTTAATTAACCTTCTTTGTACATCTTACATCTGGAAATATAAAGCATTTTCTTTCTTGCTGCTGAGGCAATTTAAGGACAGACTATACTGTAATTCCTGCAAGACATTTCTTCAAAGTGAGTTGAGGGTAGTTTTTTCCCTCGTGCAGTCATGTTCTGAATGGTTTGACTACACTCACCAGAGAAGAAAGTTTCTTTGTACAGGAGAGGCAGAATATTCCTGGCTGAAATTTTCTTGCTTATTCCTTTCTTTTGTGGTAATATGATTTATGTTGTCTTCAGGCATCCTGGGAAACTAACTGCTGGAACTCAAGGAAAAAGGTGTCAGCTGGTGTGTACTCTGGCTGCTGGATGTCTGGTAGGGATGAGTTAGAGCAGAGCTGAGGTAGAAAGAGTGAAAGATTTCAGTGTGCATCACTGGGAGGTCGGACACTAATTCAGGAAGGCTGGTTAGTTCTTGTTTCACTGTAGATGAATCTTGTAAATCAATTTATATACCTCTAAATAATAAAGATACTTAACAGCAGATGTAAAGAAGCAGATATAAGTGAGTACTGGACTCGGGTGACGCTCATCTATGCACAGGACAATAATAAACCTATGGCAATATTCTGAACAATACATAATTTTCTTTTGGATTTCACTGCCATGAAGTAGAACAGGAACTTAACTTATTTTGGTTTTAAGAAACAGCCATTAAGGACTAGAGTTGTACTCCATGAAGTTGTCACTGGGATGCTGTCAGATTTTGAGTGCTCTTGAAAGAGCTCTGTTCCTTGAAGCTAAGTCAGATAATTTTTATGATTAATTTGCAGCACTCTTTCTCTTTCCACTTAGCTATCCTCTGAGTTAAATTTAAGAAATGTGAACACTCAAAGTAGTGATTGTGTATGGACTAAGCCCTGCATGATCAGAGCAGCAGGTGCATTAGGTGTGCCAAATCAGGGTTGTTTAGTTCTTAACTAAACTGAAAGTTGCCTGGGGTTTCACAAACCTCGTGTGAAATTGGTTTGGATTTTTCTATGTGGCCCTGAACAATTTGCCATGCCTTGAATAGATATGATTTGTGATCCAGTAGATCTCCATGCAGAACACTTGGTATCTGAAACCTCAGAATGGTAATAACTCTTATTTCTCTGTAGGGGAGACTGATACATACTCTGTTGCTGGAAAAATGTGAATGAGGAAAGTGCTCTCTAGTCCTAGGGAAGATGCTGAATTCAGCATTTTGTTCTTCCAACATCAATGGATGCCTTTTTACCATCTGGGACAGTTTTGCTCTGGATGGGTAAGCATGGGTAAGCTCAGACCAGCCCTGCAGAGCTGGGAGGACTCAGCCCATTCTCATTACTTGGCTTCTGGTCATCACAATAGGAAGTTTGGCCATGCACAGCTCCAGCTCTTAACTTTCCACTTAGAGCTGCAATTCTCCCTGCAGTGGGATGGAGCAATGGTGAAGAGATAGTCATTAGACTGTGTGACCAAAGTATCATTTAAAGGTGACTGTATATCTCAGATCAGGGGCAGTCTCGTTTTCCCCCTTTCCCTCCAGAAGGTTAACACAGCTCATGGTCTCAGGCAGCAGTCACGCAGAGCAGCACTGCACCCTTTCCTCAGGATGCATCCCGTGCAATCCAATCTTTGTAAAGACCAGATCCTCAACTGAGAGGTGAGGGTCATGTTGCCACACCTGGAAATGAGAAACCTTTTCTTCCAGTTCTCGTAAACATCAAGACTAAGTGATGAGCCCTGGGAAAAGGTGAGGGGAATCTCCCCACCCTATCCATGGACCTTTTGGCACCGCATTGTGCATTGTGAAACCCCGGGTGATAAAAGGAGTGCTGCTATTTCTGTCTTTTGGCACAGCTGGCTCCCTGCTGCAGGTTCACAATCATAAACTGGCTGTGAGCTGCTCCTATGGAGCAGTTATTGTGGTGGCTGTGCTTTGTCCCTTGGTGGCAAGGCAGAGCTTGCCACGTGGGAATGAGGAATGGCTCGGGTTGGTAACGGTGATTTGTGACACATCCCCACCTATTCGGGAGGATAAATAGGGACAGGGTCACACAGTCTTTCCTCACCCCCCTCATCACCTTGAAATGACACTTTCCAAAGGGGCATTGCTCTTGCCCTGTGTAATTTAGAATGATGGCTCTGTGCCATTTTAGGGTGGTGCATTTTGTACTGTTAAATGTTTGCATTGTGGTTATTTAGAGTTGTTTCCTCCACCACCTCTAATTCTGAGGAAACCGTAGGTAAAATATGGAGAAATGCTGGTAGAATTTACAGCCCATGAGACTGACATTCACTCCTCCCCAAATGGAGGCAGATCAAGCAATGTCTTCTGCAGTACTGCCTCAGCTCTGCCCTGCTAGGACTAAGAAGAAGAATCTCATTCTGTGTGCCCAGAAACCACCAGCGAAGGTGCTGGGAACCATGTTAATGCCAAGGCTTGGACCAAACTCATTCACTTTGTGCTGCTCCTCAAAGAGGCACTGGGCAGCACAGGCTTTGAGCTACAGCACTAACTTGAATCAGGACTGCAGTGATAGCCCAGCTAACAAAAAGCTCTGCAGTTTATAGCTGCTCTAAGGTCCCTGGGACCATTCAAGGCCAGGTTGAAAGGAGTTCTGAGCAACCTGATCTAAATTCAGGTATCCCTGCTCATGACAGGGGGGTTGGACTAGGTGACCTTTAAAGGTCCCTTCCAATCCAAACTGCTCTCTGGTTCTTTGATTCTGTTATCTGGGAAAGAGAATAAGAATACTGCTGCTGTGAGCAGAAGGAGGTGTGTGTACACACTCACCACCCTCCTCCTTGTCCTGCAGAGGTATTGCACCAGTGTCTTGTAGTCTCTCTTCTAATTATGAATCTGTTTTAACCCTTGAAGTGGCAGCATGTCTTTGCTCAATACAATGGTTAACTGCTAAGGGATGTGTATAAACATGTTTACTCTTCCATAAATCCCATTATCTGGCAATTCTTCACAGTAGCTGGGACCTCATTTCATGCTGCTTTTGCTCCTATTAGAGGTCAGAGAGAGTGACTGAGCATGTAAATAAACTTCCCAACAATTTACACCCTGCTGTGGACCACCCTGAGAGCACAAGCCTGCCATTCGAGCCCTCTTTTCTCGTAAGGCAGCTGGAAAGCAGTAAAAATCCCAGTTCCCTCACTGTAACCCATCACAGTTTTTTGCTCCTCTGTCCCTGTACACCTCCAGTCATGTGTCTGCAAGTTCTTGTGAAGCTGAGTGGACTTCCAGAGCCAGCTTTGGATGGCCAAGGCAAGACATTGAGTAACTTTTGTTGCAATTTCCCGGGCCCCTGCTTAGGGAGCCATATAAACCATATAAACTTGCCATCCTCTGTGCATTTAGCATCTGACTATTCCAGGCTTCTCAATCCTTTCACATGAGTGTCTAGAAGCATTATGACTCCTGCCTCATGCCAACCTCACTTGCAGCTGGCAGGGAGGGGGCATGGAAATCCCTGATAAGGATTTATTTTTCATACATTCCCTAAATATAAACTGTGTGGGAGAGCTAAGTACACAAAACCCCTGTTTTCTCACTCTCAATACAGCATGTCAAACTTAATATTGAGACATTAAACCAGTTTTTAATAGACCTGCCTGTAGTTGGTGGAGTAATAACCCAGAATGGCTCTTCCCTGGAGCTGTTGGTCATGTTCACCTTCTCTGGCCTAGTATCTATACCCAGCACAATGGATTTTCTTTTGCATCTAAAAACTTGGAGTTATTATGTCTAGATTGCATTGAGGTTGTGAGTTTTCACATGGCTTCTTGAATGTTTTCGAAAGGTTAAAGCTGAGGGAGAAAATGGTGTCACTATCAAGGGAAAGGAAGGTCACACTTTTCCTATCGCTCCGTATCTGATTGCCTGCTCTCTCCTTCCTCTGCCCTTCCCAGGCTGTGAATAGGGAGCGTGGAGGTGTTTCCTGCAGGCCAGCTGTGGTGTCCTTGCTGGAAAGTCGCAGTTACAAGTGAAGAGCATGGACTGGATGAGAAGTGATGAGTTACTGGTGACTGATCTCAGCTGATGGGGGAAAAAATGACTCCTTGGTGAGCTGGGCTTGCTCCCAAAAAAGAAATCCATCACTTTGAAAAGAGATTAATGGAATACATCCAGCAGCTCTGCTGGCCCCTGGACAGCGGCTTGCACTGAAGCCACCGGATGAGGCGTTTCGTTGTGTCATCGTGTGATTATTTATATCTTCCGTTGACTAGCACATTTGTTTCCCCAAAGCAGAGTGGGTGTGTGATTCGCTATTTTTTATTCTTTATTAAGTTCTAAATATAAACCAGCCCTGAAGGGTGTGTAGAGCTGTCCTGCTGATTGATTTCAATGGGATGGGAGGAGGCTGAGGAACCACCCCTGCGTGCAGAGGTCTTCTCTCCTTCTCACCATTCACAAACTTCTGAGCCAAGAAAGGAATTTTCCTTTCTGCCTGGTGGCTCTTTACTGGCAGAATGGTTTGGCTTAGTCTGCAGGATTAAGGTGGTTTTATATCTCTTACCTTAAGCAAAACAAAAATTTTATTAAAATAATAATTTGCAGGGAGTGGGGGTGCTGTATCTGTTTTCATGATTTTTTGCTAGAGCAAGACTAAATTATGACAGTTGTAAGTTTAAGTGGAAATACATAGCAAGGAGGACTAAGTTTAGGGGCATTTTAATAGTGATGAACTGCAAATGAAATGTTCTTGAAACAAATTTTTTGGTAGCTGTAGAAAACTTATCTGATCATATATACCAGGAAAGTATTCTCAGTTCTTTCCCTCCTGCTTTTGTAATGTTTTTTTTTTTTCAAGTATTGTATGAAGTTACATTTCAGGTTTGTAGTAATTTAAATTTTAGAAGTGCAAAGTGATTTTTTTATGTACTTACAAATCTAGTATCTCTATAAATTGAAAAGAAAATGAATGAAACTGCTCTGCTATTTCTGCAAAAGCTGATTAATGTTAAATAAAAGGAACATCAAGTTCTCATACTGGGTCATATATACTCATTTCAAAGTGTGGAAGGTGTATGGCTGGAGGGCCCCCCTACTTTTGAGTTTGTGAAGACCATTTTCACAAAGCTTTCCTATGTGCCTGTCACAGACAATTTCCCAGCAAGTAGTTCTCAGGCATTTCTCTGGACAAGGAGAAGATATTGGTTTCCATCCCAAAGCTTATTTGTCTTTATCACTGGGGTCAGTGTCCAGTGTTAAAGACAGTGAAAGACTTCAAAAATATTTTAAAATCATAAGGAAGAATTTTTTAAAAATTAGTTACTGAAGCTCACCAACTTCTAAATATTAAATTTTGTTCTGATTATTAAAAACCCCCTTTGTTCTCATCTTTTTACAGTGATTTACCTTTGCCTCTGCAAGTTTGAAGTACAATACAGCAAAAGGACAAAGCACTAAAAAGGTAGCAGGAAAGTTGTTCCTGAGAGGAACCCGTATACCTAAGGTTTCAGGTTCAGGTACTAGACCAGATCCAGATGTGATATACTTTGAAATACCAAATCTTTGGATATTTGCCTGAAATTGATGTCAACCTGTGCCTGTGAAAAGGTCCAGCCACTTCTAGTGGCAGATTCTGTTGTGTTTTTTTCAGCTTCCACTTTCTATGCTGAGACTTTAAACTAGGGTAGTGTGTAAATGGAAGGGTGTTGGACATTTACAGTTGTGTAAGACCTGACTCTAACATTATGAAATGGACCACAGACATCAGGCTTTATGAGACAGGGTTTGACTGAAGTAAGGCAAGCTCAGTTACTCTGCATGAAAAAGCTTAGCAGTATGAAAGTATATAGGGAAAAGCAGCAAGCATTTTATCAGCTGAAAACTGGAAAAATCTAGGTGATATGTTTTTGACAAGTCCAAAAATAGTTAGCAGAGGCAAAAAAGTTTTCCACTCATGTTCCATTTCAGAGCCAGCTGAGTTAAGCAGAGGTAAAGTGACTTTTCAGACCCATTGTGAAGTAGCTCTTACTAACACTGTTCAGTCTTTTTACTAATTTACTTTCCTCTATTAACATGTGATCATTCTTTTATATGAAAACTGTCAGAATAAATACAGATTCCCTGGGAACATGCTATAAAAAGTACCTACCCTCTTTTTTCCCCCAGTTATAATCTGAAAGGCTTAGTGTGTGTTTCTTGCTATCAGAGAAGTATTTTCTTGGAATTTCAGGAATGTTGTGTGTGCTTTACTTTTGAAACAGAACAGCAGAACATCAGGTCTCAAGGGTGTCCTGCTTAATTCCAGGACATCCTTGGGACCTCACTGTTTGTGAGGATGTTGTCTTTTGTGGCAGCTTCTATTCAAATTGAATATAAAGGCCATGAGCCCTTGTGGCAGGTGGTAGCAAGACACTGGGTCCTTGATTTTCCTACACTGACCTCAAGGAAAGACGTCTGACTTTTTTATACTGGGCATGGTCACTGAAAGGGTGGAGGGAATATCTGGAATGCTGCAAAAGCTCAACTGTGCTTCAACTGAGTCATGAGGACACTATTGGGGAACTGAGTTTTCCTCCTAAGATTCCCAAGAAGTAGCTCAGGGCCAGCCTTGAGAGCATCTTATAAAAGCAGGTAGTTTAAGAGGTCTCAGGTTTTTCAACATGGCAAATAGTTTCGGAAATTGTTATGAACTTGCCTGTGACCTTAAGGCTAAATAGCAACTTCTGTCTTGCTACTCTGTCTGCTTTGATACTTCTTCATTTATTCTTTCCCACTTATCTATTTTTCCATCTGGCTAGCTGGGTATGTTTTTCTGTTCTTGGTGGACAGGTTGGTACTGTATTTGTTCTTTGCTCCATAAAACTCTGATAAAAATTGAATACATCTTGTGCACACACAAGAAGACTATAGACTTATGATCAGGGATTGGATATCCCTTCTTATAACTGCTTTGATCGTGATTAGCATTTGGGTAATAGAGTCCATCAGGTGTTCTTTATAGAGGAAGTGAATTAAAAGATTTCCTTACCAAGGGAAAGGAAGTTTCCTTGTATATTAAGCACCTGTTCTGTAGTATCATCTTTGAGGTGTTTGTTTGTACAGGGAGTGAATGCCTTGTTAATTCTTCAGTGCTAAGTGGCCTTCCAGAGCAAGCTGGACAGTCATTGTCTTGGTACTGCTAATAAAGACTCACTGCAGTCTGTTGAGCCTGTTGGGCAGGAGGAACAGCAGCAGCTAGTTAAAAGGATTGAATTCTGAAAGTGCGAATCTTCACACGACAATCAAAACATTCTGCCTTTCACCACAAGTGCTCTGCTACTGATTATTGCCATAGCAACTAAATTGTATTGAGTAAAAGGAAATAAAAAAAGCCTGTGATTTACTTTTAAACAGAATTCTGACTGACATCAGAGGACAACTTGCATGCTTAAATTTAAATATATGTTTAAATACTTACTAGAGCTGAGCAGTTCCCAGAGATATTATTATGCCTGAAGACAAAATCTTACATTTAGCTGGGTGGAGATGCCTCTTTAATAGTCTGTTGTGGCAATAAATAATGGAAATCATAATCTGGCATTCAAAGTTAACAACC
The DNA here is from genome assembly GCA_013399835.1 of Leptocoma aspasia. NCBI lineage: Eukaryota > Metazoa > Chordata > Aves > Passeriformes > Nectariniidae > Leptocoma > Leptocoma aspasia. The sequence goes on along the minus strand of VXAX01005455.1, from coordinate 337,573 downwards.
CAATGTTAAGGCTTCCTTATTTCAGAGTTACTATGAAACAGTGGAAACTAAGGGGCTTTGCTGGAGCAAAACTATAGGACAAAATTATCAAATAATGTGAGAAATAGCAAAGCTATTGCACTGCTCAAGCAAGAGCATTGCTGTAGTGTTCAGTGGAAGCTGTCCTTGCTTGGTACTCTCTCAGCTATGGGGAAGTGAACACCCATGACAAATCAAGCTGTCTGGGGTCAATGGCATCAAGAGTTGAAAGTGAGGACACTTTGTCCCAGATACCCTTGGCAAGTTAGTGGCCATTGCCTCACACTTCCAGATACCTGTTTCCTGGTTTGCTGGCTACTCATGTGTGGTCAAATGTTTTAAGGTGATTTGTTCATGCCTGGAACCTGGGCTTTTGATATCCACAGCTTCTGGTGTGTCTTGCTTGGTCTTTGTGCTGAGTCTGATAAACTTTGCTTTATGACTGCTTAGTCTACTTAGTTTCCTGCTTAATTTACTCACACTCAGCATTTATCTTCAGAAGTGGATTAAACATGAAAATGCACTTGTTACTCCTAGGATGAGAGTGTCCACGCATGGGCAGTTAAATATTATCACAACTACAAGGGATGATGCTCTGCAGCCAGGCAGACTGTGCATCCCCTTTACCCCAAAGAGAACTTATTTCCACCCAGCAATAGGTGATATTAGGCTGATCCTTGTCAATAAGTAAATTACCTCAAAACCAAAGTTGTACTGACTGCTTGCCCTTCACGCTAAATAGAAAGGACACTTAAATACTCCTCTGTGCAATAAAAGCTGTCTATCCATGTACAAAGGGGTGGACCAGCTTTTTGGGAGGTGCTGGTGAGGGAGATCCACTGGGAGAGGATGCAAATGCAGGAATGGAGGTACCTCTTGGAGAGTGCTCATTGTGTCAGTAAGGTGTCAGTCTTCCTGTTGAAAAAGTGGGGAAATTATGAGCTGATCCCATTCCCACTGAGGCTGCTGAGAGATTTATTTGCTGGGCTCGGCACAGGCAGTCACACTGGCTGACTGTATATCTTGGAAGAAAAACCACAGAACTTCCAGTCATTTTCTGCATTCTGTCAAAAGTCCAGTAAAGGGAAATCAATTTCTAATGTAGTGTTTGGATTATCTGTTGTGATCTATTTTAGTAACTTGGGAATATGCAAACCACCCTATAAATCTTAATGAATCATACAGCAGATGTCTGGGGCAAGAAAACTACAATCTCTGTTACAGATGAGCAACTGGGGTACAGAGAAAATCAAAGATTTAGCTAAGCCCTTTGGTTTACTTTTTAATTAACACTTTTCCTGTACAATATTAGCCAGTTTAAAAAAGAAAGTTGTGTGCAACTATTAGCCATAGAAGGCAGAGAAACTGGTTTACTAAGTAGAGTTTTATAAAAGGAATGTATTCATCTCTATTCTTCTATTGGTGGGTTTGAAGTATGGTGCAGGGGCATCAAATCAACTTATCTTTCTCTTGGCTAATATTTTTTTCCACCTATTACACTACTTAGATACCAGGGCAATGAGCTGATGATATCATTATTGCTATAAAACCCGGAATAGAACACAAAAAGCCCCTAGAATAGGTACAAAAATATCTAGAAATTGCCTTTTGTTACAGTAAAACTCACTAGATAAATGATCTTAAAGGCCATCTTTTTGGGCTTTATAGCAGTGTAATTCCACTGCCCCTAGTTTAGTACCCCCTGATTTACACCAATGTGTGTGAAATCAGGCTGTACTTGTATTTTGACCCTGTGTTAACAGATGGAAGGAAGCTCATTTTCTTCCTAAGTTAGAATTTTAATATCAGAGGTTCATGGAGCAAGGAGGGTTTGAAGAACCTCATGAACTTGTCCAGGCTTTACTTCTGGCCAAAGTAATTATACATGTTTTTTTATTAAATTTGTTCGTAAGAACCTCTGGTTGAAGGGAGGCCACAGCCTCTCAGGCACCCTGTTCCCTAGCTCTACCTCTCCTGCTGAAGTGCTTTTTGCTAGCATGCAACTAGAATTCTCCTAACTGTGAATGGAGGTCATTACATCTTCCTCCTATCTGTGATGGGCAGGAAATTTTTATTACTTCTCTTTTCAGTAGCTTTTTAATATACTTTTAGGTGATATTACCTCATGCAAGTCTTCCTTGTATGTCATGCTTTCTGGATCTCTTGTTGGTCACAGCTTTCCACTGGATCTCTTCACACGCATCGTGAAGGTGGCACCAAATCCTGGGTATGGTATCCAAGTGAGAGCTTGCCATGACAGAACAGGGCAAAAGGACTACTTTCCACGTGTCATGTAAGTTGAAAATTACGTGTTAGTGGTGAATATAGATCAGCTTTGAGCTATTAAAGCTCTCAGGATCTGCTCTTCTGCTATTCTAGAAGTTTGTTCACCATTGTTTTTAATACACCATCTCAGACTCTGTATGTTCATGGTGTTGTTATGGCCCAATATGCAAACAATAGTTTTCAGGAAAGTATTTTGAGTTGAAGGGAAAAAATGTGTTATCTTTGGGAAAAGGTAAATGATTTTATGCACCAGTGCATAAAAACTTGTTCAATCAAAAATGTGCAAAAGTTTCTCTTTGGTTTTTGCATTAGGAATTGCTCTTTCTTACTGAAAGAATATGGAAAAAACCCCATCTGTGGGAAGCTATGAGCTGTATTTGGCACTTCTAAATCCCAGGCTTGTTGTCTGGTCTTCCTCTCACTCATCTTCCTCTCAGTTAGGAATAAAGAAGGTAAAACATAGATTTGCTGGTGAGGGAAAGGTAGCAATCCCATATAGCACCCACTGAAGCAGTGGACACATGTGGTGGTCACATGCCAAAGTCATGATCATGCAGCTGCATCTCATTCCCCACCTTTATGTGCAGCCTGCAGCTGTCTCCTGGCCACGGGCAGCTACACAGCAATACAAAGGGATGGGTTTCTTCAGGCCAAGTGGGAGCAGAAATGAAATATGTGGAATTTCCCGGCATGTAGCCCAGCACTGAGCTCATGGGAATGTGTGGCTTCTGGAAGGCACCTGCACCTGAACCTCAACTCACAGGACAGGGATAAATCAGAGTTAGAGTGACTGCCAGCATCCAGAGATCGCTGTATGTCATGAAGTCTTCTGTGATGAGAAATTCTGGGTTTATTTTCTTAAAAAAAAAAAATCCTTCCCATTTTTGTGATTTTTCACACCTGTGAAATAAATATTTTGGGTGTAGCTGTAGTTAACTATGGGTAGTCGAGACAGGTAAGCTGTCATTTGGCACTGCAGTCCCTGATTACACCTGCCCTTCCACAAGGGATAATTTAGTTGTGGTTTTTTTTGGTTTTGTTTTGGGTTTTTTGTTGTTTGTTTGTTTGTTTTGTTTTGTTTTGTTTTGTTTTGTTTTGTTTTCTCTTTAACATGATGATATTATTTAGTGTGGTTTTCTTTTTTTCCTTTTTTTCCTTAAAGAAAGGAATCAGTAGATGGCACTGCGTTACTGTGGGACAAGCCGCCTCCTTCTGTCTCTAAGATGGATGAAAGACATTGCCTACCTCTGAGTTTTCAGCTCCCTGCTTTAATCGTTACCAGGAAACAAAATGAAAAAAAAATACCAAACCCAAACCCTCACAAACCCACAGCCTGGGTCTGTGTCACTCAAATGTGCTTTAGCACAGTTTCCCCTCCTCTGTCTTCAGGGTTGCTAGCCCTGAATCATTTCCCTGTGGGACATTCTGCTTAGAATAATAGACTTAATATGCCTTGATTTTTGTACTCTGCTCTTTTAGCTTGTTTGTCTCTCCCTGCTGTCACAAATGTAAAATAATCAGAAGGCTCAGTGGAAAAAAAAGTGGGATCAGATCTCTAGTATAAGACTAAGCTCCTCCAAGTGTGAGTGATGTTTGGGAATGCCGATTCCCAACCAGGCTTCTAAGTTCTTTAAGCAAGTGAAAATAAAAACTAATGAACGTGCTTAGCTACATGGACATAAATGGCTAATCAAGTGCCATCCACTGACACGTGAGTGTAGACAGCATTGTTCACTGAGCTGTAGTTTCAATAAATTATTGCTATTATGTGCTGTAAATATCCTTGACCAAAATTACCTTCAGCCACCCAGCTTGCAAAATTGAGCTGTCTCGTGATTGCAAAGTTGTTTGCAATAGCTTAACATTTTCATACATCCTTGAAATTCATAAATTCACAGTTTAGCAGAAAAAGAGAATAAACTAATGAAAAAATCATTAAGATGTATAAAATGTTTACTGAAGCCGAAATGAAACATTTTTGGTCATTTCCTATCAACTCAATGAACCTTTATATAGTAGTGTTTCTTTCTTTAAGAAACCTTGCTGAGTAGTTGCACTTGGAAGGAGCTCTTCTTTGCAATCTCAGAGAATCAGTCTCACTGTGCTGTTCTCCTTAGTAGCTGCTGTAGCTGCAACACAATTACAGAGGGAAGAAATCTAATTGTTGGGAGGGAGACTAACCTATTCACGGAATTTGCAAGAAATTGCACTGCACATAAAAATGTGATTTCTGCCTTAATGCTGCTTTAATCCATTTTTGTGTTACAAGGCCATTAAGATGAAAAGTATTTTAATTTTGAATGTGAAAGTCCTGAAAGGAATGGTGCCACAACTGTGCCCCATTTCCTCTCTTTTCTTGTTGAGAGGGTTGGTTCGGGTAGAGCTGCAGCCTGCTGATAACAAAGGATGATAGATTAGCTTTGTCAAATAATGCATGTTTGTCAGCAGTCAGTGGACATAGATTTTCATAATTATTTGATTGTATTTCCCCTTTAAATTCACAAATAGATATTTATTTCCATGAGATCTTGTTGCAGTTGGAGGAGTGATAATTCCATACGCTTCATTCTCTCCATGGCAACTGTAAATGGGTCAAGCACGGGTGCAGCCTGGCACACAGCAGCTGTGGGAAGGCAGCTGCAGTAGTCTGCCCCCACAATGCCCTGCATTATCCTCACCTGGAGCTCCCATGGATGATCCTTCTAGGGCTGCAGCCAAGAATTATCATGGAAGAGGGCTTTTTCAATGGTCACTGAACCTTGAGCATCTCCTGGATCTGCTGCAGGTTGTGTTGGAGACCATGTGCTTGGACACCTGGTGCTGCAGAGACCTGTGCTTTGTGTCTGTGTGATTGCTGCAGGTGCATTATGCTGCTTTCCCATTCTGGTGCAGAGCCTTTCTCAAGCTGTGTCCCAAACTCACAACCAAGAGAGTCTGGGCTAAGGCAGTCTGGGGGAAGTATTCGGGGGGAAAAATGGATGATGATGAGACTGTCATGTTGAGCACAAGAAAGGAAGGAGAGCTATGGGCACAAGGAATTCAGGCTTTGCTCAGTTGCAAAGTATAGTTGTATTCAGCACACTGGGATGCAGGGAGAACTCAGGACAGAGAAATGGCAGCAAGGAGGGGTGTCCCAGTACTTTGGTGCAGGGGTACCTTGGCATTAGGCAACCCTGTTTGGATCTTGCATTATGTGGTTTGTGAGGCTACTTACCTTGTGTGTGGATAACCAGTTACATGGTCTGAAGGTGGCACGATTCAGTGCTGCAGCTAAAATGGACAAGAGGAAACAAGAATCAGAAATGACCCAACTTTGCAATATTGTGAGAGTAATCCTAGACTGATTGTTGGGGGAGAAAACCCAGACATGTTTAGCTATGAAGTTATAGTTGTGCTAGGCAGATGAGATGGAGACATCCATTAGAGTTTTGTAATAGGAACACTGAGAGTTGTTCCCCAGGACGAAATGCAATCTACATTTCTGAACATCTGCCTGTGCAAACTGGGATGGGTAACTCAAACCTGGTCTCTAGTCCCTGCAAGTTTTGATACCATGTCTTTTAATTCTCTCAGCAGTCTTGATCATTCAGTAGTTTGAGGCTGTCTGAAGGACAAGTCATTGATTTAGCCACTTACTGTCTCCATTACAGACTGGGGTAAATATGGTGCATGGGTGGATGGAGAAGAGCTTTTGGATGAGTTTCTTGCTCAGATAATCTAGTTTGAATATGCTAAAACCACACTGCAAATCCAACTGACAGACGGTGAATTAGGACAGTCAAGGTTTCACTTCATCACTGAACCAGAAGGGCAGTATGGGTGCAACCTAATGAACGCAGCAACAGTGGGTTGTGAGGGTAAAATGCTTCTGGTGTCTAAATGCAGATGCTTTTGTTCTCAAGTCATTAAAAACTCAGCAGGGCAGCAGTTCCTTTGTCTGCAAATGTCTAAAGGATCACTTAGCTCACCATGGCAGTTAATATTTTTTCTTACAGAAATACATGTCATGACACAATTGTTAGGTCATTTGCCCTCAGGATGTTCTTCATACTCTTTTTCAAACCTGTTAATTCAAAACCCTTTCTCCTCTGAGTCTCAAAATACATACATGAACTCATCTGAGTCATACATACATCTTGTTTTTCAAACACAACACATGTTCAAAAACATCTTGTTTTTCAGCAACATGCAGTGGTTAGAATTATTCATTGATTTAAGGACCATTATTTCAAATGCTTACAATTCCCTTCAGGTGCAGAACCTGAGACACATAGAAGCTGATTTTGGAGGAGAGTGGAGCAGTCACAATTGCATCTACATCAGTTGTCTTGGTTTGAAAAGACAGGTGTCTGCTAAGGTAGGTAGGAGCTACTTTTGAAATGGAAAATGTAAACCCCCTCCTTCTGAATTATTATAATTTTGAAATTAAGAGGCTTCTCAGGCAAAGATATGGGAATAGGAATAACATTTTTTTAATAGGAAAATTAAAAATACAAATGCAATAGTACATACAAAAGGAAAAAAAACCTATTGACAGGGTCAGAATATGACCTGACACCCTGTTGGTCAGGGTGTTGGCAGCAGTCCTCTTAAATGATGGCTACAGTCTTTCTGGAGTGGCAGATGTGGTTTTGCTGAAGTAGTGATCTTGTAGAAGAGTGTAGGTTTTTTCTGAAGGTGTAGTGGTGGTGTAGATGGGCTTGGTCTTCCTCTGGGAACTTAGTGGAGAAGAAGGCTGCTCTTCTGGGGCTCCAGTGGGAAAGGCTGCTCTGGTGTCCCAAAATCTCTGCTTATATTCAGGTAGGAATGTTTCTCTTCTCCCTCTAGGCGCAGCATCTCACAATGGGATCATGCAATTTTATCAGTCATGCAGTCAGGCTCAATGGCCCATTAACAGAAGATATCTCCCAGGAGGGAGGATTGGTTGTGAAAGAGATAAGAAAACTGCCCAAATAGAATAGATGCTTACTATAGACAAATAGAATACATGCTTACTTTACAATCCAGGACACCAGTGCACACAGTATGGGTAACAAACCGGAGGAACTGGAGGCCATCGTGCAGCAGGAAAGCCGTGACGTAGTTGCCATTGGGGAAATTTGGTGGGGTGACTGTCATGACTGGAGTGCTGCAGCTCTTCAGAGGGGACCGGCGAGGAAGAAGAGGCAGTGGGGTGTCTCTGTACCTCAGGGAGTGCTTGGGCTGCACAGAGCTTGAGGATAGTGGTGATAAGATTGAGTGCCTAGGGGTGAGAATCAGGGCAAAGACTGAAGATATCCTGCTGAGAGTCTATTACAGACCATCCAACCAGGATGAAGAGGCAGATGGAATATCCTGTAGGCAGCTGGCTGATGTTTCACAATCACTAGACCTTGTTCTTGTGGGAGATTTTAACCCCCTGGAAACCCAACACAGTGGAAAGGAGGCAGTCCAGGAGGTTCCTGACACAGCTGGTGAGGGAGCCTGCAGGGACAGTGTCCTGCTAGGTCTGCTCCTTATGAACAGAGAAGGGCTGGTGGGAGATGTGGTGGGCAGAGCGATCACAGAGCTACAGGACTTTTTGGTTCTTGATGGATTAAGGAAGTGGTCAACCAAACCTCTACCTTGGACTTATGGAAGGTGGACTTTGGCCTGTTCAGGACACTGGTTCAGAGAGTCCCTTAGGAAAGAGTTCTTAATAATGAAGGGGTCCAGGAAGGCCAGGCATATTTTAAGAAGGAAATCTTAGAGATGCAGAGGCAGCTCATCACTATGTGCTGAAAGAGAAGACATCAGGGAAGATTGGCCTAGTCAAACAGGGAGTTTTCACAGGAACTCAGGGGAAAAAAGAGAATTTTTGATCTTTAGAAGAAAGGGCAGGCAACTCATGAAGAGTACAAAGGTGCTCTTGAATCACAGAGAGAGAAAATGAGAAAGGCAAAAGCTTGGCTAGAACACAATCTGGCCACTCTATGAGAGACAATAAAAATGTTTTATAAATGCATTAACAGCAAAAGGAGGGCTGAGGAAAATTTCCATCCTTTATTGGATGCAGCGGGAGGGATGTTGTCACCATGGATGACAGGAAAGGAAAAGGCTGAAGTACTTAATGCCTTCTTTGTCTCAATCTTTAACAGAAAGACCAGCTATCCTTAGGGCAACTGGCCCCTGAGTGGGTAGGCAGAGATGGAGAGCAGAATAGACCTCTTGTGATGCAGGAGCAGGTAGTCAGTGACCTGCTGGGCCACTTAGACACTCGAAAGCCTATGGAGCTGGATAGGATCCACCTGAGGGTATTGAGGGAAGTGGTGGAAGAACTTGCCAGGTCCCTGTCCATCATTTATCATCAGTTCTGGCTAACCAGGGAGGTCCCAGATGACTGGAATCTGGCCAGTGTGACACCTATCCACAAGAAGGGATGGAAGAAGGATCCAAGGAACTACAGGGCTGTAGTTCCTTGGATCAGCCTGACCTTGGTGCTGAGGAAGGTTATGGAAAAGATTGAGTGCTGTCATGTAGCACATACAGGACAGCCAGGGGATCAGACCCAGCCAGGATGAGTTTAGGAAAGCAGGTCCTTCTCAACCAGCCTGATCTTTATGACCAGGTGACCCATCTGGTAGATGAAGGAAAGGCTATGGATGTTGTCTACCTGGAATTCAGTACTGTCACCCAGAGCACTCTCCTGGAGAAGCTGGCAGCCCACAGCTTGGACAAGTGCACTGTTTGCTGGGTTAAGAATTGGCTGGATGGCCAAGCCCAGAGAGTGGTGATGGATGGGGCTGCATCCAGTTGGTGGCTGATCATTAGTGTGGGTTCGCCAAGGCTCAGTACTGGGCCCAGCCCTGTTTAACATCTTTACTGATGATCTGGATGAGGGGATTGAGGGCAGCCTCAGTAAGTTCACAGAGAAAAATTATCAGGTTAGTCTAGTTGATATATAGTTGCCAAAGGCAAGTTGTACTTCATTCAGGTTTGTTTTCACTCCTCCATCTTTTAGAGACAGATTCCAGAACCTCTACCTTAATAAGACAAATGTGGTGAGGTTCATAGGATTGTTAGAGGAAGAAATTTGTATTGGTGGGCAGGAATGCATTAAAGGATGATATTGTTGCATCAGATCTGTGGAATATGGTTCGGCTAATAAGCTGTAGGGACTTCCTTGATTTTTTTTCCCCCCCAGTATTATGAGCAATAATATTCTATCAAATTAATAGTTTTTTAAGCCTGGAACTTAGCTTCCTAATCCTTACTTTTGGAAATGGGAATTGTTTCTAAGAAGAAGGAGTGTAGTTTCCATCTAGAAGCAGTTTGTAGTGTAGAATATGTACAGTTTAGGAGGACATGAGGACACAAAACCTTTCTGTAGCTTCTCTACACATATTTTCATTCCACATAAAAGGCTTTGAAATAGATAGCAAGAAAACGTAGTATCTAGTGTCTGCTTGGGGAAATTTAACATAAAAGCATCTGTAAGAAGGAAATTACATAAAAATGAGATGGCAGAAGTAATGGAGATTTAAATGAGAAGAAATCATTATGAGATAAGAAGATTGCTTATCTGGCTGTGTATTAGAATAGAGTTCATCTATGAGATCTCTGTTGATGAATCTAGATAATGGAATGAACATAATTTTCTTGCCTTTGGAGCTGGTAATTTCTGTTGTTAGTGAGTGTATTGTTCATGTGTTTCTAAACATTATGCATATCACAAATAATACAAATATGGAATTCAGTAAACATGATTGATGTAAACATAAAAAAATCAAAGTACATTTAAATCAGTTTAATGAATCACATCTTGACAAAAAAAAGAAAGCAGATTATCAGGACAAGTGGGAGTCAGAAAAGCAAATCTTCAACAATAGTTTGTGGAAATTATCTATTCTGAGACACACAACTTACCAGCTAAATAGATTTGATATACAAAAATATAGTCTTAAATATGATTCTCTGATAGTGCTGTGAAATGTACTGGAAAAAGCTGATTATGAGGCACAGTCTCTGATCCTGGAGATGCTTATGGATGGGTTTAACTTTAACCATTGATTTCTGTTGAAGTCAGGGCTAAGAACTGCCTGCTTAACTAGGGCAAATTACATTGGCATTTGTGGGAGAGCTTTTCTTCAGTAATATAAAATTTTTGTAGTCTGAATTAGTGGTCAATGAAAAAAAAATGAAAAAGAATTGATGACTGCCATTCCCTGGCATTATTTCCAATGTACATGAGTTGTGAGTTTGGGTTTTTTTGTTTGGTTGGTTTTTTTACTGCAAATGTTATCCCTGCTTTCATAGACCTGGAAGCTGCTCCACAGTACTCTCTTAGTAGTCCAGTCTCAATGGAAAAGCATCATGTCAGTGGGCAACATGTCTGAGAGGAAATATGGGATAGATGCCCTGCCCTCAGAGCTGTTCTGGCTCCCTGTAGTCCTGTGGGTGCACTTTGGGGTGTTGGTTCTGACACTAGTTGGACTGGGAGTGGAGCCATGTTTCCAAAGCTGAGCCCTTCTCTTGATTTCTCTTCCTATAAAAGAAAAGGGATGGGAGAATGGGCAGGGGGTTCTCTGCCATAAACCCTTTGTTCTGAAATTCTGTTTGGGAAGCACTACTCAAGGCAGCAGCAATTGCTCGCTTTCAGGGCAAGTTGCATGTCCCTGCTTGCTTTCCAAAACAGGACTTCACTCCCACACATGTTCCCTTCCCAATTTTAAGCTCCCTGTTTCCTTTTACACACCCTTAAGAAGCAGTTTACTCTCTGGCTTCTTCCTTCCCTTCTTTTCTTGTCTGCCAAATGAGGAATCCAATCCTACCCTTCTTCTTTCTTAATTGCTCTTTTTCTTTCATCTCAGGGGTAAATATGATCTAGCCTTCCTTCCATCCTAATCCAATGATCCCTATCTCATTCTGCCAAGTTCTAGGCATTTGCATTGTCATTAAAGGCATGGCTGTGTTGGTTGCTAATTATTTCAACTCCCAGTTGCTCTGTGAGAAACATGGGGGATTTATCCAGCAGCTCTTGTGGAAACATCCGTGCAGCCGGTGTCAAGAGCTGTTGCTGCCACCTGCTCCCCATGTTCACCACGGAAGAGTTTTCAATACCACTTGTGGCATGCAGACCATGGGTGGCAAACCTCAGATCTTGACATCTATTATGTGGGAGTGCCAGGAATACTGAAGGATGGGGCTTTAGGTGGGACAGGTACACGCTGTGGAGTGTTTGCATATGATGAGAAAGAATATATGCTTGGTTAGAGAGATGGGAAGGAGAGTTTGTACATAAGTTGCAGGAATGTGCATTGGGCATCCATAGTATTGTAGCTGTGCCTCACAATTTCCAGCATTATATTAACTTTATCTATGAAGCATGATTCTTCATTTAAAACTAACTCTCTGGAACCACAAAAAACGCCCCAAAAAACCAAAACCAAAAAAACCAAAACCAAACCAAAAAAACCCAAAACCAACCACTGTAACCTTTTATAGGTGCATGAATCCGTAGCTTGAAATTATCACTTTCAGCATCAAGATTTACAATAGCTTCAAGCTTCATAATGTACTTTTTCTTTTCCTTTCTGACATATTGGAAGAAGAACGGTGTTTCTAAAAGATACCAACTAGCTGGCTCCTCCAGTGGCAATTCCAGTGGCAATTGCACCTTTAACTCACTTAGACTGGTTTGAGAAAGTCAGATGCACTGGAGAAAAACACCCCCAAGAAGAAAGTGTCTAGCTATTTAGTAGAGTCTCATTCAGATTTGAAAAGCTCCACGTACTTTGTGTTTAGGCTGTGCTTAGAATGGCTCAAGTAAACAATCAGAGGACATTTTCATTGTCTGTTCATGGATTGTGAGATCCCTGTTGACTCTGTCCCATTAGTCTGCTCTTTATAGCCACTGCCTATGCCTGCATGGAAAGTTTCCTGCTAATGTGCTTCTCTGGCTCAGGAGGCACACGTGTTTTATCAGTCAAGCTTTTATAAAGAAAGTGATAAAGTGTGTATTATGTAGGAACCTGATTGAAACCTCGGGCCTGTTGTGCTGTGATGAGCTGTGTTCAATGCAGAAACTTTCAGATGCAGTAGTAAAGCCTGTCCAAATAGCAGGGAAACATTATTTTTTCAGGTAAATCTTTGTAAAAGCTCCATCAGTATGTGCTCACAGAACTATTCATAAAAATGTTATGTCTGTGACTTGAATGTTTATTTACAGCCATATTTCATAGGTAAGCAGTATTATTTTTAACAGCTTTGAAAGAAAGATGTTTTGGGAAAGGCTCTCTTTTCAAACTAGATGAACCAGGCACCTTGGGTCAAGGTGCAAGTTAGTTGAAGCTCATCTCTTCTCTGTGCCATTGTTATCTTGAAAGATGGAAGAGACATCTCTTCCTACTCTTGGCTCTCCTTTTTCATGTTCATTAGCTTTGTTTACACTGTAAGATCTTGGGACAGAGATTCAGGTCCAATGCATCAATATTACCTAAAATCTCAAATGATTTTCAGAGGGGCAGATCTTCTATTCATTCACCATATCTTTTTAGACTGAACATGAAGGGAATCTAAATTAGATGACAGTCAGTAAAAGTCAATATTCAAGTTTGCTGTAGGTGGATAGTCAGTTGCTGTGTGTGGGGTCTGTAAGGACATCTGTAACTTAAATGATTGCTATGCCTAGAAGCGTAAAGCGTTTGCTTCCTAGAATATATGCTAGCTCTAATTTGTTTTAAACTTTATTGCTGATTAAAGGTCTTAGACAATATAAATACATTTATTCAAAAGACATCTGGGTGTAGACTTAGGCAACCAACTCTAGGTGACTCTGTTTGAACAGAGACTTTGGACAAGATCACTTCCAGAGTTCCCATTCAACCTTGACCAGCCTGTGAGTCTGTGAAATACAACAGAAATTAGAGAATGGAATGCAGGAGGAGGAAAGCAAAACTGTAATATTTTGGTGGGATAGACAGAAGCATTTGCTGCTTTCTCATGAAGCGCTGGCTTCAATGTAAATGCAAAAACCTTTGAGGTTTATGCTGACTGAGCTGTGAAATGTGGCAAAGTAGCAAAAAGGGATGACTGCAGCCCATTTTGCCTTTAGGTGGAAAAGATGCAGGCAGCAATTTGGGCCTTTAATATATTGCACCTTGTGTGCACTTGTTCAGAAGTCGAATCCCTTCATCTCTGCCATACACCTGTCCTTTATTTATGCCCTTTTTGAGCCTGATACTTAAACCCAGACAACATTATTTTACTCTAGCAACACATGTCTTATTGGGAGCTGTAAGCGAAAACAGGGCTTTTTGCAATTTTTAGTCTCTGTATTAGCCTAGTATAAAAATTGACAGTACTTAACCATCACCATATAGAACAATTTTCACTCCTTTGGATTAATTTAGCCAGTTAATTTCCTTACTTAATTTTTGTGCCTTCCAAATGCTTACAGCTACCTCCATCTTAGAAGTTTTTGGCCAAGTCAACCATACATAATGATTTTATTCTTTCTACATAAATCAGACTCACATAGCTGTATACTCTAGGTATCAGTTGGAGGAGGTAAAGGAAGATAATGTCATGGATTAACATTCCCACCCCGTGTGTGCTCATCATGTTGACAGATGGTCGAGAGAAGAGATTTTTAATATATTCCTGGATAAAAACAGTCCTGCTTGGTCAGGGCAGGAATGCTTATCTCCTTTCAAAAATCTAAATGGCCCAACACCAGAATTTAAAAGCAAAGTCAGGAATGCCCAAATTTATATCTCTGCTTCATTTTCAACCACCTTTTTCCTATTAATGTTGGCAGACCACTCAGAGGTTCTGTACTCAGGTTTTCTCCTCAGTGCTGCAAGATCTGACTCCTTCAGGGCCACTCCAAGAACGGAGTTGAAAGTGCAGGTTTCCTATGCTGTGTGCCAGAAGAAGCAGCCTCCTGTGTAGAGGCAACAATGAGCAAAATACGCTGGAAGGTTTTTTGGCACCAGCATAGAGGGTCTCATCAGAAGTGGATACTTTACAGAATTCCTATCTGTTCATACTTTTTCCTGAAGTGGTCTCATTGCTCAAATGTGGTACCAAACAATATGCATGAGTAGCTGCTGGACGATATTGAAAATATCCAAGATGACAAAGAGAAGAATTCAGTTCTTTGTGTAACTGGGAGCAAAGACTCAAAGTCTTCCTCATCTGGTGGGGTATCTTAGCCATGGATAAAGTCTCCTGCCACTCTGCTGGAAGGATATTGCTCTGCCCTTGGACTTTGCTCTGCTCATGGTGAGTTCACAAGGGACTGGCTTCCCTTCATCATTCACCTGGCAGATGGGGATAACAGTGCTTTGCTATTTCTTAGGGGTGCCATAAGGATAAATAGATTAAAAGATTTTGCAGTGCTCAGAGATGTGTGATGGGGGCTGTGGAAGAAATTAGGACCAGTAAACTGGCAGAACAGTAAAACGTCTCCACCTGTTTAAGAACTGCAATATTGATGCTGTCTTGAAAAGAGTATCTGCCTCTTCCTAACAGAAATATCAAAATAACTTTCATTTCTGGAAAAGAATAATTTCTGCCCAGCTGAAACTGCCTTTTTTTTTCTTTTTTAAATGGCAAACTTATGTTCAAAGGCTGAGATTTTAAAACTTTAATTTCCCACTTTTTGAGGACACACATACAAAAAGAGAGGTCTGAATTGGTCAGTATTTGAAAAAAAAATCCAGCATTGAGTTTTTCCACACTGATATTTCCTTAGAATATGGGGAATTAATTTAATGTGTTGATCATTTATTTGATGCCACCTGACAAATTAGTAGGAACCTGCTTAAGAGCTTTGGTTTGTGTCTTTCAGCTTCACATCTTAACAACTTATGTGAGGAGAACTACAATCCTCAGAAGATTTACCAAGAGGTTTGTAGTCACTCTGTTTTATGCAGTGATGCTATTAACAAACAATCGATTTTTACTGTGTCATAGTTGTATATGTAGTAAAATGTGGTAAGAGTTAAAATCCTTTCTTGACTCCAGGATGATAATTTTGATTTCCTATTCTTCTCTTTCAGTTTTATATCAACACCTGAGAACAGGAATTAAACAAACAATAAAATAATAACAATGCAAAGTACATAGCTGGGTAAAGTTGTCAATATTTCCTTAAGATCAAAACCTGGGCTACTTTTTCTCCCTGTTGTAATCTAAAAACAATGAAGAACGCTTAAGCCCCCTTTGTTTTTCCCCTTGTGCCCTTGATTTATTCTAATTCTCAGGGCACCAAACACCTGTGTTTGTCCTCTGTCACTCCCTGGTATGGGTTGGATTAGAATCTGTAGGCTTTCTCTGAGAACACAATGTTTTCTTACCCAAATTTGTTAAGCTCATGAAAGTGTTGATTTATTCTAATGTCATATGTTGAAGTAGATGAATGATGAACATCACTTTTCTCTTTTTAGATTAATGATAAATTACACAGACATAATTAACGTGCTCTACATTTGTTCTGTTTCTCCTGTAGTGCCCAAGCATAGTGTGGCTTTCATTTACTGACTTTCTGCTGCTAGGGCTCTAGGTAGTGCACTTTTCATGGTACAAGTCAAATTCAATTCAGCTTGTTCTTTTTAGCCCTGAAGGGATGTCTTCAAACACTTCTAATTCTCATTCTGGTTCCTTCAGCAGTATGCCTAACAAGCAGAGCTCATTTGCCTTAAGAGTGCTTAATACGGCTGTGTGGCTTTATTTTGGCCGGTTTATTGCCCATCAGGTTTTAATGTTCATCTTGAGAAGAAAAAATTGTCTCTTCAGGTATTTGCAACAAAGATTACACTGGCATAAGGTGAAATGAGAAGCAATCTCAATTTTTGTCCTTCGGTGTCTTGGGAGGTAACTTGCTCTCAAGTAGAAAGCTCCTTGCTTTATACAAATTGTAGTGTCTCTGTATTTTAGCAGCATTGGTTGTTCCTTAAACGAAAATGCAGACCTGAAAAAGTGAAATGAAATGTGGAATAAGTGAAGCTGATTGTCTGGGATAGCTTTTTATAGGACTGTGCAAGGGAAACAGACAGAGGAAGAAAAATTGATAGAGATCTGGTAGTTGAGGCTCTTCCTTACAGTACAAAATTGAATCAAGGAGCCTGAAAGCTTGAGACCTGGTGGGTGAGCTGGCGCTGCTAATGTCAAAATGCTCAAGAAGCTGAGATGCTGGAACCTTTGATACTATTAGATATGCCCCAAAGGAAAAGTGGCAGGAAAAATTCTGGACAAGCTTCTGTATTTCACTACAATTTGCCTAGAATTTCTTGGTTTTGGCTTGTCAACAGTCTCCAGTAAAAGAATCTATTTTGTTGGGAAATTCCCCAGCAAGTGTAATAATACCCACACTGAATCATTGATGTGATAGCATATGAATGAGTAATAGCTTATTGCTCAAGTGGATAAAAGGACTGAGGACATCCAGAAAAGGCTGCATTGGACTTTGTTATTCACTGGACATATTGCCTGAAGAGTGCCAGTGTTGTTACTAAAGACTTGCTGATTCCTTTAAATGGAGATGAACAATTTTGTCTAAATACCTTCACAGACCTTTGTGCTACTTTTTTTTTCTTTCTATTTACACTGATTTTGCAAGACAGAATAGGTTTTGCCCATGAATTCATCTGCTTCTCTGTTTGGTCACTGTCTGAACTCATCTCCTGTGACAGCATTGTATTTCTCATTTCTGTTGTCACGTACTGGGATTAGAGGACCTTTTATTTGTCCTTTCTGGATCACGCAGGTGGAAGAACACTACAGTCCCCTTGAAGAGCCTGCTTTCTAACTGGAGTGCCATTTTCTCTTCTGACTAGCTCTGGAGTCCATGGAAATAAATCCCAGCTGGGGTACCAGTCACAGCAGTAGCTGTAGTCATTGTTACAAATCCTGTCAGTTAATAATCTGAGGGGCTAAACATGTCTGTGCATAAACATCCTTCACAATATAGTGAGCCAGGTGGGGAGAAATCGGACAATAGGCAGGCAGGACTAACCCTGAAAGAAATGCCCTGGAAATCAGGGCAGCAGAGGTATAAAGCTAAATGGGGGTCCTCAGGATCAGGAATGAAAGGAGAGGGTATGTTTTTTCTGACAAAGTTGAAAAGAATTTATGTGCATGAAACGAGCTTGACTTTTATGCTCCTACATATAGATATTATATATATAATTATAACCTCTCCTACCTATGTAGGTAGGAGAGGTTTCTGTTTAACCATTACAGGGACTGTGTAGTCTAACTGTTAAAAAGAGGGAGCTTCAAAGGATTTAATATGTAGCTTATTTCCTTCTAGTTTCTTCCTTCCCTGATAAACAGGAAATAAGGATTGTTGTTTTAAGAAATGTTACAAAGATAATGTAAGCAGTCTTTCTCATAATATTTTAATTTTTGTAGTAAAGCCCCAGGGACTTGCAGAGAATCCTGTAAGACATGCTAAGAAGCTCCTTAGCTCCTGCCTGGCAGAGACATGGAGCTGCCTAAGGAACTCTCCAGCAAGCTAGCTGTGTAAAAAACCTCAGAAAAGAATATGACACAGGATAAGTCAGCTTATGGAAGGTTTTTTTTTTCCTCCCTCCTTGTGTCTTTTCTGGGACCATAAGAGATTGACAGGGAAGTATGAACTTAAACCCTGACTAGACCTATATCTTTCCAAGGAGCATATGGACACAGCTTTGACTCCTCTTTCCTTTTCACCAAATGGAATTTGGGGCTTGGGAAACATTTGGGGATGCTACAGAAGAAAAGACTATTATTTCAGACCTATAATGTGATTTTCAGTTGTGTAACCTTGAAAGAGGGGAGATTTTAGGGTATTTCCAAGGGACAGATCACAAGGCAGGAGCTGTGTTACCACATCTGTAGAGCAATGGGTGGTTTGGAAGTCACTAGTATGAAAGAAGCTAGAGTTTTTAAAACTCACCTCTTGAATCATGCAACATGTGGTACTCAGAAGAGTTTAAGAGGTTAAGAGCTGCCCAAATCAACTATTCACTGCTCAGTAGCCCTGGAGTGCACGACCTGTAAATACTTTGGGGTTTATAGGCATGCCAAGAAGGCGAAGGGGATGAAATGTACTTCTGCCTCCGGAAGGGGAATTCATGTAATAGCATTCATTCCTTTTATAGATAATACTGCTATTTAGGAAGTCCTAAAGTACATGATGTCTTTGCTGATTAAATTTCCTGTGCAAGCAAAATGCTCATGAAGTTACATAACTGCATTTTTCTTACCTCTTTACTGGCAGTAGCTGTCCAGGTTTCTGGAGGACTGTGACCCTTGCTTTGCCTCAATTTCTTGGTGAGAAAAGGCAGAGCAGAGAAACTGAGAGAGAAAAAGTGATGCTGTTTCACTAAATCCATCTGTGTGTCTGTCTATCTAACTCAAATCCTGTATTCCATCTGTGTAATTCATACATACTTCCCAGATCCTTTAACTGGTCTAGGCTCCCTATGGCCTGATGGTTCCCACCTGAGGCTCTTAAATACAATCTTGAAGAACTAAGTGGCTGAAGTAATTTCCCTCTTTATCCCTGGTGAGCTTACCTCAAAAACCAAGACCACCTGTTCTAGTGGGCTTGAGCTTGCTAGAGAGCTTGTTCCCTCCCACTTATGCCACAAATTCTCTTTTTCAGTAGGTACCCTCTTGCTGACCTTCTAAAGGTAAAACTTCTTCCAGGTTAGGACCAAAAAATGGGCCAAGACACTTCTGCTGTTCTTGTATTTGGTTATTGTAGCTCTTCTCCAGTTTCCTCTTCTACCAACAGCCTTGGAATGCAAAGGAGCAAACTGTGGATCAAATTAAAGGAAAGAAAAAAGGATTTTTAAAGAAAATGGTGGTAGTTTAGCTGTGGAGGGTATACAAAATCAAAGTTTTGCTGTGTATGGTTTTGCAATACAATTCCCCCTTAACAGATGGATCATTTTCCTGCTGTTTACAGAGAGTCAATGTCCTCAGGGCTGAACCCCTTAAGGGATCTAGTGCACTTAGATAGGAGAGCTTAAAACATCCTGTGCAGGGTTTAAAAAGTGAAGACCAAAAGCTGTTAACACCAGAGAACTTTCAATCTGGAAATTAAGAAAGGGAAAAAAAGATATGTGAGGAGAGGAGACGCTTAAAAGACTCTAAAATTCCCTCAGTTTTTTACCAGTATTCTGTAACTATTCTATTGCTTTTTTGAGTCACATAACTGAGGGTAAAGTGAATCTGCTGCATGGCTCGAGGAGCAGCCAGGAGTAACAAGCTCAGCACACTCTGGCCTTTTATTCTGAGCGAAGGGTAGAGATACAAACTGTGCTGTAAGCCCTTTGGCCCAAGAATCAGAAAAACCTGCTCTTTTGTTTTACTTCTTCACAAATCAGCAGCCGCCTCCTTTCAGACAGTGCATGATGGAAGGGTCAATAACCTCGTCTTCAGTCTAAGATTTTCTCTGTAGTGCCATTTGTCTCATTTTTGACAGCGATCAGCAGTTTTGCTCAGTGTATGTGGGACATTGCTGCAGACAATTTACAAACATCAGGGGAAAGAAGGGAGTTGGCGGTGTTTTTGAATTCGCATAAGTTCTTCATTTTTTGTTGTTTATAATGAGTAGCCGAAAAACAAAATGAGTGTTTTGTTTCCTGATGTGCACAAATATTTGTTCAAAATAACTCAAATTGTTTACTGAAGTTACTCCATTTGAACATTTCTTTTTTAGGCATCATGTGAAAGCTCTTAATTCTTCCATGTTGGATATTTGTCATCAACTCATGTGAATGTTTTGACAAATCAAAGGATAGATTGTTCTGTTTTGCTTGCTTGGATTGTGAAATAGGAATATCCATAACATGACGGGGCATGAAAGAGCCTGAAATGAATTAAAGCTGTACTTTAATGAATGGGCTTTTAACTTAGTGGATTCCTTAGAAACAAATATGGTAAATCCACTTTTGGTAAACCCGAAGGATGGTTGACACATACATTTTGTATGGGTGGGTACTGGCAGATGAGAGCTGATGATTCATCATTCCAGATGGACTGTTTTTCAGCAAATGAATGTTCTAGCTATCATATTTCAATTAGAAGAACTGCTCTGGTGTAGGGCCAATAAAATATGATTATCTCAGCTCAAAACCTGGACAGATGAAAACATTCTCAAGCTGGATATTTGAAATCATCCAACCAACAAGTATCTCTCAGCTTTCACTGTAAAGTAGGCAGGTTTCTACCTGCTAAATTTTTTGCTCAGTTGGACTGAATGAAATTAAGTCAATGGATATTCCATGATGAGCATGGAAGAACTGAGCAGGCATATACAAGTAAAACATGTGATAATACTGGTGCATTCAAAGCTGTGTGTTAATTCAGATGGAGAGCCCCTCTTGGCAAATGTTGCATCTGACTGTTTTTAAAACTTTAAACCATAAACAAAGATAACACCTACCATCCATTCTTAAGAGAAAAATAGAGAGATTGTATCCAAATGTGTATGTGATGAAAAATGTGACTGTGCATCTGTACTAAGTATTTTAAAACATTGAATTTTGCCAACACAACTGTGCCAAAAAATGTGGGTCTTCAGAAAGCAAGACTTGTAAGGGAGCACAGAAATAAGCTGGATCATTTTGCTTCTCTGATCTTTTCAGGAAGTACAGGATAAATGTACTATTTGTTCCTTAAGGGTTTAGTAACTGACTAACAGAACCTGATGTACCTCTAACCATCTAACGTCTCATTATGATGCAGGCTTGCATCACTTTTTGCTTTCAGATGCGTCTCAGAGAGTTCCACCATGTCCATGTGCCAGTTTGCATGGGAAGAGTTCAGGGCAACTGACATTCTTTGTGTGCTCCCATTCAGAGAGCACTTCAGAGAATACTGGAGCTGAGCCCTGTAATCACAACCCTAAATAAACATCTGGGAGTCCTGATTGCCAACAGCTCCCTCAGAAAGCCATCCAGTGCTAGTCTGGAGAAATGTTTTTGTGGCATGCTTAAGGATATTTGTACCCTTTTCCTGCAGCAACTTTTTGTTGTTGAAGCTGCTAGCATGATTTTTAGTCCTCGGTGATCCCTTTGTGTTAGAATTTGTATTAACCTGCTGTTAGGCTTCTAGTTCCAGCTGCAGACACTGACTCATCACTGCAGAAAGGCCTTCTACTGCTCAGTGAGGCAATGTACTGTGAACAAACTTACCGTCATCAATCAAAATTATTTCACAAACTTGTTCCTGGCTTTTGTTGACCCTATGTTTTCAGAGCTGAGAATGCAAAATGCAAACTCTGTAGCTCAGGACTGAAAGTTCGGATAGGATAAGAGACACTGTTCCTTTGCACTCAAGTATGAGAGTATGATTGCAACCAGGTCTCTGGTGTGAGGGCTTCGTGAGGTAAAAATGTAAAACCCTTGCTTGTGTAAGCATAAGCTCCATCTCTGCAGATGTTGTAACATAATTTAATCGGTGGTTGACTGCTTCCAGTAAGAATGCACGAGAAGACGTGAACACAGCATAGACAACTTCTCTTATCTTTTTTATGAGGAGCTAAGATTTTTCACCCTAATATTTGCACAGCTCTTGCTAGCCATGATAACACCAATACCTAATGCTGCTGTAGGTTTACCATGCATTAAAAGACACCAGCCAGTGCATCACATACATTAGACTGTTAGTGGCTCAGTGACACAATTAGCGTGCAGTAAACAAATGCCTGGAATTGGTAACTCTACCATGGAAACATTCCCATCTCCCCAGCTTTGTTAAGTCTGACTCTTTCCATATTTAAGAATATGTCATGATGATAGATAAGGGATGGAGAACTCAGCAAGGGGCTGACATGGAAATTAGATGCCAGGGTAGATATGATAAAGCACTTTATCACATTTAGCAAGACTGTCCATTCTAGGCTGACCATGATGTACACTGGCACCAAACTGGAGGTTATTGACCTGACCTTGTTTGCATCTGACGTTGCTGCTTTTAAAAGCAAATGAGTTCTGGTGCTATGAGCTCGTAGGGCTGCCAGTTTCTCAGCAGATTAGCATTGGCTGACCTTCTTTTTCAGACTAGCTTGTGCAAATACTCCCCTAATGATTCCCATAGATCACGTAAGTGGAATGAAATGGACTGATGGAGGTAGTGAATATTGAAATCTAGCACGGGTCCCTCTGGTTGAGCAGGATGTGATGAGTACTTGCATGTGCACTAGGCAGGCAAGTGCCTGCTCTTTCTCAGTCTAGGAGAGAGGAAGGCTTATGTAGAAGTGCTGTGTGGCACAGGGCATTGGGAAGCATACATCTGACTCCCTCTTGACTTTAAATTTTAGATGCCTAGATATTGCCAAACAGTCTTTCCCCCTAAGCAGTGGCCTGTAGTGATGCTAGGAACCATGCAAAGACAATTTGCTCTTTAACCACATGTGGCAGTTCCAGTTCCCTTCCTGGCATGTGTCTGGGACTGCTGCAGCCAGTGCCAGGCACGGAAGGTGAAAACTTGGCTCCTTTCTACTGTCATTGTCAACCCATTGCATTCTGAGCTGAGCAGCCCTAGAGGCCTGAACTGCAATGATCTTGAAATATAAAATTTCTGCTTAGAAACAGAGCCAACTGAGCTTTGGTTTTTCTAAGACCTTGATCTGCTTTACACCTGATGTAATAGGGGTAACCTTACATAAGCAAGGCATCACTGATTGTAATTGAAAGGCAAACAATCATGTTGAAAAAGCCCTCTTGTAATGCTGTAAAAATCTGGGGTGGTTTACTAAGGGTCACTATGGACTGGCTGCTTTAGTTAAATTGGGGTTTGATCCTAATCAAACCCCAAACTTTCTGAAGTGCTGTAATTCTTCTTAGGCTATGCATATTTTTCTGAACTGTTTGGGAAGTGCTACATGTGTCTGTTCTCATGTGCTTTGTCTTCCTCTCTTCTTTACTTTTTTCCCCTACCCCACCCTTTTCCTTCCTTCCTGTCAAAACAATGACAGTTTATGTTTTGCAAAATGGGCAAAATTTTAGCAAAATTTAATATGGCAAAAAATTTTGGCTGTCTAAATGTGTGCTTTACTCTGGTTCAGGGGTAAAAGTTGCCTCCACCTTTTTTCTCCCTGCTACCTCTTGCCCATAAACTATTAATACAAGACAATATATTCCTAACAGTTAAAAATCCTCTTTATTATTCAGATGTACAATCGGTGTCCTTTCCTCACTCTCCATCCTCCCTTGTACCCAAACAAAGCACAGGCCAGTGGGACCAGAGTGTGCGAATTCCACTGGCTCCCTCCTCAGCCATTCACCCCTGTCCCTCCTGCTGGGAGGTGAACACCATCCACACATCACTTGAGACAAGAACAATATAACACAATCTGTTTTCAAATTTTCTAAATATTTCCCAACTTTCATTGCAGGCTGTTGTCTCCACACCGTAAATTTGTGCCAAGAACTCCCCAACAGCATTCTCCTCTGCCTTCCCAAATCACTCAGAGAGCAAACAAACCTTTCCCTGAGTCATTGATTTTTGCAAGAAAGCATTTTTATTTATTAAAAATGAAGGGAGAATGGCCAGAATGCACAATTTACAGCTCACAGCTCTTCAGTGAAAGCCATAAGTATGATCTTTGACAGCACAGAAATGCTTTCACTTCTGTGTACTTCCACCTGTTATCAGGATTTCTCCCTGCCCAGAACAGTCAGGGTACAGCCATGCTGGGCAGGGAGCAGCTGTCTGCCAGTTTTCTAGCCTCTCCAAGCCCATAAGGCCCTGTTGTTCCATATAAAACTCTTTTTTATGGCCTGAATGAAAAGCTTTTGAGGTAACAAACAGTGTGCACAGAATAATATGATTATCTGTACTGCAGTAAGCTATACTGAATGGCTCAGCCTAGTTAGGAATGTGTTAAATTAGTACTGGAACAATTTAGTGGGCACTTGAATTAATTAAGATGATTTTTTTCTTTATTTAGAATTAAAAAATTAAGTTATCTAGCACCTAATCATTAAGTTGGACCATAGAAATTTTCAGTACACATCACTAGAAGTACTTAAAATGATTTCAGTAAGGGCTAATATTTGTCTGTGAGGTCCTCTACTCATGAGGTCATATACTAGTGATAGAAGCAAAAGTGTGCCTTGCTCTATATGAGTGCATTTTTACCTGGACATGACTACATTTTGAGCAGGCATATTCCTTGATTGCCTTCATTTACTTCCCTACTGTTCTAGTAGTGTAGCACATTTGTATTTCTATTTTATCATCGGGCTCAACTCACCATGGCATTCTACTTTTTTAAAGTGCCATTGGAGGAAAAGTCCTACCATTTGGTGTTTATGTTTCAGCCCTCCCACTCTTCACTGAGCTGTTCCAATACAGAAAGCACGATCCAGTGACTGAAGCGAAGAAAGAAGCTTAAAAGAGAGTGGTTCTGTTTCTCAATAGGACATCAGTAGCTGTCATGTAAAACAAGCAAACAACTTTTTCAGTTCCTTGAGCCATGATGTAGAAGAGTACATCTGCACTGGGATGTGACTCAATCTGCAGGTGCACAGCATCAGGCAGTAGAGTGAGTTTCCTTTCATTCCATTCAAAAGCTTGTGTACCTGAAATGTTGTCTGATCTTTTGTCCCTAGGTGTATCACCTGGTTTAAAACATAAAGAGGTCAGTATTCTTTCTGAGGTGTGGAGAGCTCGTATTTTCCACAGGTCTGAAACCATCTTGCTACTACCTGGTGCCTGAAACCTGAAAATCTGTGTCAATATATCCTAAATTTGGCACCCAGATTACAAGGCATCCAAGTTAAATGGCATCTGATAATTCTGACAGTTGGTCCAAGTGGCTAACAGACATACACTACCACAAACCTTAATCTTTCATCCTTACAAAAATGTGTCAGGGTGCCTATATAGAGCTGATGTATTGATATGAAACATCACCCCTATTGCTGTGGAATAGCTGTTTTGCAAAATTGTCTATTAAAAAATTAAATCACTGAGCTTTGCGTGTTTGTTGGCTGGCTGTTTGCTTGATCCAGCTAGAGACAAAATGGTATTTCTGCCTGCTTTGGATAGAGCTTGAGGGAAAGGCTGATAGAGCCTGGATCTGCATCTGCATTGACAAGATCTGGTTTGAGCTAGAGATACTTCTTCATCCTGAAATTCTCTGTCACTGTTCATGGCATGTGTTTCACCCCAATAAGGTCTATTTCTGATGTTCATCAATGAGAAAATTTCATTGCGACTGTCTGCAAAGGTGTGTGAAGAGTGATAGGAAATGCTGTCATTTTACCTCAGGGAACTCTGAAGATCACCAAGCAGGCAGGTGAGACAAGACATGGCAGGAGGAGCAGAACATGTTTTTGATAACTTCTGGGTGTGTGACCAAGGACTGGATCTGTTCACCACCTCTGCACAACTTGAAATCTATCCCAGTCTCTGCAAATCCAGAGCATCAAGTATACTGGAGATACATTGCAAACCTGAGTCTGCTGGTTTAGACAGTCTGGATGGATCAAAGACAGGTCCAGGATTCACCACAGCTCTCCCAGAAGGCATGGCAATCATTTCCAGATGTAATTTGCTTTCTTGGACTCAGGGGATGCTGCCATCTCATAAGTGTTTGAACTCAGGCTATGAGTTGTAGGTGCATGACTTAGGAAGTTTTGGGTCAAACAAAGCCTGAAATGTGGGCAAAAAGTCCACATGCTCCTCAGCCATGAGGAGCAAAAACTTTATGTCTGTACTTGAACCTGTTCCCCTACCCACTTATCAGTGTGTGATGGCCTTTCAGCAGCATTGCCTTCAGATTTCTCCCTCACTATGAGCTAAAACAGGGCTGTTGGCTCTCTGGGCCATGAAGGCAATTCCTTTTGAGGCAGTATACTGCTAAACCTGCTCAATAGCTCTCAAGAGGAGAGTGAAGGCTGTTTTTACAGCTGAATATGGTGCACGGGTTGAAATGCAGGCCTTTCATCTTAGAGGTTCCCTACCACATGTTTTTGTTATGAAGAACGAGGTCAAGTCTCCTAAAGTTTAGTGCTACATAGCTAAAAGATTGTATAGTGCTTTAGAAAAACAATGGAATCTACATTATTATAAAAACAGAATCCGTACTTTTATATAATGAGCTAAAGTAAATATATTGCAGTCTAACAGCTGATTTGGAAAGTCCTTGTCACAGTTTCTGTAATCTCAACACCCAAACCCTGGGAGTATGAAGACTTTCTGAATAAGCTAAACAACTCTAACTGTGGTGGACAATTTCATGCAGATGATTAACTGACTGTTTAGAATAGTTCCTGTGTTGCAGGAATATTTGCTTCTCTGTTTTCTATCTCCTTCAAGTAAACTGCCTGTGTGGAGCTGGGACAGTCCTGTCAGGGAGTGATCAATATGCTGCCACATACCATCTGCTATTCTGGAATTTGCTTCTCCCACCCACATCACGGTGGTTTCACAATGTGCTTTCTTGTACTGTAGCAGGGACAGCCTCCTCAGGACATGTTTTTCTTAGTCACATGAATTTTTCAGTCTATTTTCCTAATCAAATGAGCTTCTCATTGTGTAGTCAGCATTGGATAATCACAAGGGCCTGCATATGACTCTTCAAGGAGACTTTCAGTGTGTTTAATTTACTGCTCATAATTTCTTTCCTTGAAGCATATCTTACTTCCCCACTTAGACTGAGCAGTAGTTCCCTGGCACTTGTCCTGGGTGAAAATGACAGTGTGATCCTTTATCAGCGGTGAGCATTATTTCATGTGGATATTTGTGCTGCAAAACCATGCTGTCACAGGAGTTGTGCAGGGGTGGATAGCATGGGAAAATCTGTGGGACAACATGAGGAATTAGCATGTGGGCAGTGTGGCCCACTTATTTGTTGTAGAGACCTGACAGGATCTGGTCCTGTCAGGCAGAGACTGAGCTTACATGGACCAGTAGAGCCCTGCTACATTCAGTGGCACTACAGCAGTTTATGAATCATTACTTGTTTTTCTTTCTTAGTATCCTGCTCCCTGGTGACCACCCTGACTTGCCAATCCCTTTCCTGAGGGTGCATTTCCTAGCTGTTAAATGTCAAATTATCAAGACTAAAAAAAACTGCCAGCAAGGCTTTGGTTTGCATTGCTGTTGGTAGTTAGTGAGCAATGGTATGTGGCTGCACCATCCCCAGGGGCTTCATCTCCTCATCATGTTAATAGTTAGTTATATCACAGAGACCCACTGAATGGAGAATATTCCCTCTTGAAAAATTGCTCTCTCCTCTAAAACAGAGGATCTGTCTGAGAAGAGAGGTGTTTTGTAGGGCTGGTCGAATTCTTCAAAAGATCTTGAATTTGGGGAGGATTATAACACACCATGTTTACTTCATTGGTGTCACGTAGGGACAGTACCCACGTCCTGGGGACTGCCAGACTTGCGGCATCACTGTGGACAGCTTCAGTCTGTGAGCAAGCATCTTGCTGCTGGTATTGTGACCCACTGCTGGTGAGCCTGACCTCTCCAGAGTGGGAGCATGAAGTGCAGCACAGTCTGCTTGTTGGGCTGCCTGAGGAAGCTTGTTCAAGGCTGGAGGCATTCACTGCTACGCTGTGCTCTGTAGTCTGGGCATGTGCTAAAGCTAAAAGAATACTCGGAAGAGGGAACTCGAGGTAACAAGAAGACAATACTGGTCAGATACACTGTTTTTAACCAGTTTCAGTCAGTTTTTCCCACTTCTCCACTAAAATTCTGTTTGGAAAAAAAAAAAAAAAGGCAGCACTCCAAACCCTTTTATAGTTCTCCTTCTGTTTCTGTGATTAAAAATAAAAATGTAAGCATGTATGTGGCCATCTTGAATCACATTTTCTTCTTAGCGCTATTGAATTGGGTTCTTCCAAACACAACAAAATGTTTTCAGAAATATCTTTTTCCACTAATGTTTCCCATCAGACTGCTGCAGGCATTCAAAGAGTGACTGTGTAAGTAAAGGAGACAAATGACAATGCCAAACAATGCTAAATTGCTGGAGGTTAAAAAGAGAAGGGTTTTGACAGCTAATTGAAATCTAAGTGGTATCTTTCTGGTATGCTACTTCCCCATTTGTTCTCTCTTCACTAGTATTTAACAAACCTTTATTGATTACTGTGGCAGATTAGTACTGCAAATGGAGTCTGAAGGTTACTTTTTTGGCCCATAATCACTGGCTATATATATATTTCATATCTATCTTACATATTTCACAAATCAGTGCCTGGGAAAATCATGTATAGTTGTCTGTAAAGGTGAAATAGCATCAGTTATTTTTTAAATAATAAATTTCAACATCAGAGCAAATTCTTCACTGAGACGGGCAGAAAGTCTCTGTTACTGCTTCATGTCCAGCATGCCTGAATCTAGAGATGAACTCAGCTTCACAAATGTTTTAAGTTCCCCCTGAGCCTGCAGTCAGGTCAGCTGTCTCTGCCCTACTAAAGTGGGAGTACTTCAAGTCCTATCTGTGGAAAGTCTCTTTCAGATTCAGCTGGCAGCTGCAGATCTCTTCTGGCTTGGTCTTCTCAGATTCCCATCTCCAGGGAGCACCATAAGGTCCCATGTGTCCCCTTGTGTCCCTGTCCCAGTCCCACATGGGACAGCTTCCCTCTGGGGTTTGCACCACTTGTGCATTGAAAAGCTCATTTCCCAACTGTACACATGCCTTTAAGACTTTTGCTTATTAGCTAAGGTTGTTAGTTAAAAGGGAAGGATTTATGAACTTGATAGAATCTGAAAATGTGTGTATCTTCTGCACAGTTCATTTCTTATCAACCACAGTTCATTTCTTATCAACCAAACAATTCCTATAAATAACTGTAAATTTGCAATTTTCTGCACATCTCCCTCCTCCTTTTTCCTTTCTTATGCTGTTGCCAGATCTTCTTGTGTCAATCTGAACTTTGGCATCAAAGGCCATTTCCATACTCCGTGATACTCTTAATTTGATAGCCATATGAAACATCACATCCATACCATAAAGAGTGGCAGGCTCCCAGTCTGATCCTTAGTCTCCACAGGGCATGTAAAACCACATCTGTGTCATTCCCTCTCTGACAGGCATGCTGTTGCCTGTGGGTCTGGAGGGCTACAGCTGCATTTCCTTCATCACAAGTTTGTACTGCTACTTCTCTTGATTTTACCAGAATTTTCTACACCAGTGCTGCTAACTTTATCAAACAGAAGTGAAATCTCACTGGAATGGAAGATCAGGCTTGTTTTTCCATTGCACTGCAATCTTGTTAGTCATAAACTCCTGGCCTAGTTTGCCATAATTCTGCCTGAAACTGATGTCAGCTACAGTTAAATGAATTACCTCAATTTTTGCTTTAGTAAATTAAAAATTACTTTTATTAACTTTTTAATTAAACACTGACATGCGTCTGAAATTTTCGGAAGCATGAGAATTTCTCAACAGCTAATACTTCATCACTTTTGGCACTCTTTGGTATTAATTGTCTTGATCTACTCATCCATTTCTCTCCAATTAAAATTCTATAATATTCTTCCTGCTTGGTAGCAAATTAACTGGAAGTATTTCATCATTATCAGTCAGGTTGTTCTTGATTATCCTCAAAGTAGCTCTTTGAAAACAGAAGTGTGAGCACTATTGACTGGGACTTTCTCTGATTTCCTTTGATTCAGTCATGATTCCTGCTTATGAAGCAAGATAGGTTGTAGAGGGGGAGATGACCTGTTCATCCATTTGTTGTACCCAGGAAATGGTTACTCTCTGGATTCAGTACTCATTATACCTGTATTGCTATAATAAAGTCCATAGTCATCTGTATTCAGGTTAGAAAGTTGTCATCTAAGGTTTTACAAAAATAGAGTTGTATTTCACTAATGACTGCATGCTATTCAATAACACACCCTGAATTTTCAGATTAATTTCATTATAGACAGACACATAAGGAGTGACTTCTTGTTTTGGCTTGTTTTGGCTTGTCTTAGCACACAGGACCCTGCCTGAACCCTGTACATCAGGATGTTTTTAAACACCCATGGTTTGAGACTCGCCTGAAGTGGATCTGTGTATGTGTGTTTTGGAGTGCTAAGAACAAACAGTACTGGTAAAAGTAAGGAATATGGTACCACATGAGGTGATGTTTCTCAGCTGATATTCAGCTCTTCACTTTGCCCCTCATCTCGCAATGTCTTTTTCCCAGACTCTGAGCCTCCTTTATACACATTTCCTCTGCTTTTTTCTACTCCATCAGTCTCATGCAGTACTGGGCATTGCAGAATGGGATCATGGAGCTCACCTCTGCTGGGAGCACTTTCTGCCCCAGTCCATGTGAGTGCCCTAAACTCTTAGGAAATACTGTAATGCCCAGCAGCCCAGGGCCACAGGTACGATGCAGTGGGCAACCTGGACACTCAACACCGGGCATCAAATGACATCTGCAAATGGGAAATGTAAAACATGTTAGTGTTCATTCCTCATCTATAAATAATAATAAAATTCCTTCAAAAACTGAGTATATCCTCTCTGTCATTGTTCTTTATTTCCACTGCAAATAACTTGCAACAATAAAAATGAAGGGATGCCAAATTTGTGTGGCTCTTCAAAGTAAATTCCTTACTTGTAATGAAGTTCCGTTGGAAAGCCTGACCCTTCTCCCAACAGTTTTGCAGGCCAGATGGGTTACTGCTGTCCTTCAGCATGGAGCCATCCTTAGGGTGTGATGCTCCTTTTTTCTCATGAATCTGAAAGAAAGGGATGAGAAACTTTATGTCTCCCTCCTGTCATGCAGAAACTTTCCCTGCTATCTCTGGGTGGAGTCTCTTAAGGCCATATACATAATGATCCATTCACTGTTGCTGGCTGATATCCTCCTCTCCAGAGCCATTCAGTCATTGCTGACTTTCCTTACAGTTCTGTCCTCAGGTTCCTCAGACTTTTCTTCCTTTCTCACTAACAAGCATTCATTATTTCTCCCTTAAGCTTCCCAGTATCCCACGGTGGATTTTTGCAACTTTTAATTTCCCAGGAGGGATATGAAAGGTCTACAAGTAAAACGCTTTGCTTGCTCTTATCTGGGAGATTACAGAGGGGAATCGGATAAAAGCAGGGGTTGAATACTCAATGCTTTGCCATTGTCAGCAGCAATGCACTTTTGGTAGAAAATGCCATTATCCTTATGCAGTAGGGTTTTAAAAACTTTTAAAAGCCATAAAAAAATGGAGGAATCAAATTCTTCGGGCATTACTCTCTGCTACCCTGAAGTTCCTTTTCATTGCACTGGAGGCACAGGAAGGAAATAGAGTGGCTGGATCCCTCCACTCCCATAAAATATTCAACAAAGAGAGACTGTCCTTATGGCATACCTATTTCCCCCTCATTGTGAGATTGGGAGGGGGATGTGGAGGACATGACTCCCCATCAGCAGCATAATGAGGTGAACAGGCTGGTTTGGTCTGCTGCTGTTCCAGTGCTGTGCAGCAGGAAGCTGGGATTCACACTGATGTCTCAATTCCTCTGGCCTTTTTAAAACTGATAATTGTGAACATTATCTACACTAATTATTTTTGAGAAGTTGCAATGAGCATCCTTGTAAGAATGTTGGACTGTGTACACAATTAAGGGCTGCCAAGAGAATAAAGATGGCTTTTTCTTTTTCAACAACACTGGCTGAACTCTGACAAACCACTTTTTTCCTTGTTTCTCTTGATGTTCCCTTATGCTATGACATGAATAAATTACACAGTGGGAAGTAAATGAGAAGATTTCATACTGATTATCATGTCTGTGCTTTGGTTTTCCTTGTTTTGCTTCACCATATTCCCTGTTCTAAATGAATATGTGCAGTTATATATCTCTATTTTCTCACAGTATAAAATGGCCCTTCTTTTCCAGATGAAGTTTTCTTGTCCCATACAGTTGAGCTTCATTCTTCCTTCTGGAAAAGCCTTGAGAAATGCAGAATTATGCTTAGAAATCTAGAGATGGTAGATGAAATCATGTTAAATATCTGTCTCAAGTCCCTAAACTTGTACCCAAAGCTAGAAAGTTAGAACTTAACCCCAGAATTTCACTGCCAGCCCTTTTACACACTTCCACATTTTCCTCTATTAAATACTATTGATTTCAGGTTGCGTTTCATAATAACCATTGTGCCAGGGACTGAACTGGATGACTGTGGAAACCACCTCTGTGCTCCTGCTGGTAACAAGAATGTGCTGGTTGCAGGCCTGGTTGCTTAACTTGTTGTGGGGATCCTGCACATCCTCCTCACGATCTGCAAGGCCAGGCTGTGCTCAGTAATGGACTGACTCTGTTCCTGGTGTGCCCTTGCTGCCACCAGAGAGCCACAGCTGAGCTTTGCTGTTTGTTTCCAGTTGGTGAGGGAAGGAGGAGCCAGACCACTTTGGGTGACCCAGAGGAAGAAGGGTATTGCCAATTGAGAGACAGGTATATTAGTATAAGGTGTAGTCTGAAGCCTTGTGGCATTTTTCATTTTATTTCTGCTGGTGTTAGATGGGAAGGCAAGACTCAGATTGAACCTCTGCATGTAACATGCATGCCAAGGACTCTGGTTACCCTGGTCCTGTTTCTAGCCTGACAATCAGTCTCTCTGCTGCTGTTGCAAGGTCCTGTCACCCCTCTGTGCTGGTGTACAGAGCCCAGCATGGTGTCTTCAGCAGGGAAGTGGGACTAATGACTGAAAAGGCATGGCAATGCTTCAGTCACACAGATTGGCAAATGGCTTTGCTTATTTCTCAAGGAAAAAATAATGACATAAAGCTAAATACTGTTAATAGTCAAAACAGGCACTCACCTTTATAACCCAATTAATAAACAAAGGCTTTAATTACCCTATACTGCATGATAGAGGCATATATGTATTACTGATAGTGTAATCAGATTATCCCGCAAACAACCTTCTGTGACCATAGTTAATTGCATAAAAATTTAAAATTTGCAAAATCAGCTTTTAGGATTAAAAGACAAAACTGTCAGTTATGTCTCTAAGGACTGTCTTTTTTCTGTAACTGTGGCTTGAAGGATTTCAAAAGCTTCTTTTCTTACTTAGCTTGATTGGTAAACCTAATGGTCATTTTGATGTTTTGTCTTATTCTTGATTATTTCTAAACTCCCAGATGCTTCCAGGAAAACAAGTTTCCTTGAAACAATGTGCCTCAGTAACAATATTTTATCGTCGGAAACTGTAGAAAGCTTGTGGGTTTGAAGCAGAACTGATTTTCTTTTCAGTCCTCTTACAGCCAAACATTACACATAAAAAATGAATCTACGAAATTCCAATTACTCCTGTGGGACTGGAATTTTAACTAAAGGAAAAACATTTCTATAATACCTGCTCAATCATAACACAGTTCAGTGACCTGCTTACGATCAGGTTAACTATCCTTATGCTTTCTTATCTCTTTCAAGGACAATCTTGCATAAAAGTCAGCCCTGCACTGGAAGCTGGAAGCTTTTTCACTCCTGGGAGGGGGAACGAGGCTCTAACAACCACTGCCTGCTGGCTGCCAGCCAGAGGCACAGCATCCCATATGATCCCATATGGCATCACCTACAAAAATGCGTATTCCACACGCACATATACATACACATATATATAAATATATGCATATACATATATCTCATAGGATTCCCTTTGTAAGGCTCCTTCTCTGAGGCTGTGCCTTTTGATGGAAATTCAGCTCCTCTCGGTTTGGTTGCAGGCGTTCCAATCCATGTCACCAGGGCAGAGTGATGCTGTGGGTGACATTGGTGTGTGAGCATCATTTTGCTTTCTCCACCTCTCCAGCACGCCTCTGACGCGATGCACTTGTCAGGCAAGGAAAGTCTAATGCTCTGGAAGATCCCTGCAATCACAAGCCTGATACATAGAGGCCTCCCACAGAGAAACTAAAATATCTCTGTTACCTCATTGCTGGGGATTGCACTTGCAATAACAACTTCAAAATGAGAATCAGAAGCAGCCCACTGAGTGGATTTCTCCTGACAGTGTGTGCTTGGGAAGTGGCAGTGGTAGAGAAATGCTGCAATGTTACACTTTATTGTGCACCTTTGTATTACATGCTCACTAAGAGAGCTATTCTATGACATAGTTTTAAAGACTTTCTGTTGTCTGCATTATCACAGGTTTGCTACTTATATCAGTAGCTTTATGAAAATCCCATAATTTGTCATAGCTGGTCTTCACCATACAATGATGTATTAGACCTAAGAAAACCAGCATCTGGACTTACTCTCTTCTCCTCTCATGAGGCATATGCTCATTTTCTAAGGGTCTCTGCCACAGTGTTAGTAGATCATGCCTCCTCAGAGGGTAAAGATTGACCACCTTTAATGCAAAGGCTGAACACTGGGAGCTGCAGAATTTTTCTGATGCCAGATGACTTTATGAGAAGCTGTAGAGAGATGGCAGCACTCAGGAGAAGACTCAGGCATTTCACAATTATATTTGCAATACAGGTGTACTTTGACAACTAAAGAAGCCCTGGATATGCTCTGGCTCCCTTCTGCCATGCAGAGGGACTCTGAGGTGTAAGGGGGAGAGGTCACAACCTTGTCTCCTTTTAGCACTAAGTTAGGACACAACTGGGGAGAGCACAGGGTCCCATCCTGGGAAGTGCTCATTCATCCCACATGTCTTATATAGATTGGCCCCAAAAACTTGCATCTTAGCTATATAATTTACTTCCATGTTCATGATAAATTACACCTAGAGTACATTCTGATATAGCTTATATTAGGATGTGTGCAAACACGCTGCCATTCATTCATTGGTCTGGCTGGCAGGCCTGGATGTAAGCAAAATAGAGGAGCCTCCAGTGTAACTTAGACAAAGCCAGCAGCAGCCAAGACTCATCTGTGAACAGTTTAACGCTGTGGCAGAAGACTGTGATGTAGATGTTCTTTTAGGAAGGTTATCTGCAGTCTTGTGAGCACTGCTAGCAGCTGGGAACCAAAATTCAATTCTGCCCCCAGAGTCTGGGAAGTTCTCGAAGTTTTCAACATCTGATTCACATTTTGGTTAACCATCTATTTTTGGATATGTCTATTCTCTCTTGAAATTATGTGGATCA
The DNA here is from genome assembly GCA_013399835.1 of Leptocoma aspasia. Classification (NCBI taxonomy): domain Eukaryota; kingdom Metazoa; phylum Chordata; class Aves; order Passeriformes; family Nectariniidae; genus Leptocoma; species Leptocoma aspasia. The sequence goes on along the minus strand of VXAX01005455.1, from coordinate 302,257 downwards.
AGTATTTTTCTCATTATTGGGAGTACTCTCTCATCAAAACTAACTCTTTCATGATTTCCTGGTAGCTCTGGGGGCTGTCAGTGTGGTGGGAAAACCAATAGTCAGAATGGTTATGATGTTCTTCAGAGAATGTGCCCTTCTTAGGCAAGGAGTGCTGTATGGGTGGTAAGACACTTTCTGCTATTGTATTTGGTGGTCATGTCACTCTCATACTCTCATGAACATATAGGGAGGCTCAGCAAGATCATCAGGGGATGGCTGCTGTGAAAATTACCAGTGTGTGGAATTGGAATCAATTGGACTTTGAACCCTGCTTCATGCTGCCCTGTGTCTGGCAGATTGTGTAAGTACATGAAAGGCTTTTTGTCCATCTATAACTGTAGCCATTAACCAAGGGATGGGCAATTACTGTAAGCAACATAATAATCTTAAATTCCAGAGATGATCGCATAGCACACTAGAGAAACAGTGGATTATCCAGTGTTTGTCTAGTAGAAAACAGACTACTGAGAAATCAGGTAGCAGTGAAACACAAAAGGAAATCTTTATGCAAAACCAGCTATTATATTTCATGCAAACCTAGGCAACAGTGGCCCTCTTACCCATGTTTCCCATAGCAGCCCTTGGTTTCATATATTCCACTGACTGCACACAGTGAAATTGATGGTTTCCCTTAGGCACATGTGTCTACTTTCCATCATTAAAAACTTTGTTTTCAAAAGAACAGAGCAGAAGCTGTTCTGATTTTTCCTTTGAATTAACACGATTTCATGAAAACTGTTATGTAATAGCCCAGATACCAAGTTAGAAGTGGATGCCTCTGCAAAGTGCTTTTATAAAGTGCTTATACCAGTGCAGCTCTCTGCTAGGAAGGCAGACTTCCAAGGAGAACTGTAACACAGGAGCAAAAAACAGTGATGTAAATGTTTCTTAATTTAATTCGGTTTCTCAAGGCACTGCAATCATTTGTTATTTATGAAAGGATGAAATGCACTTCTGTGCTATTTGCATATACATTTGGCCATCCTTTCTTCTAGGATAGGAGAATGTCTCCTATCCTAGAAGAAAGGATATATATAATCTGTCTCCTTTATTAAAGGGTGACATCTGCTACAATGTCACCTAGACCCACTAAGCAGGCTCAAAGCTGGCATCAGGGAATGACAGTGCTGGCAGCAGCTCCTGAGCATGAGGGTAAGACATGAAGCTGGCTCAGAGTGAAGAGGGTGCAATTTGTGAGGGGGAGAGGGTCACAGGACTCCAGCAAAGGAACATCTGGACCTGGTTTAATGGAACATCACAATTACTCAGCACAATTTAAGTGAACCATTAAAGCCAGCACTGAAATAAAAGGTGAAAGTGCTCTGTGGAAAGATGAAGCTTCCATGCCACTACTCTGGTTGGTCTCCAACAATGCTGCTTAGTTCATCAGAGTAGTTTGTCAGGCAGGGCTGTGCTGCCTGTCAGCCCTCTGAGGCGGCTGGGGTGACTCCTGGGGAATGGGCAGGTGAGGCAGCACAGAGCTCTCTAATCTGCTGTTCAAGAAGTGAGATTAGTGACTGCAGTGTAGGCATAGTATTGTTTTAATTGGCAAAGATAGGAGATGTTCACAAATGCTCTGAAAAGCCTGTGATCAACTTGGGTATAGAAAATTTTTAGCATTCACTATACTTCAGTGAAAATCTTGCCTCCTTAGTTTAACGTTTAAATGTCCCTGCATCAAATTGCCAAAGTGGTGTCTTCCATCTGTAATATATGGACCAGCAGAAGACATCAGAGGAATTTTAGGGCAAGTGAATGTTATGCCAGCTGAAGTAAATCTTGCTTTTTTTTTTCAGAGAAAGGGTTGCATCTTAACAGGATGAATAATATAATGAATCTTTTGGCTTGTTACCAATCAGAACAGTGAAATTTCATAATCTATCACTATTTTGGAAGGTGAATGACAGCACCAGATGTACAACATTGGTGATTCAGATCTTAGGAAAGTAATTAATAATGTTAGTCGAACAATTAAAACCTGGTGTTAAGAGATGCTCAAAAGACAATAGCACAATTCTTCCCAACAGAGGCTCAAAGAATTGTAATTGCTATTGACAATAGCAAATGAACTCTGCTCCATGGGCCTCTTGAAAATCTCTGTAACAAATGGTAGGCTCCATAGCAAAACTTTTAGGAAATACAAGACTATGTTAGACAGATAACATTGTTCAAGACTTTGGCTCAATTACAAGTACTGAAGCATTATAAATAATACCCAGAGGTCAGATTCATTCCTTTTTTCATCAAGTATGTAGCTCAGGAAGCTCAGCAGTATAAAACTAAAGAATTCTATTGATAGACCTGACAATAGAACCTATGGTTGCTGTGAACTTACTTGTCCTTTAATGCAGCAAAGCACTGGTTATTGATCAGTTAACACTATTTTTATTTTTATTTTATTTTTTAACTATCAGTTAACACTATATATGCCCCTTAAAACTACCCTCTAGCTACTTTCCTGAACTATGAATATCAACTTTGTGTTTTCAGAAGAGAATTAAGAGAGCAGAGAACTCAAAAATTTTGTTTGAAAAGAAGTGCCATCCTATGCCACTGCATAGGACCAGCAGTTTGGGCCCAGCTTCAGAAAGGGTGTCTGCAACCTCCTGTGTCTAAGAAGTACACCCTTAAAGTCAGTGTCATTGGCCACCAAGACAAGAAGATGCACTTAAAGAGCTGATACTTTAGGTGAGACAGGTAATGCTGTCAACTTCAAAGTGTAGGTACAAGTTATGTCAGAAAGCTTCCCATTGAACACATCAGAATTCAGATATATCTGAAATTAAAATTGGTAATTAAATCTCCAGAAATTAAAGTTTCTGGCACCTTCTCAGCTTTGCATCTCTAGGAAAAAGAAGCCAGCCTTGATATTAGGGAGCTGATTATTTTAAAGGACTTTCAGTTGAATGAAGCCTTTATGGACTGGGCTAGTCTGTGTAGCCAGGAGCAGAGCTGGGTACACAGAGATGTATCCCCAGAGCAGAACTGAGCCTGAGCACAGGTAAAGGAGTGATGTCAGTCCTCACACGAATGAAAGCATGCAGAACTTTCTGAATTAAAAAGCAAAAAAGAAGGAAAAAATGAAAAAATAAAAAAATGGGTCAATTAAAAAAAGTTATCTAGGCTAGGAGAAGGAATAAGCACAGGGAATTAGACAGGCTGGGGAAGTTCTGCACGTGTCACCCAATCATGTATGACAAACTCTGCAGCTGCTATTATTGGAAATGAGCTATCAGTGTAACAAATGCCATGAGCAAGGTGAGGAAGAGAGGTTTCTGAAAAAAATTTTGTCATCATCTTGCACAGATTTTTTTGTTGGCTGTATTTTTTGATGTGTCCATTTGCAGTTTCTCAATCTCCCCTCCCTTGCATTTAGAATTTCATCAAGAGTCTGAAGGCACCTGCAGTCTGTCACCATACTGCTAAGCAGGTGTTGAGAGGTGGTGGCATGCAAAGTTTGCAACACAAAGGTGTACAGAGATAAAACCTTAGTAAATTGCTCTAAAATGCAGTTAGAGAAAGATCTGTGAGAAACAGCATTATGTAAAAAGTAGAGCATATATAAAACAATCTCCAATATCCATAAAAGATCCTTTTACTTCTCTCTACTGCTTACTCACCAGATGTTCTTTTGCTTGAAAATGTATTTATAGTGCCATTTAATACATTTAACTGGTTGTCCTATGGCCTATAATTGTCTCCTGAAAGAAAGTGGTAGCACAGGTTTCATAGATTAATGAATGATTTGTAGATTAATGTGTGAATTAACAACCTAGTGGTTAGTTTTGTCACTCTAGGCTTTTAGTTATGTCTTCTTTTTTTGAGGCAGTGGGGGAGAAAGGAGGTGTGACGTGGGTGTAATCTAATGAGTAACCTAATGAGTGTCTAATATAAAATATGTAATAATTTCTGCTGTAATGCCCTGTGGTCTGTAATGGTGTTAATGTGCTGTGACCACTGATCGCTATGATTGACTTAAGTGTTGCTGTACACAAATAGTATTTATCACTAAATTCAATATAATAGCAGGTATATAAGAAAAAACATGGCAAAATCACAAAAGAGTAGAAATATGTCACCCATTGAGAACACATCACTGCCTTCTAGAAGTTATGCCTTTGGCAGTTATAATACACTCTTACAAGGTCTTGTCACCAGACAATCAGAACATACCCTACCTGGTTTATCTTAGGAGCAAATACTATTTTCCTCAGCAGGAAAATAGAAATAAATTGTTTGTTAGAATGTCCTTGCTATTATACTGCCTGTCATAACTTAGCAGGTATAAAGTAATGCCTCTGAAAAAAATAATGTAAATTCCTTAACCACTTCTGGAAAGCATTCGAAGGAATGTCTTTATGTCTTTACGTTAACCTTATATTTGCCAGATACTTTTTGGCAGGCAAATGAATCAGATTTCCTAATGCAAACTGTACCTACAAATTCTAAATAAGCATAGAGACTGATATATAAGACTGTTGCCTTATGTACTTAAGGTAGGAATTAGCTGGAACTTATCTGAAAAGATAACTTAAGCAATCCTGCCCTTCAACTCAACCTTGAATTTGATCATCTTTCTTTAGAAGAACACAGCTCCCTCCCTGAATGTCTGAGCCCAGGCATGTGGGGTCAAGTGCCCCGATCTGGGAAGCCAGGCATTTTGTGCTCACCTCAATATTGCCACGACTCACACTTGTAGGCAGGAAAATGCCAACATTCCAAAAGGCCCAGCTGAAAAATGGGGCCATGAACAGAGAAGGAGGTTCAGGTATGGCAACCTAAGATATGCAGGATAATCCCAGATTATACCTGGAATATGCCCACAATGTGTGCCTTGAGCACACTGACAGACAGGATCAGCAGCCCCTTGCTTGCCATACCTGCATACCCCCACACCTCTCCTGTCCAGAGCCTGCTTCATGCATGATGCTCTGCTCACAGAGTAGGGAGTGGGGCTCAAGTTGCCCTCTCAGGCTGCATGTGGTGCAAAGTGAAATAGAAACCATTTCACTTCACCCAGAAGCTGAATCACTCTCTTTGCTGTGAGTGTAAAGACCTGGGTGAGATGCTGAGTGGGTAGTTGGAAGCCAAAGTCAGTAGGTCGGACAGCCCAGGGAGACTTTTAGTCAGCAACAACCTGAATAACGTGGGCACAGAGCTTAAATTTGGTTTCATACCAGTCACAGGGAAAGTAGGAAACTGCAGAGAAGATTTCAAATTAGAGGGTTCAGCAGAGGAAGAGTGTTAGTGATGCTATGGGCAGCTGAAGTTTGAAGGAGAGACCATGAAAAAGATTAGCAGAACAACGCAAGAAACTGGGGGGTGGTGAGTTTTGAAAGCTCTTGTTGTAATTGCAGTTAGTTGGAAACCTTCTGGCAAAGCACTTTAACCAAAACATGTTTTCTCTCTGAAACTACGGTGTGTTTTTTAAAAGGTTTTGCATTCAACAAACTTCCACAGGGCGAAGCTCTGAGTCCTCTTGGGTCTTCCTGGAGATGTGGCAGGGGGAAGGAGTCCTGTCCCTGCTGTGTGCAGTGGGACTTGTTCTGAGGCAAGGATCCCAGAAGAGGTTTCAGGCAGCAGGCATCTTCCCTTCCTCCTCTCACACCTTTGTGTCCCATGTCACAGGTCTTTCAGTCTTGCAGTGGGCACCATGACCTCTTCCACCTTGCCTGGTGGCGGCTCTAAGTCTGAGCTGTGAGCTGCCTCTACAGTGCTGGCACATCTGCCAGTCCAGCTGGGAAGTGCAGCTATGCCCACACTCCTACACTCTGTCCTTTGGGAATTTGCTTCAATGCAGGGACGTGGTTCCTTCTGTAGAGGAAGCAAAGCAGTAATTTAATGAAGGATTTTGAATCAATGAACAGTTCATACACTTACTCGAAGATGTAAGTTTACCAAGATTGTTTCCAATCCTGCTCACAGCAGCCCTAATTCCTATTGGTCACTTCTATTTTTCAGAAAAGAAGGTATGTGCTTCCTTTTATGTCATGCACATATTTAGCAAGAGGAAAGGTGGGAAGTGATGTCCTTGTATCTAATGGGGCTCAGCCTTCTCCCTTGATGCTTTAGAAACAGTCCTCAACAAGCCTAACGCTTACCCTTAGGTAATAAAAGACCTTTTAAGGGCACTGTCATGACCTTCAGCTGGGTAAGGTTTTACTGACACCAAAACCCTTTGCTGGAGCAGACCCTCAAGCCCTTACACAGAAAGCCCACCACCCATCTTGAGTGTATGCTAAGGAAAAGTTGTGTTCAAAGTCAGCAGGAACTTTTCCATTGCTCTCTGGGACCTCTGGGCAGGGCCCAAAGGTGGGCTTTTCTTCTTGCTCCACAGCTCCAAGGATACTGACAACAGATTTTGAAGCAATCATGAGATGTATGTACCCCACAGAAAAGCCCTGGATGTTACGTGGAAGGCAGAGCTGTGTTGTTAAAGTGTCAGGCTACAAGTTATAGGAGCATTCACAGGAAAAACAGAGCTCTACCCCTGCTGCCTCATTGCTCAGACTCTCTATGTTCTGAACATATCCAGTGGTACCAATTAGATGCTTACAGATTATTAATTAATGAAGCAGCCTGTGAGGATTTGTGCTGCAAGGCTCCCTCTGCACTAAGATGGCTGTTCCAGACTCCCTGGCTCCTCCGAGGTTTTCGTTCAAAAAGAGATTTTCGTCCCTTTATGTATATGCTGAGATGGGTTTAGAATTTGTTATATAGTTCAAAATAGCAGTGATAAATAAATGAAAATATTTTAAGAAGCGGATAACTGTAGAAGTGATGTTTGCAGGAGGAAGGAAAAGCCAGGGGGAAGTCTGGCACTGGGGGAGAGCCACCCTCACGTGTCACGGGTTAGCGTTCCACAGGCTGCAGCTCCTGCTCCTGCCTCACGTGTGGGACCACAGGAGCAGCCAGCTTCCATGTGACTGGAGAGGAATGTTGAGCACAGCTTTCAGTGTGCCTTAATGCATGCCTTGAAAGTAAATTTCTACAGCTGTTCTATAGTCAAGTGGATTTCTCTTATGAAGTGCTTGTAAGATGTCATTTAGCAGGGTTGATATTGAAAAACAACTCATGTTCTTTCTCTTCTTTTACGTCAGCAGGGGTTTTGGAGCAGGTAAATTTTTGCAGGGTACAGCTTGTGGGTTTTTTAAAGGTCATTTCCTAACCAGGTCTTGAGTACCTTTATCTCTTAAGAGGTCCAGAGGAAAGTCCAGGCTGCTTTGGAAGTTCGACATCTCCATATTTTCATCATACATTCAAGGAATGTAGGAAAAAAGATGAAATCCTCTAGAGAGAAAGTATCCTAAGTGTACACATTTGTCTGACTGCTCCTTGTCACCCACTGCCTTTATCTTCAACTGCAGTTCTCTGAGAAATGCTGGAGTTAGCAAGAGGAAGTAACTGGTTCCACTGCACAATCTAGGCATGTAAGGGCTTGAATTTCTTCACAAGGTCAAGTCTTCAGAAAAAAAATTTCTAGCAATTTAAAAAAAAAAAAAAAAAGCAGCATACCTGAAGAAATGCCAAAGGGATTTCAAATTGAATTTACAGATACATTTACTGTAACTATCAGAAGTTTCCTTTACCATTGTAAGTAGATGTGGGATTTAATGTTACACTTGGCAGTGCAGAGCCCTTGTAATAGAATAATTACTTTATGAACTCTTACAGTGAAAACTTTGCAAAGGGACTGGCAGAGGAGGTCCCACGGCCAGACATCAGGCAGTGGTGCATGACAACCAGCTTGGGGTGGGTGTGTGGGGTGACAGATTCACAGCATGGGGTGGGTGAGCTCCCCATTTGGCTGGGACAGGAGCAGGTCAGGTCTCCTACCCCCAGCCCAGGCCTTCTCCAAATCAAGGCAAAGCCTTTGCTTTCCTAAAGGAGAAGGAGTGGGGCTGAGTGGGGGGTGTAGAAGGTGGATTTTAGGCAGAAGATGAGAGAGGACATCCTTGAGGAACAGGACATAGCATGTGTTGCTGCAGGAAAATGGAATAGGAGAGAGGGAACATAGGTCCTGACCCTCTTTACATGCCAGTAGAAGAAAAGCCAGATTTCCTTGGGCCCTGGTATAAGAAAACTAGAATACAGTTTCTTGCCCTGACACAATAGTGAGTGGGACAACTAATTAGGCCTGTGGGTAGTCCTGAACCTCACCCATGTCATTATTCTAACATTTTGTATCATTAGCAAATGTCATAGTTATGCCTGATGAGTTTCTTTGCCATGTCCTTTATATCCTTCTGTCTTTGGAGGCTTTCAATGCAACAAACAAACAAATAAACAAAATATCTAACTAACAAATTTCCCGGTGTGCAAGTGCATTCTGTGTTGTCACTTCTGGCTGTCGGAAACAAGGCTGAAACCACTGCCCAGCTTTGCACATGATATTAAACACTAGCTAAAAGAGATTAGTCATTATTATCTTGAGGCTAGTGTTTAATTAGTGACCTAGCAGCAAAACCTTCCTGCCTGATCATTCCAGCAGCTCTGAGAGCTGTCCTAGGGACTTATTCCAGGCACACTTTGCTGTGTAAGAGCTATTGGCATGCAGACAGTGTGCACACCAACTGGGAAAAATGAAGTGGTGTCAAGAATGCTTTGGCTATATTAACTCTGAGTACGTCCTTGCTGCTCTGAGATTTGGGGTTTAAATATAATATTGTTTGAAAGTGCTTTGTAGCTTTGAATATCATATTCCAGTAAGAGGAAAGGTTTATATCATGCTGAAAACCCATGGTTGTGCTTTGAAAGAGGGTTGTCAAAAATGAATTTTTTCTGTTCGGTTTGAAGATGTAATTCAAGGAAATTTGAATTTTATTCTTGAATCCTGAAGATCATTACAAAGATCTTTATAAATGCACTGACTGATTTATTAGTAAATCCAGTCAGCTGGCTGCCAAATATCAAGATTTTGGTCATGTTTTCATATTGATTCACCTGGTAAAGATCACAGATGCAGCAAAGAGCACAGTCCATTCCAGCTGCTGAATTTATCTGACCCTGATGTGGACTGAGTTCTTCAACTCTGCATTTTAGAGAAATGTTCTTTTTCCCTACCAGAAGTTTCAATGTTTCTCCTCCCTGATGCCCAGAGATAGATGATTTGGGAAAGTACCATTCAGGATATCAAGCTGCTTTGTCTTGTGGGTGGTCTTTGTTGTAGGACTGTCCCATCATCACAGCCACAAATTTGGCACTATTTTATTTGACACAGAGCTAGGTGCCTTGCTTCAGAGATGGAGCTGAAGTCCTTTGAATAGTACTCTCTCCAGAGAAAATATCCTTAGATTGAAAGTGTGGTCATTCATTATAGGATGAACAACATGAAACCTTTGTGCAATAAGAGGAGAAATATTTCATTGAAAGGCCTTTCATTTACCTGCTGCTCCTCAGCTGTTTGCATTTATACATGTTTGTTTTTTCCACATTCAAATTAGAAAAGAGATCTTTGGACAGAAAATTCTTCTGCTTTAGGAAGGTTCTATTTATATTCTTCCAAATGACAAAACAGTCTTCAATAAATATGGCTCATAGTTAGCATTGCATGCTCTGATTCTAAAATCTAGGACATTGTTGGTCCAATTAAATACTCATCTTTTGATGACTGAGATGATTATTCCAGCTTCCAGTTCTTAAGAAACCTCAAGAAAACTCCTTGCCTTGAGCTCTCAGTTATGTCTTTATTCCTCTTGAGTAAGGAATAGTGTGAATCTGACTGGAAAGATATTTTCCACTTGTTTTGTCAATTCCATTAGGAGTATTATCCCCCTAGAGGGTATCTGTCCTCAAATTAACAGAAGATTTATGAATCCGCTACAGGATAACTTCAGACTGTATCGTGGTCCAGTGGATTTTGATTTTCACTGAGAAAATTTGCTCCTCTAAATTTCATACTTCATTTTCTTTTTAGCAAAATATATTAGAAAAAATGGTTTTCATCCTTTTGCAAAAAGCCTGCCCCTGCCCTTCCCCTTTTCCCCACACCCCCCTAGCTTCCTGCATGGAGTGTAAAGAAAATGCTAAAAAAAGCCAAATGGATTTGGATTATTTTATTTCAAAATCTGGATTAAATGGGCAAGCAATGTTCTCTAATGTCTGGTGTAAAGCCAGCAAACAACCTGCTGGTATCAAGAATGAGTCTAATGAGTAGGACAGGTTCTCATCTGGTGTAAAACAGTATTACCCTAGCGAGGTAGACTAAGATCAGCAGGGCTATATTTTTTGCACTAAATAATCCAGCCTACTTCATCTCAGTGCATTTAAAGAAGGCTGAGGAGTGATCATGTAACCTCCAGGCCCAGGAGTCTTTGAGTGAGTCAACTTTCTGCCACCCACATCCTCTGGCCAGCTCCTCAGTCCTCTCTTATTTTAATTTCTGTTTCCTTTTAAGAGCATGTTAATCCTGCTGTTATTGCTGCTTTTCTGTCCCTGCTGCTTTTTCATTCTTTGGGGAAGTTCTTGAGGACACTGTACTTTCATTAACTTTTCTTCATACAATGAACTCCTGCGGAAGCCTTTGTTTATCAATTTTTTTGTATTTATTTACCTAATATGATTTTGATCACAAGGAATTTATTTGAAATTTGATGAGACTTCCGCAGCTAATTACTATCACATGTTATAATTCATTCTCAAGCGAATGAGCCTTTCAAATAAAGCAATGCAGAAATAACCAATGGGACCCTGCTGGGACTACTTTGTTTGGCAAAGTTGGAATTCAAAGACTTGAGATTCAGAAAATACTTTCCAGCCAATTAAAACTGTACAAAAGACACTGACCCTTCTTGCATGAGGCTGTTAAGATGAGATGACTGTTCCAGAAATAGGAAGCAAGGAGTGGTAAAGCACTGAGGTTTTGTTGCCCTGTGCACTGCTGCCAGTTTTCAGTCTGGAAAAACCTCCCTGAAAATTTTAAGACTGATAATTGTGATCAACTGGACAGAACTGATGACTATGGTTATTATTACTATTATGAATGAGACATTTTACAGATAGTTCTGAAATTATTATCTTAGAAACCTGCTGGCACATGCACCGCATTCAAAGACAGGAGAGTATAGAATGCTTGCTGCTTCTGCTCTGTGCTCTGCTGACCCCAGTCTCACCCCCAAGAACATCTCTTCTCTCTAGCTCGATTGGTCAATCAGCAGTTTTCTTAGGGGAAGAGCTATGGTTTGCAGACATCTTCAGAGAAGTGCATGTTCAAGACTGAATGACAGCGTGCCCATCAGGAAGGAACATTAGCAGCAATCATGGACAGAGAATTAAAAAACACAGGACAAAAATACTGGGAAAAGCACAGCACTACAAAGTAGATAGTTGAAATATATGGCTGGGAAGAAGGGGGCATAACAAATGAAACCAGGGAACATGGGGAGGACCACGAAGGTGAGCAGAAAGAAATATGCAATGAAGGAAGCCAGAAGAAGGATCTAGATACATCAAAGGAAGAAAATTGTCAAGGACTCCTACATCTACGGGATATTGCTATTAGTATGTAAAACACGTTGAAGGTTTGAATCTGAAGATCCCAGTTGAATAGGAGCTGGCAAATAGATTACAGAAGAAAAAAAAATCAGAATTTTGATATGTTGCTGCTTATCATGGGACCATTGTGCACTATCAGTGTGTGGGGAGTCGTGGGCTTTATTTTTAGAGATTTATGAAAAAGAGTTGAGTCTTTATTGGCATCTGACAAACCTGGATGCAATTTGCTTTTTAAATTGTTATGACAGTACTGTTGGAAGCTTTGAGAAATTTTTGGTAGTTGTGTGGAAATGAACACACCAAAAATGAACAGGAAATACGCAACAAGAGCAAAGTTTTAAATGGTCTTGTATTTTCCTGTTATGCTGTTGTAGTTACAGCTGCTTGGTTCTTTCAGCTGAAAAGAAGGAAAACAATGGAAGAAGGAAAATGGCAAACTGTCAGTTTCTTTTTAGCTGCTGGGTGCAAGTACAGGGCATATGTTTCCTAAAAGACATACATGTTGACCTTGATTTCTCCTAACCATATCTGGGCAAATAATCAAGGTTGCACCCTCACTGACTGGCAGCTCCTTCCACAGCAAAGGGAGATCAATACATCCAGAGTCTGATTTAGATCTTCAGGGATGTGCTAGATAAAAGCTATTAGTATTCTTTAATTATAATGCTAAGCGTAAGTTGAATGGGGATTTGGTAAACTAATGAACAGCTGCTGTTTATGAGGACATTAATTTCTGCTTTCCTGAGGAAGACTTTGTGAAAGTTTGCAGCTCAGGAAAACTCACTAAAGGTTTAAGCTTCCTTAAAAGCTGTCCATGTTTACTTCTAATCCAGAGGAATACACAGGTGAAGTTTGTTCTACTTGCAGCCATTATAACTTTACCTCTGATAACTGTGTAGTTCACATCCCACGGTGGGAGACCACCACAAAAGCTGTTTCATGCAGCAAATGTATCTGACAAAGGCAACTTAATGCCAGAAAGGTTAGAGACTCCTCATCCTTGGAGATTTTGAAAACATAGCTTGAGCAGGCCTTCAGTAGACTCGCTGTGCGTGAGAGATTGGACCAGATGACCTCTAGGGATTCCCTCCAACCCAGATTTTTCTATGCTTTTAGTAAAAATTTATTTGCTGAATAGTGCCAGTAACTTCCATGCCTCTTTCTGATTTTGAAACAAACCTGCAGGGAAATAGCTAAAGCTTTTAATTAAAATTTATTTAATGTTATTTAGTCTAAGTTCCCTGGGATAAAATTGTGCTGATTAAAAAAAGAAAAAAATCATCTGTGATTAAAACCAAAGCAAAATGGAAAAAATTAATCGGCTTTTCATGGTTTGATTCAACACAGAACGCTTCAGTTTAAAACTGAATGCATTTTTTTCTTACTTTCATTTGAAGGAAATTGGAATAAATATTGCAGAATTTTTAATATTTTAAAAAATTGTTCTCATTCAAAACAAATTCTGCTTGTTTATTTGAGCATCAATCTTGCAGAGCATTTCCTGTAAATGCCTTTCTAGAGATAAGATCTCTCGAACTGTTCCCATTCCCAAACCCAGAAACCTGAAGTGGGCTGTGAATAAGGCAGCAGACTGCTGGTAGTCATCAGAGCTTGTCCCAACGGGGTTCTGAACCTTTCAGTACCAGAAACAAACAAGCATTTTTTCTTGGGAAATAAATCAGGAGAGTGCTGGGAGGGTTAACATGCCGAGTGATGTATTTTTTATTGGTTGCATCATCTGCCTGAAAAGAGAGAGGACTCTGAAGACCCTTCCCCCCTTTACTGTGTGTGTGTTCTAAAGCAGCACCTTTTGGCAGCTGCTCTCCAGGCATCCAGACTGCACCACACAGAAACTGCACCAGGGAAATTGGCAGATGTGATGTGAACACAGGTCCTGTCTCAAGGAGGATGACACTGGTATGGTTCTGTTTCTTCATGTCCTCAGTGCTTCACTCAGGTAGGAATGCTCAGTGCTCAAGACTGATTCTTCAGTGGTGTCTCTGCTGTATAATTCCTGCTCACAGTGCAGATGACTTTCTGTGAGCCAACATAGAATCACAGAACTGTTTAGGTTGGAAAAGGCTTTAGGGTCATTGAGTCCCACTGTTAACCCAGCACTGCCAAACCCATCTGTAAACCATGCTCCAAGAGCAACATGTGCATGTCTTAAATACCTTCAGAGATAGTGAATCCTTGTCTGGGCAGCCTGTTCCAATGCTTGGCAACTCTTTTGGTGAAGAATTTTGTCCTGATATCCAATGTAAACCTCTCCTGGAACAACTTGAGGCTTTTTACTCTTCTCCTTTCCTGTGCTACTTGGGAAAAGACCAATCCTCACCACCTACCTCCTTTCAGGTAGTTGTAGAGTGTGATAAGGTCTCCTCTTGAGCCTCCTTTTCTTCCTTGCATTGCTATGATTATTCTTCCTGTGCCATAGAAACTGCTGGGCTAAGCTTATTTGGGTAAATCTCAGATGAGTCTTCTTTCTTTGACCTTCAAATACTCATTACAAAAGTTTGAAAGCACAGAAATACTAAATTTATTCATATGTCAATAGGGACTCTGTCCAGGAGTGTAGGTAACATGTCTAAACACTTACCACATGTAGTATTTCTGTACTTGAGTCATGAGGAGAGGTGCCTTTTGGTAATAATAGTTGATATTACTAGTCACTGAAGTAGGTGCAGGAAAGTAGCTGCTGCCATAGAAATGGATTGCCAAAGCAATTATAAGTTTCAAGTTGCAAGTTTTGTGTTGAGTCATTTATACTTGATTGTAGAAAACTGTCAACCTATTGCCTTGCCAGCCCATCTGTGAGGGAAGCCATGTGACTGCTGCTGGATTCCCTTTTCACTGCTCAGCACTGACTGAGTCTGACCTACATAAGTCAATCAAACAACCAAATAGATAGGCTTAACACAAAAGTGGGCTGGCTATGAAGTAGCTGATGTTCACTCTTTGGTATATATTCTCTCTTGATTTTAGGGTGCTGAGCTTAGGTCTGTTAAACCCAGCATGAACTAAAAGCACCCAGTAATTGGTGCTCTCCTCTCTGAATAGCTCTTCTGGCAGCTCTCATGCCACAGTGTACCTTTTTTTTTAAAAAAAAAGCAAAGCTCTAATATCAAACAAAGCCAGAAGGAATCATCCCCAGTGCTTTTTAATAGCCTGTGATAAAATCTCTACTGCAGGTCTCTGCCACAAAGTATCAAAGACAAAGAAGACACTCTGAGCTGATTTGTTCTCCAGGGAGAGGTACAGCGTAACCAGGATCTCATTACGCTGTCTATACAGCACCTTGAACAGTTTGTCAGTAACTTTTCTTCCTTCCTTTATAAATTAGAGTGTCTGAACAAAACAATAAAATGGTATTTTGGAGAAACTCGGGACAGTAAGATCAGACAGCATTATTGCTTTGAAGCACAACTATAAGAATTATGACCTCACCTAGATAAGTTTTATGGCAGAAAGGTCATTAAAAAGTTTGTCATCTGTAGCTTTTCCAACTGAGTGTGTGAAGCTACCAGGAAAAATGTACAAATTGTTTTCAAAAGATGCTCATTTTTTCCTCCTATTGCTATAATTTTCTCAGATTCTCATGGAGTGTGTGAGTCAGTCTTTTCCCTTTTAGAGGAAAAGACCACTGGTTGGGATACTAAGTTAGTTTGCCTTTTGATTGTTGTCAAAAATCAGAGTTCTCATGTCTTAATAACTGGCCTCAGTTTACTTTGTTAGCACTAAGACTTATCTCAATCACATCTGCCTAAAATAAAAATTTCTCAAGAAGTCTGTCATGTGCAGCAAAGTCTTTGAGTGACCCAGACGGAAGACGGAGTGTGTGACAAAGGAATCCAAAATCAGGTGTGCTCAACTACTTGATAAGTACCTTTAAAAATCTGTCCACATCAGTGTTGCCTTGTGTTGCACAGTGATGCTGTGAGTTTCAGGGTGCCAGGATCAAAGATTCCTCTCCCCTTATTCTCCACATTCCATTTTCTTTGGTTCTTTTCCTTCATTGTTTTGGATCTTCTTAAACTGAGGTGCAGCTCAGAGCAGGGCAGAGGTGAGCCTTGAGTAGAAGCACCTGGATTTTGAAATCTGCTCCCTTGAAGAAAGGCATTTATTGGCCACTGACTTCTTAGTGGCAGATAGTTTGTACCAAATGCTGGCCCATGACACTGGATTGCTGTCACTAGTAAATCTGGGCTGTGGGTCAGTGGCAGAGAAATGATATCTTGGAAGCCACTATCAGATTGAAGAAGAGCTTCCCCCAAAGCTGGCCAAGACAAAAGTGATCAGCATACAAGGACTGGGTGATAGTGGTGGGTCGTTTTTCACCTCCTGAGTTCTTTCAAAGTTGTGACACTACCAACTCTGGTGGCACTTTTCACTCGTTTTGTCCTGAGGCAAATTACTGCCCGAGGTATTTCTTCAAAGTAAAGCCTTCATTTATTTGGAGATTTTCTTCCCTTTTCTTCCCAAGGACCATCTCACATGATGGGGAAAGGAAATCTCTTGATTCATGTAATAGTCTCAAGAAATTTGGTGGATACATAGCTCCTCCTCCCCATCATACCAGTGCTGCTCAGGACAGGAGCTAGCAGCAAGGGATTTTGCAGGACATGTGTGCTCAGGAACAGGCTTCTGGATTCTCTTTTCTTCATGTTGCTTTGTGGGAACACAAGTAATTGGCTTTGTGGATGTGATTGCCGAGAGTGATGATTTATTTCATATGAACCATTGAACTCCACTCATCTGGAAACAACTTTGATTGCTACTGACCTTAAGCTGAGTCAGTGACTGAGAACGAAATGTTCTGGTTCTCCTTCTCACCCTAGGACCTTTGCATTCCTCTCTTTGTGTAATGTGAAGCTATGCACAGGAGTAAGCACTTTTACAAATAATAACAATTGCACACCAAATATCAGTGAAAACAGGCCTGCTGAAAGTGTAAATATATGTGTTTAATACACAAAGCACATTTGATAGCACATAATTAAAATGTTATATCAATATTAGTTCAATATGAGAGCTCATGGGATTTTAAGTAGTTCCTTTCACTGGAGCTTCTATGCAGTCTCTTGTCTCTCCAGAAAAGTTTCTCTTCAGGGGAAAATTTGAGGGGGACTCACTTGATCTTGGAAAAAGATCTCGGTTTTTATTAACATTATAGCAGGATCTAGTGCCAAATTAACTAGAGCTGTGACGGATCTACCCATATAGAAGAATGCTTTTTGTTGAACGGGGCCCAGAAATCTAATATAGTACATGGTGTAGGAACATGGCAGAAAAATCCCGGATACACAGAATAGAAATCAGCATGGGAAAGGAGCGAATTACCTGTTCACAATTATCTGTCTTCTTCTTTGCTTCTATCCACAAACTCTTCTCCCTTCTAGAGTACTCTCATTAAAGACTATCATATACTTGGAAGGAAAGCGAAGGAAGCTAAATCTACAGGAGAAGCATCACCCTGCTGCCTCCCAGTGTGCCATGCCTCCCCTCTCTGAAGGGCATAAACTCTTGACCTGGGGACAGATGATGAGCACCAACCTAAAAATAATTTGCTTCTGCTGGCTACTCAGCATCTGGCACCAGTGAGGGGTAGCTGAAATGCTTTTGTTAATATCTCTTCCACATGTTTCCTGAGTATTTTCCCAAAGCAGCTTAGCTCTGTGCAATGAACTCTCATTTCCTAATGCCAGTGACTGAAAGTGTATACCAGGGGATAATTGCAAATCCATGTTACTTCATCCAGTCACATCATCTGTGCCCACTCCCTGTAAATCCTTGAGAATGACTGATGCAAAATTGTGACACAGGAGCATTCCATGATTCATAGTGCATGTTGAATAAAACACAGGGTTGCAGGGGGAACAGGTAGTCCTTCTTTTAAAACAAGACTTAGATTTTTAGAGAGTGAGTTTAAACAAGGCCCTGGTCAGACATTTTAGAAAGATGAATAAAAAGGCAGATTGTAATAAGGCTAGCTGACCCCCTCAGCTTTAATTTAGCAACTGTGGGTAGTGTTGAAAATTAATGGATGGATAAAAAGTGACTTAATCTCCTGGATCTCTGGCACACTGTAACTCCAAAATTCCTGTTGTCATATCTTAACAGCTACTATTTACTGTGAATGAGGGGTTGGAGATACTGGAATGATGTCTACCTGTACTTCTAACACACCTCCATTTGCTATACAGGAGTGATTTTGACTATTTCTCAGGCATGGAGAGATAGGTCCGGGATTTATCTTGTGGATCTACAAAGCACCTGCTTTGGGGAAGAGCTTCTGGGCAGAACTATATTAACATAGTTCTGGTTAGAGCTGAGACATAAACAGCAAAGTCACGTCTGTGCAGCCACTTTGGGGTGTGAAATCTCATTACTTTTTCCCTTTTTAACATTGAAGATATTTTGCATCCTGCTTCCTTGACCTGCCTTTGCTCAAAGCCTGCAAAAATTAAAGTATAAAAATACACAAGTTCTTTAGGAGAGGAGAAAAAAAAAGAGCCAACAAAGTCTGTTTTCAGATGAGTCTTGTCATAGTTCTGCTGGAAGGGGTCCTCCTTGACCACTGTACTAGTTATTTATGAACAATGAAAAGTAGACAAGGGACCACTGTTGCACCTGGCCTTGCTATTAACTTATCTCTTGCTCTCCTGAATCTTTATGTTTGGGATATGGAGCTTTTCATCCTCGTGGGAGAGTAAGAGAGAAGGCTGGGAAGAAATTAACCATCCTTTTTAAATACTCCATTTCCTGATAATGAAGACAGGGCCAAACACCAAACAGAATAAAGACGTTTCTTTCATGATTAATCCACTGCTTTCTTCCAAAAGCTTAAAATTTTTTGTTATAACTGGATTTGTTTCTGAGTCAAAACTTCACAAACATTTGAGGTGAATGGAGAGGTTTGGCAGAGGAAGCCAAAGAGTGGGTGAGATATTCATGATTTGTATTAGTAGCTTCTGTTTCATACAGGTAAATGAGTATCAGACACTGATAAGCTGATAATTGACCTAATAATAGTTTCTAATGTTTACAATATATCCTTTGCAATTGTCTCCCCGTGCCTTTTTTTCCTAACTTGAAATTTGTGAAATACTGTGTGCTTCTTCACTGGATGGATTCACTCTCCCCTGACAGACTGCAATACTTAAAAGCTTGCTTTAGTGGACATATTATCTGCACAGGGAAGAAAGTTACTTGTCTCTATAAACTTAACACTGGCCAAGGAATGGGTTGCTTCAACCTGGGTTTTGGATTTCTTTCGGCACATAAGCAAAGGCTTTATTCTGCTGGCACATAAGTGAAGGCTTTATTCTTCTGCCTGTGAAATGACTTCTGAGCTGTTCATGATATTTTTCACCTCTGTTTCACAATTTATAGATCTTAAAGGTGTTGTGGTGGCTTTTTCTTCCCCTTTTGAGGTCTCTTCTGTGTTAAAACACTTTGCTCAGCCTTGACTAGCATTGCTTTGTAAGAAGGTCTTTGGAGCTGCCTGGCTGCAAGGAGAGGGCATTTAGAGGGGCAAGAAGAAAAGAGAATGTCTGCAGCCTCCTCTCTTGCTGTCTTTTGTAGTTCAGGGTGGGCCAGCATCTTGCAGTCGCAGGGAACCGTGTACGTCATATTCTGAACTAGGAAATTGGAAATTCATGCAGTCATTGAGATTCTTGATTTTGTAACAGAGGTAAGGCTTTGCCAGTGAAAATATGCCAGTGAAAACACGTCCCTTGTTTAAGACACTACTATTTTCTGTGTTCTTGGTACAGCTATACAGCTTGCTAACTCTGTGAAGTAGTCATGTACCAAATAGTCAGAAAAAACCTTCATTACTCAAAGACGAAGTGGAAAAAAATTTATACATACATATATATGGACACAAAACTAAAGTCTATAAAATTATATAGTAATCAAATAAATGGCAGGTTATGTAAAAGCAAAAAAAAATTATTAGGGAAACAAAAGAAAAAAGAGAAAAAACAAGTTCCATGAAAACAAAGTATTAAGAGTATAAATACCTGAGCAATAAAGTAAATTTTGAAAATTAGGTGACACATTTCAAGGTGGATATTTGGAAAGGGGAAAAAAAATACCCCATTAAATACAGCCCTGTGTTCTTGTAAAAAAGAAGAATTCATTTTCACCTGGTGGAGACTCTTACAGACCTTTACTATCTGAGAAGGATGATGGCAAATATCTATGGCAAATCTTTTAAAGCATAGTTAACATAGTTAACATAGTAGGCATAGTTAACTTGTACTAACTAATATAACATGGAAAATTTGACTAAAGAGATGACTGATGTACATTAGTGTGATCAGTGACTGTCGAGATACTCTGTCAGCACTGCTGCATTCTGATTTATATGTTAGTACTGTTTTGTATAGAAGTACTGTTATAGTTCAAAATCAAGGTAAATGAAAAATCCTACAACTCTTTGCAAATGAGGAGCCCTCATAGATTAAGCGAGATATTGGCAAGACAGTCACAAGACCGAAACTAGTGCTTATTTTTAGCAACAGTCTAAGATCATTACTGAGAAAATGTGGAGATAATACAGGAATCAGCAAACTGTTAAATTGAGGGGTAGCAACAATGTGATAAGCAAGGCTGTTCAGCCATTTTCCAATGGCAGTATGTAATCCAAGATCAAAGAAAGCTGGACACGCCTGCAGAACATGGGCTCTGGACCTGAAGAGGAGCCTGTGCAGAGCTTTCAGCAACAATCCTCTGCAGAGAGTGCCAACTAAAGCTGTTCTGGGCTGTCCAAAACAACAGGACCAGGGAGACAGCTTCTCCCTCTGCAGCAGTGCTGCTCAGCTTTGGCAGTCAGCACAAAGGCTGTTTGGGAAACAGAAGGATGAGAAACGGAAGACAGGAGAATAGATGCATACAAGTGATCTGAAGGCTGAAGAATCCACCCTGCAGGTGGATATAGAAGTGTCTGGCAGGTGGTTTGATTGAAATCTGTCTTCCTAGGAAGCAGATGCGAGCTATGAAAAGGCACAGAGGAGGAAAGCAGCAGAGTGAATGCTGGCAGCTGATCCTACACAAATTTCAAGGAGGAACAACTCGTTAGTGAAGTACATAAGCCTTCAGGACAAGCTAGGAAGTGGATTTGCTGCCCTTTAAGTTCTTCAAATCAAAATCTAATGCCTTTCTTTTGTCAGGTTCATGAGTTTAGCACAGGGACAATTGGATGAAACGTATTCACTTGTGATGTACTAGAGGGAACAACAAATAACTGAGTAGTCCCTTTAGGCCTTAAATTATGTGAATAGACTACATAGAATTTTCTCACTAGCTGGCAGCAGTGGAAGAGGAATGATCATATCTAATCATATATTTTGAGAAGTCTTAACTCATTATTTCATATCACCTGAGATACTAATTTGAATAGTGATGGCAATGGAGTCCTGGGGACCTATGCTGCTCCTGGTTCCAAGTGTGAAATTTTACCATCTTATTTTACATTGATTACCCTAATGGACTGGTACAGCCAGTTCTCTCTACACATGTTTTTAAGAATTCAGAGTTCATGAGGATATTTCAAGTTTTAGGAAGCTGCTATTGTTTATTCTGTATGTTTATATTCACTAGAGTAAAAAAGTACTTTGCAAACCAGCAACCAACCAGTATTATGTCTTATAATTTCTGGCCTCAACTAGGAAAGCAGTGAGCAAGACCAGTTCTAAGACAGACTGTGCCAACTGTGACAGAAAAATATTATTGGAACTTACTATTTGGTGACTTACTTTTTTGAATATATTGAGAACTGCAATGATTTATGGAATTGGAGGCAATTAATCATAATGGCAATGTAAGAAGAAAGGAAAGAAATTGAAAAGAAATTATATTTCTGCAGATAACTGAAACAAGTGAGCACTGAGGTCTATTAAGAAATGCCTCTTCTTGAACACATCAGTCTTGAACTTGGCTCTGGGGTTTTTGTATGGTAAAGGTACTCTACTTTCCTACAATTTTTTGGAAAAATGTAGTAAAGATTGCATGATTTAGAAGGGTGCATATACTTATAAGGACAGCTGAAGAATCACATTAGTGATGTTAAACATTGACCTGAGCCTGAAAATTTCTGCATCTGATTCCATTTAAGTGCATTGCCTTAACATTTAATCTATTCAAGACTTGCATTACTTGTTTTTGTACATCTGTATGCATGCAGTACATACACACATACCTGCAAATAAAGATAAATGTGCTACAGCCAAAGAGGAAAAAAATAATAAGAATCAAGTACCTATCAAAATGTACAGGATAAAATTAGTTTTCAGCATGGCAGTGGGGTTCTGTAGGTCACTTCTACACATATGTGGAACTTACCTCCAGTGCTGTTGTGGACATACATAAAGCCTGTAATCACTAAGGTGGGGTTTCCCTACGTTATTTAGGGGGTGTTTGTGTGAACAGAAATGAAATGGTCACCTGAAAGATTGACAGCAGCAGTACAAAAACATGTTTTTTCAAAAAATGTCAAGAATGTTTTGTGGTCTGATATTCTGGTACATTCCATGCTACTGATTCAAAGAAATGCAAACAAACAAGAACCCACATCACGCAATTACTTACTTAGGTAAAGCTAAAGGGTTTCTGACATGCTTCCATGCTAATACAGTGGGATTTTTAAGGGTTTTATTTGAAGGTAATTGTCAAAACAGTAAAATAAGTGTACATATGTGTGTCTGTTTCATCTTCTGTGGTGTAGCTTTATACACCATATGTGGGCACTTTGCTATGATACTGCATGGCAGAACTACAGCTTCTATGTGAACTTTTTTCTCTTTTCCATTTGGTTTTCTATACTAGAAATGTCAGCTCCTGGTTTATCTTTACTGTCCTTGGCAGTTTTTGCAGAAAATTTGCAAGATAACATCACTTGTACCCAAACGTTGTGATATAATTTTCTTATCATCCTCAAGGACGGACAAAAAGGGATGAAGAGATAGCTTCCCACTCAGTGAAGCCACATGTGTTTCCCATGCACAGAAAGTACATCTAAGTCAGGGGCTTAGGTAGGGCAGGAATGCAACGTATGTCTGCAAGCACTCCACAGCACACCAAACAGACACAAAGACAGCTTTTGTCTAAGTGAATTTGGTTATTAACACCACTGTGACCATGCTTGCATATGCTGCTGTGGAATACATAGAGGGCCTGAAGAAGTTTTGCCATAACTGTGCCTGTGCAATCCAAGTCTGATTTTTAATGGGTTTCATTAAAATGTTGGTGTTTGCAGCAGTATTAGTTGGAGGCTGTGAAAAATAATCTGTATGATCTTTCCAAGCAGTAAAAGGAAAGCAGAATCCATATTATGTTTGAGATTGTTTACAACTAAGCATGCTACAGTCTTTCTGTTGGGTGCTACCACAGCATTGTGTTGATGGAGTGCTGCTATTGGGAGACCATAGGTCCCCAAAATATTAAACATGCAACATACACTGTCTTCTGGCAGTTTTAGGCACCTGGGTGTGTTTAAGGGCATGGCCCATATACAATAGACCATGTTTGCACAGAGACTCGGGCACTGGTCTCTTTATTGTTGCAATGCTTAATTGAATAATTCTTCTATTTAATTTTTAAAAATTTACTTACGATTCTATGGTGGAGACTTCAAAGGAGTGGGAAGGTTTAAATCAGGGAGTGGTCAGATTTCTGCTTGTTTATCCAATAAATTTCCAATTGAAAATGTAAAAAGCTTTCATAGGTAAAAGGATTTCCTTCTTCCCAGATGAACCTGGAAGAATATAAATTCCAAATTTTTCCTTTGTCATTTCTGCCTCAATGAATCTTGACTCTTTTATCTCATTGTTGCAGGGCTTCTGTAGAGGGTTGGAAAGGTTTTCGTCTCGGTGCCAGGAGATGTGGGTTTGCAATCTGTTATGCACAAAAAATTAACTAACCCTTCAAAAGTGAGCCACAGAATGCAGAACTGAGCAGACTCATGTCTCTAGAGACAACTTGAGATAGTTAGAAACAGATAACACTGTCTCTGAAAACTGCAGACTTTCTTGATTTACCCTGCATAAATTTTCTCAGTAAGTGGGTAAATTGGTACCTAGTGGCAGAATAATGAATTCACTACAGATCTTCAAAGTTTCAAGTGAGTGCTGTGAAAACTAGGCTATTTTCTCTCAATTTGAGGCAGGTTTTTAATGTAAGTATTCATGGGCCAAAGTAAAGCTCCTCAGTATCAAAAAGTTAATTAGTCTTTGAAGTATTAGCTTTTGGCTCTGCTCTTTTTATATAGTTTCCTAAGATTTATTGAACAGTGTTCCAAGCTGAAAAATTTACCTGTGCATTCCTGAATATACAAGCTGTGTAATTAGGTAACTGAAACTTTGTAGCACATAGCATTTAGGGTAATTCCCTCATCTCTTAAGATTAAAGACTGAGATCTCTCTGATGGAAGCAATTATTTAAACCATCCATCTTTATGCTTACCTCAGAAAAAAATGTTGAGAAAATGCTGTGTTGTTTGGGGTTTTTTGTTTGTTTTGATCATGTGGCAGCTTCTCAATTCTACCTGTCTTCCACAAGAGCTTTTAAATTTTAATTATTTCTGGTAATATACTCCAAGAATAACAAAACTCCTCAAGTTGTATATTTGACTAACCCTGTGAGAGATTTGAGAGAGTAATTTTAAGCCAACTAACTGCTTGCTACATCACTGGTTACCACCTTTGTCAGACCAAATTTCTTTACGCACATTTAATTATTAATATTTTACAGTGATGCATAGAATTTGCCAGGAAGCCTAGGACATCTTTCAGCTGATGAGACCCATACATGAAATACAGCCCAGAAACGGCTCCAAAGAATGTTCAGCATGAATCAACAAGCTTTGTATATGGGTTACAGCAAATCCAGCTGCCAAGAGACTCAGTTTTAAGGATGCAGGTTGTCTCATTGACATGGTACATTTGTGCAGCTTGAACTGAACACTTTCCTAAGGCTTTGCCAAGCAACAACTTTACTAGGTGGTCTGTCCACCAAGAAAAACATGGTTTTCCATCTTAGGAATTAAATTCTCACCTAGAAGATGGCTCTTGTGTGTCCAAATTCTGCTTAGTTTTATATGCAATGGCATTATGTTGGTTTAGGTAGCTCCCATCCTGTCCTTCTGCCTACTCGTGTGTTTGGTTTTTGTGTCTTTCCACCTCAGCTTGCTGCTGCTTTAGTTGTGCAACTACAGCTGTTTGTGAAGCTGCCTGGGAAACTGAATCACTGAAGTGAACCAGGAGAAAAAATAGTGCTCTATAATGAGAGCTTTTTCACATGTCTCTTTGGCATTTGGCCCAATGTTATTAATTGGGCAAAATGTGAAGCCACCACATTAATGTTCATACAGGTCCTTAAAAGCCACAGAATAAATGATAAATATTTTAAAAATTTATTTTAAGTTTTAATTGGCAACAGAACTGAGACTCCTCAGAGAACTACACCTACACTGCAGTACGAAATATTTGTAATCATACTCCAAAGATGACAGCTATATCCTTCTACCTTGAGGATGAGTCTGACCCATTTCTTTTAACAGAGAGAAAGCTCTTCCACCCTTCTTTCCTCGGATTTGAGAATAGAACAACTTGCACCCAAGAGGCATGGGCTTTAGCGCTGTAGACTGAAGTTTTCCATGGCTTTTCTGCCTTGCATTTCTTTTGCCTAAGCATAGAAGGCGCTCTTACACTGCCGTCCGCAGCTGGGAAAAGCTGCTCCTAGAGCCGCACGCTGTTTCAACAGTTGGTTTTCGCCGAGTAAAGCAGCCAGTGGTCCTGTCCCAGGACACAAGGCAGAGCTTATAACAAATAAGCAAACACATTAATCTGTATTTCTGCAAAGGTAAATACCTTCCTGTAAAGATAAATAAAGTTATTTGCATTTAGGGGAAGGAAAAGTCCATTGAGAAATACCATTGTAAAATGCTGTGCGTAGCTCTAACCCATAATGTCTTATCCATGTATGAAATACTGCCAATCAATCTATGTTTATTGATAGGTTTTCAGCTGGTCAAACTGGCTCCCTTGCACTGGTTAGAATTGTCTGAAATTGTTTTGATAGGCACATAAGAATGAAATATAATATGTAGATATATGTGCACATGCATGTGTGCATGCACATGCATATACATGTGTGCAGATATACATGTACATATGCATGAATATGTATATATGTGTATACACTGACAAGTAACTCTTCCTTACACTCATGCTGAAAGCAGTAAAGAAATTAAAAGTGAGTTAGACCCTGTTTTGACTTTTGACAAATTTGGCTTTAACTTATGTGGGTTGGAGAAGCAGGTGATAAGACAACTCCCACTCTGCCTCTTGGCTTCCTGGGGCACACGCTGAATGTGTCTGGAGAGCAGGTCATACCCATGAGCCAGATCACACCAATGGAAGATGTACTTAGGGGTTGACTAAAACTTCTCTTCTCTTCTCTTCTCTTCTCTTCTCTTCTCTTCTCTTCTCTTCTCTTCTCTTCTCTTCTCTTCTCTTCTCTTCTCTTCTCTTCTCTTCTCTTCTCTTCTCTTCTCTTCTCTTCTCTTCTCTTCTCTTCTCTTCTCTTCTCTTCTCTTCTCTTCTCTTCTCTTCTCTTCTCTTCTCTTCTCTTCTCTTCTCTTCTCTTCTCTTCTCTTCTCTTCTCTTCTCTTCTCTTCTCTTCTCTTCTCTTCTCTTCTCTTCTCTTCTCTTCTCTTCTCTTCTCTTCTCTTCTCTTCTCTTCTCTTCTCTTCTCTTCTCTTCTCTTCTCTTCTCTTCTCTTCTCTTCTCTTCTCTTCTCTTCTCTTCTCTTCTCTTCTCTTCTCTTCTCTTCTCTTCTCTTCTCNCTTCCCTTCCCTTCCCTTCCCTTCTCCTTACATTTGACCAATGACTCCCTCTTTCCCATGCTTTCCTCTTATGCAGATCTAACTCACTGTCTTTTACTATTCTTATTTCAATCAATTGTAACTCCTGGGTGTGTAGCACTTATTGGACTCCAGTTTTGCCCTCTCTCGTGAAATGCTCCTTGTACTTGCATGCCCTGAGCTAACTAGACATATTTTGAAATGTATTAGTTTCCTAGATATTTTTTTCCCAAATCACCAGGTGTCTCCAGAAGAGAAAGAGAAGCATCCTTCTATGTGCAGAAATGGTATAAAAAGATCAGTGAGAAATTATTTTATTCCTGGGCCATCATTTCTGAGTGAAGCTCTAGGCCCGAGTCTGACTCCCTAGCCTGGTCCCTCCCTCCATTAACCCCTTATTACCAGTTCTTCAAAAAGGCGGGTCCCTTCTTGCTTTGTAGACTTCACCTCTTGTTTCTCTCAGGACTAGATGTGAAGGTAAGATTGTATCTCATATCCCATCCACATGGAGGAAAAAATCTGAACATCTGTGGGCCTTGGCACTGAGAGCAGCTATAAACAGAAGAGTCATTCTGCACACTGGTGAGCTATACCACTGCACACCATCAGAAGCTGGCAGGGAATAATGGAAAATGAGTTAAGTGTCATTCTGCCTTTCCGTAGGTTGTCATTATGTTTTTTCGTCAGAGACATTAGGCAAGTTTAGCATTACTCAGCTGGTGCTTGGTAATAACAAGGGCATGATCAGGTACACTGATCCTTTCTGGTTTGTTGTCCTTACTGTTTAGGAAACTAAGAATGTAATGCACAGATGAGCGTCTTGGAACATATCAAGTATATGCATGTCTTTGGATCATCAAATCTTTTTACATGTATTTGGAACCTTTGAAAAGAGAGTGGAGAATAGGACAATGAGCAGTTGAATAGATTCAGAGAGAAGCTGCTTGTGAAATGAATACAGATCTACATAAATGAAGAGGGGAATAATACAAAAGAACAAAACAAAAGAATCTACCACAGAAAGACAGTGCTGTGATTATGCTAATGAAAAGTATCGCAATTAGCTCTTACACTGGTCTTCTGATAAGATATTAAACCAAATCAAAATGGACCTCTCTCCTTCAGCACTAGTGAAGTGAGGCAGTTTTTTTGTACAGTGAAATTTTTTCAGTGTCACAAAGTGAGGAAATGATAAACATAGCTATAATCTCTTGCACTTTAACAAAGCTATGGATTACAACAGGAAGTGAAATCTAAGCATACCTGGGGGTAAAAAAAATGTTTTAAATATTAGGATCTTGTGTGTTTTCTAATAATTTCAGATCTTTCAACTTTATCTTCCCAAAATATGGGATTAAGATACGCTTTCCTATGAAGCAGGAAACCCAAACAAATTCATACTTGTTGTATATTCATACATATGACTTCAGGAGCTGGTGTTATCATGGAGAAAGTATATCATGGGATTCATAACAGCATTTGCAAAGCTTAGTCACACTGGGTCATGTGAAGTTGTGATCTTGTCACACAACACAGATCAGTGGCTGTTGAGTGCAGAGGAAGCTGCCTGGATGTCTGAATCATCAACTTTTTATTATAGTAAAAGGTTTTTAAAAGTTTACAGTGGAATCTAAGGAAACAAAATGATTAAATAAGCCTTTTTTTCTAAGAGTATGCATTTGTACCATGTGCTTAACTTAATCTACATTCTAACAATGCTTTGATGATATAATAATTTTGCTCAATTGTCCATGATATATACTTTTAACTTGGGGTGTTGAATTTCTTGTGCATCATGTTTTTTGACATTGGTGTAAAAACTGGGAAGAAAAATTTTAAAAAGCACACATGATAGCTAAGAACCTCACTATTGATGTTAAACTTATGAAAATTAGGTGTGTAATTGCCACTTAGGTTTTTTGGGAATTCTGCAGAGATTGTAAAATGTGCAGTAGTTTCTGGCAGATATCAGGTCACCCTCATTAATTTTTTATTTTGATTTGTTGCACCTCATCTTCTAGCCTAAAGAGGAGTTTAAACAGTTCTTTGGGTGTCTTTATAAATACCAAAATGCAGCAAGGTAGCACATGAACGATAGTGACAACGTCACAACCCCCACAACAATTGTTAGTAGGGTGTGCTGTAAAATTGATTGTGTGAACTTGCTGTCAAAGGAGATGTCTGCATACTCCTGCCTGACAGATGCAGATGGACCCTGAATTATATTGCAGTAATACAGAGGAGGTTGTGGGCTGTGGAGACAGACATTATTGTCTTTCAACAACCTCCTACCAAAAGATTCTGAATTTACTAATAGTTCTCTGCTACTATGTGACTTCCAGATCTGTAGCTGGAAAAGGTGATCTGTGCAAGTGCTACACTCCTATTCCTATGGATTTCATAAAGCACAAAGTCCTAATGTTCATCAGAGGTCCTGGATTTATTAATCTTCTGGCTTTCTTGAAGGGAAAATTCTCTCCCAGTGCCATGGGGATATAGACACTTTTCTTTCTGGCTCCATTTCAGTGACTGGCTCTGTGCTCTACAGCTGATTTGCTTCTTCCTCCAGTGTCTTGTGCATGTTCATCATATGATGTTGCTGGCTTGTTTTTCTTGCTGTGTCTCATGTTGAAGTAAATGCCTAATGAATTGCTATATTAAGAACTTTTGCCATTGCTAGATTAGAAAAATAAAAACTGATATCTAACTAAGAGGTACCAACTTTTTCTTCAATGTTCAGTGGCTGGCAAGGATGCTGTCCTGTGAGGCTTCATGTGCTTGGAACTGAAAGGATACAAGAAATTTTTCACCCTTCAGCTGTGTGTCTGGCTATGGTCTTTGCAAGGAGTAGGACAACAAATAGGACCCAGCAGCATTTCCACACACGGAACAGCTGAAAAGGTTTGGGCCTCCCAGGAAACAGAAGCTGCATTTGACTGAGGCAAACGCTGCCTGCATCACTAGCTGAAAGAGGAGACATTTGGCTCCAGACTGGCGGCACAGGTTAAAGTGACTAAAACATCCTGAAGTGCTATGGGAAGTTCTGCTCAGCCCCGGGGAGGCAATGGAAGCCGTCGCTGACCTATAAACAGGATGAGGGAGCAGCAGCAGCACAGTGCAGAGACAGTCGCTGGCGCTGCGCTGACAGGCAGACACATAAACAAAGGGAGGGAGGAAGCTCTGTTTATATCTGGAAAAGAAACCCCGAACTATAGGATGGAAATGATGGACATACATGGCTATAAATAGTTACAAAGCATAATGGGACTTAAAAGATTTAGTTGTGACATAAAGACTCCATGCAGAATGGACTATGTAAACTCGCTACTTTTTATTTAAGTGGTGTGCTTTTTTTCTTCTCGTCACGTGTTTAATATTACCGATCATGCTTAACTGGGCTTTTTAAACAGGGAGGAGAAAATTCACATAAATCAAATAAAAACATTGTGTTCTTTTGTAGAAATGAAGCAGCTAAAATAAGTTGGGAAGCTGCCAGACTTTTCAGTCAATTGTCTAAGAGATCCAGTCAGCAGTAGTTCTGTGTTTGGATATGAAATAGTGTTTTATTAAATCATTAATAATAGTTTGGAAGCCAAAGGGTAAGGACAATATAGCAATATTTTGTTGAGCTTTTAATTGTGTTCTCTGGGTTTGGGGATATTAATCAGAAGGCAAGTGAGAGTGTCATGCTCCATACATTATTGTGCCAGAGGAAA
Organism: Leptocoma aspasia; assembly: GCA_013399835.1. Taxonomy (NCBI): domain Eukaryota; kingdom Metazoa; phylum Chordata; class Aves; order Passeriformes; family Nectariniidae; genus Leptocoma; species Leptocoma aspasia. Next base: position 272,140 of record VXAX01005455.1, on the reverse strand, counting down.
TGTGGATGGGAAACAATCCGTACTCAACCACTTCAAGATGCAGATGAGTATTGTCTTTCTACCTACTACTTAGGTGGTTAGGGATCTTCACCTGCAGCTTTTGCTGGACTAGCAGATTCAGTGCAGTGGGTTTTTGTGCCAGTTGTGGTAGTTAAGAAGGTTTTGAACAATAATAGGTAGAAATAATTTTATTACAAGAAGTTTTTCTGCTGAACTTGAACTGGTGATATAATGCTGACAAAGTAGGTGTACTTAAAACATTTGTTGAAGTGGTAATTTGTTTCTTAGTGGAATTATTTGTGCTAGAAAAGAAGAATTGTATTTTAAAAACAAACAGTTACTTGGAATAAGAGGCCTGCTGGCACTTTTTAACCAGATAACGGTTCTGTGACCTTTGAGGAATTTGTCTAGAGGTCCTGCTATGGGCTATTGTGCTTGTAGATTTTAACTTGCATTTTTAATTTGTAACGTTCAAACTGATTTCACAATGGCCTTTCTGGCCTTTCTAAAAAAACTAACGAGTATTATTTTTTATACATGCAACATAAAAACCTGTGTTTAATAGTTTCTGGTATTGTGTGCAGACATGAATACACAAAGAACAACCAAAGTTTGTCTCTAAAAGTCCAGGAGAGGTAAAAATTTTTTGCCCTCAAGCCACCTGCTTTAATAGATATTGCATAACAACTTCAGTTTCATTCAGGGTGGCACTGTAATTTCCAACTTGTCATTGGAAATTGGAAATTACAGACTGTCAGACTCATTTCTTTCACAGCAGGGCATGCTGTGCTTTCTGCACTGTGCAACTTCCACAACTGAATTTCTTTACTGAGGTTCAGAGAGAAAATGTCAGAACCTCTGGAGCAATGTGCTTGTCCATCCTACAAATGTCCTGAGCCTGTCGATTCTTTCTCTCATGTTTCAGGGTCAGGCTAGGAAGAAGTAAGACTTTTGTTATTAGACCTCTATAGGAGGTGTTTATACTCAAAAAATTAATGTTAAATTAATGTTCTTTCTTCACCACTGTCTTGTCTCTGACTGAAGGGGAGATTTTTGGCCTGTCCTATTCGCAGTTCCATGCTCTGCAATGCAGTCACTGTTGTGCAAGCCTGCTGCTTGTTTGTGCTCAAGTTCTATATTCCTTATGACATTCTAGGGATCAGCCTTCCTAGGCTGGGAAGTAGGAGACCACTGCCACAAGCAGCAGAATTCCCTACTAACCAAAGTTTATCAAAGACACAAATTGGTGGAACTTTTCATGGTGATGCAGAATTTTGGGACTTCTTGACCCAACTCAGTGTTGACCAAGTTCTTTTCTGAGGAGCTTACCTAGTGCTGAGCATCTCTGAATGGCTCTGCCATGTTTCTAAGTTGCCTGCTTGAATAAGCCCATGTTTGGAGGACCAGGCTGACCACTGCCATTAGAATAATTTCTGTTGCTCTGCTACTGAAAGGAACAATGCCGTTGGAATGCACATGTAAGCTGTGGCATTTGCATCATGCTTAGGACTTATTTAAATTCCCTCTTCGTCATTTTGTTTATTGCCTTAAGCAATCTTAGAAAGTTAAAATACGAGAAAAGGGAAAGTGCAAAGAGAATGCTCAGAAAATTAATTTCAATTTTGTCTTCTGTTTTTGTCCGATGGAGGAGTCTGTGGTTACATGCTGCACTGCTAGGTGGATACGCGCCTGGCTATAGTAGGTTAAAAGGAAATCAAGGGTGGTGCTGCTAACATTCCACCCTCAGCTCCCTATTCACCTCTCATCATCCACCCTTGCATTTGAACTCAATCATTTTACCCACCCACCTAGTTTCCATGTGAAATTGTGCTAATGGATGTCTGTCCCACAATACGCAGGGAGGCTTGAGCTGTTTTTGTAATTTGCAATTTTCTTTTGAATTTCAAGTGTTTCCAACTTGTGAAATCCTGATTTGGGTCAACATCTGGACTTCATCCATGTGTGTGTAATTCAAGGATCATATCACATAGAAGTAAGAGGTTGATCATCAAAACTTTGTTGTGATTCAGGGACATTAGATACTGGGATTTTGGTATAATTCTGTGTCTAGCAGGAAGGAAAGGGCCAGAAAGGGAACTGATAATGATTTGAATGGAGTAGGACCTTGGGCAATTGTGCTCTGCGTGCCCTGCAAGCTCTGCACAGTCATTAACCCTGATGAAGCATTAGAGACGTGTGGTGCCAGATAGAAGTCAGTCCTTCCAGGAACGCTTGCCATATTTTCGTGTCCTCTCATCTCCTACCTGTGTCTTGGCAGAACTAGGGCAACACAGTGGAACACCAGACTTTACACACCTTACCTACATTACCCTCTTCCAAAGCCTTTTCTCTTTCTTTTCTCAGTCCAAGTTTCCCTTTTTCTTTGTTTTGCCTTCTCCTTTTAGTTTCCCTCCTTTTCCTTCACTCCTTTGCTTTATTGGAAATTTCCTTCATGCCAGGAGAGGCCAAAACTGAACTAGTATCAACAGGGCATCTTGCAGGAAATAAGCACCAGGTTGCATTGTGAAATTTCATGGTACTTGCAGCCTGGCCTGTTTTTGCAATCAACTGCCGAGAGAAGACGTTCAAGAGGATGTGTTCGGCACCAGATCTGGGCATCTCAGCTGAGATTCCTGGTGCAGAGCTGGCCAAGGCTCCCTGCCTAGGGAAAGAAAAACAAGTTTTATTCTAGGCCATAGAGGAGTTCTGTTCTCACTTCAGTTCTGACTGAAGTGTTTTCTGGTGTCAGGGCCTCACTTGAATGTGTAGGAGAGTAGCTAGGCAGAGGTGACAGCATTGGTACATTTATGTCAGTGGTCAGAGCAAGCCTGGCTGCATATGGGGCAGCAGGGACTGGCCTCTGTTTCTTTCCTCTGTCTACTGTGAACTCACATTTTACCTTGCTTGCACCTTCAGAGGCTGTCCCGGCTCCTAGGTTCTAGGTTTGTTTTTTCTCTCTTTCTGGTCTAATAATTATTCAACTGGTCTATGCAAAGTGGAATTTCTTCAGGCAGAGCTGCCATTCTGTGTCTGTTTAGGGAGTTCACTGGACACTTGCTGTCTTGGGTATATTCAGGCTGAGCAAAAACCCTAAATTTAAGTGCTGCTCAGATGGATCAGGGACCTCACCTACTGCAGGGAGTTTAGGACAAGGACAAGATCCATGTGGGTTTGCTTTGAAAACACTTACCTGTTTGGTTCTTGCCCTATTACTACAACTCTAAATGATTGTTTAGACACAGGTAGTCTTGGTCTTGCTTTGACTTATATATATTTGGGGAATTTAACTTCTAGACGTGTGGCAAGTAGCTGGAAGAAGCACTGGGAACTGAAATGTCTCCAAGCCCAGGGGTGGGGTCTTGAGGAGACAAGACAACAGACAGACTCTTGTATTTTCAGTGCAGGGTGAAAGAAAAGTCACATGCTTCATCCTTTCACATTGACACAGGAAAACTGTCTCACTAAACTGCACATCCTCCTATTTCTGAGGCAAAGCAGAAGAATATGAGAGAACAGAAACAATGGAAAGTGCAACAAATGAATAAATTTTATTCTGACACAAAGCCTAGACTTCAGAAGTGTTTACTCCGTCCTTAAATCCTTTAGCTTTCATCGTGATCCTCTCCCATTTTTTTACCTACCAGAGCCCAGCTGTATGGAGTAAAATAGAACAGCAACCTGCACACATAGAAATTCATCAAGTCCTGTCAGCTCTTTCTGCAGAATTGCCTGGTAATGTTTAATAGTCAAAAAACTCGTAACTGCAAAAGCATCAAAAGCATTAACTTAAGTGCAGTTTCTTATTCTGACACTGAAACTTGCCCAAGTGTTTAATGCTCATAGCCATGGGAGGTTGTTTCTGCCACAGGAAGCATTTAAAAACATGACAAATAATAAACCAAAGAATGTGACAGAAAAAAACCAAGAAAACAAAATGAAAGAAGGAAACACATGATTTAGGAACTGTCATCCTGTTATTTGAAGTTTTGGTTAAAACTTTAGTCTTCGTATTAACAAAGTTATAGTTCAAAATTTGCTTGCCATTTCTTTCTAGAAAAGTGTGAAATGTTCATGATCCTCCTGGCTCATGTATATTATAAACTTGGCCTTTGGTAAGGATAAGCTTTCCTCAAAAACCTATTTTCCATTTCTTGCTGTAAATATAATGTTGTTAGCTAGTCTCCTCAGACAAAAAAACCTGCTCTTATAATGTATGCTGAAACTACTAGAATAGAATAAGAAACCAGGTGTTTTCTCAGAACAGTTGAAGCTGAACTGAGGTGATTATTATCTCTGTTAGTCTCATTTTGCCATAGACTTCGTGCCTCATGACTCAACAAATATGAAAGACATCTAAAAGTCTCTAGCACATGGCACTTCGCAACTTCCAAATCTCCTGAACTGGGAGATTTTCTGTAGTGACCAAAGTAGTAGATGGACATCACTGACTGCAGCAAATCTAACTGACACCAGTCACTTTATGCAAACTCAGTTATTTTATATAACTGTGCTAAAAAATTCACAACTAACTGGCTGCAACATTCTTCTCCTTTGGCCACAATGGCACGATTTCTTTTTAAATATGACATGCACAGCGACAGCAGAAAATTGTACTCTGCCATTGTGATTATCTGTTGTCTGGCTTCTTTCTCTCATGTGCAGAAGCTTTTATCCACAGACTATTGTCTATTTTCAAAAGCCAAAGACAAAACCACAAGGATTGTGTTAGACATGTCTTGCTACAAAGAAAGCCAGTGGTATCCTGAGCTGTGTTAGGAGGAGTGTTGTCAGCGTGGCGAGGGAGGTGATCCTGCCACTCTACTCAACACGGGTGGGTCCCTACTTGGAGTGCTGGAACCAGTTCTGGGGTCCCCAGTACAGAAAAGACATTGACATACCTGAGAGAGCCCAGTGAAGGGCTACAAAGATAATTGGGGAATGAGAGCTATGAGGAAAGGCTAGGAGAGTTGGAACTGTTCATCCTAGAGAAGAGCAAGTTCAATGTGTCCTTAATACAATATAGCTCAATATATATTAATACTTGAAGGAGGAGGTAAGGAGGATGGAGGCAGGCTCTTTTCAGTGGTGACCAATGACAGAACAAGAAGCAGTGGGCAGAAAGTGAAATAATGGAAATGTCATCTGAACATCAGGAAACATTTTTCTATTCTGAAGATGAATGAGCACTGGCACGTATTGGCCAGAGAGATTGTAAAGACCCCATCCTTGAAGACAATAAAAAGCCATTTGGACATGGTGTAACTGACTCTAGAAGATCCTGCTTGAGCAGAGGATTTGGACCAGATGACCTCCAGAGGTCCTTTCCAATCTCAGCCATTCTGTGTTAAGGAAACAATGAAGGAACAGAAAATGCATTTTGTGTCTTCAGTGAGATGCACAAGCATATATTAGGTAAGGATTGAATAAATAACTAAATTTATCAACTGTCTGCATCAATACATGGGTACCAAGTTTAAAAAATATTTTCCTTTCCTTTCCTTTCCTTTCCTTTCCTTTCCTTTCCTTTCCTTTCCTTTCCTTATCTTTTTTTTTCCTCCCTTCCTGTCCTTTCACCTTCCACCTCACTCTCTCTGTCTTCCTTTCTGTCTCACTCTTCCTCTCTCTCTATCTTTTTACACATGTTGAGAAGAAACTTCCTGAAAAGTTTCCTGACACTCCATCAAAAAAATCACAGGGAGAATCCACTGGTCTTCTTTTCCCTGTTTCACTGTGACCTGATATTTATCTCCTATCAGACTGTTGAACTGTCCCATGGAGACCACAGTTAACTCTGGCAGACTTGTATCAGTGACTCAGTCTGCCCTGGCCCCAAATCAGACTAGAAACAGGAATGTCAGGCCCCTAAATTAGAAATGATAAAATGATGAAAATGAAGAAAGGAAAAGGGTTAAAAATATTTATTTTGGGTAGGAGTCAGAGAAGCCTCTGACCTTGACCTCTTTGCTTACTGGAGAGGACACTGTACTCAACCCAATTATGAGATACAGCTGAAATGCAATGTAAAAGTGATTCCAAATATCTGTTGCCAGGAAGCAGATGACACACTAAATTGCTCAGTAGATTGAGTACTTAATTCAGTGATTTCCTGCTGCAAGAGTTGCCAGTATACAGCCATTTTGTCTTTTTTGGCAAGGCAGCTGCTTTTGGACGGCTGTCTCCAGTAGTCTTTCCTATGCTTCCTGCTGTAGGAAGGCCTGTTTCCTGCCGTGAGATTCCTGATTAGGCTCCGCACTATTTTTGTCTGCAAAATGCCTGTGTAGCAGGTTGCTTCTCTGCATTTGATACTGATTTGTGGGAAGTGAAGCCAGATCACAGTCTGGCCACAAAAGAGCATCCAAATCCTTTGAGAAATCTAAAAAAAAATGCTCTTGCTCAGCTGAAAAGAACTGATGCTTAATGTAGCATTCAGAGGTACAATGGAAATCCAAGTATTTATTTTTGTTGTGAAGTTTCACTCTGTTTATTTCTTTTGGTATTGGAAACCAGGGCCTATCAGCTTCACATTGTCTTTTTCAAAGCATCTCCCAAGGTTAGTTTTCCTCCTCTAATGTTCAGAGGATCTCCTGGTTCAGGTTCTCTGTACCTCTGTAGGGATAAAGATGTTTTCCATCTCCTGCTCAGTATATGGTAAATTATTAATTTACAATTAAATTTTTGTTTCTGCTGGTGGGGGGGTGTGGGAGGGGGAAGAATGGAGTCCTGACATAACTAGGAAGATTTTGCAGCTCTATGATTAACTTTTGATATGGGAGTGTGTGCTCAATGTCTATTAAGAAGGAGTAAAAAACCTTTTATCTCACTCCTTAAGACACAATACTGAGGTACTATTCTAGGCCTGAACAGTGTATGAGATAGTATTGCTTGAGTCTCTGAGATATTTCTACTACACAGTTACAAATGGCAAGAAATAAAAAAAGGCTTTGTCCTGACTGCTAATGGTAACATGGATGTAGGAGGGGAATTGTAAAAACAAAAATAATTTACATTAAAATATTGTTTCATTCATACATTTTGTTAATATACTTTAGTCCCCCCATGATGGAAAGTTTAGTACATGCCAAGGATGAAGAACGAGCAGGACTCTCTGTTTCTTGGTCTTCAGGCTGTTGTTTATTTTTCTCTTATCTTAAGTTCAGTACGCCATCTGCACACCAGACTTAGCATATGAGAAACAAGGTACAGAATGGACCCTGAGCACCCAAAACCAAGGACTTTTAAAGCTAATTAGTCCAATTACTTTCTAACACGTATATTGTTTTTACTTTTCTACCAATAACTTCTATTAATCTATTCACGTAGCATGTATGCCACTGCCTTCTCTAACCAATAACCTTGTGGTACTAACACTACAGAAAATGGAGTAGAAGAAGAACAAGAAAGGGATGAGACAACGCCCAAAATCCTCCAGCTTGTCTCCTATTCACTCTCATATTAAAATCCTAAAACCCTAGATTTTTCACCCTGTGGTAAACTATTGCTGCTACTACATACTACTACCTAGTTCACACCTGTATGCTCCAACTCATCCCAAAGCCTTGGCATTTTTTTCCCTGGGACAGAGGTTAAAAGCAGTGTTCTGCTGAGAATCAGAGCTTCCTAAAACTGTCAGAAAAACATTCTCTGTGCCCTGGGTTCCAACAAGTACATGTCTGGCCACAGGTACCCAGTTGCTGCAGCTGACTGTAGGATAAGGGTCCTTGATATCAAAGGCAGAGAGAAAACTGCTCAAGAGGGCTTTTTGTTTCTCTTATGAATTGCTCTTCAGTCCAGATCCTTGTTTTCTATGCAGTCATGCATGGCTGCTGCTTGCTCTTAACCTCATGCTTTCCATATTTTGGTGTGAGGATGTAGATGCTGACTTCATGACACTGGAGTTCATGTTGGCTTGGCTTTCCAAGGTAGGAAAGCAAGGTGCTCTTAGGGTACTTTTTGCCCTCAGTTGCAGCACAGGGCATTTGTTCTCTAGGTTTCTTCCTTTTTCCATTGACTTTTGTTTTTTGTTTGTTTGCATAGAATCATAGAATTGTTAACGTTGGAAAAGACCTTCAAGGTCACTGGGTCCAGCCTTTGACCAAACACCACCATGCCAGCTAAAGCGTAGCAATAAGTGCTGCGTCCACTCATTTCTTGAGCGCCGCCGGGGTGGTGACCCCAGCACCTCTCTGGACAGCTTGTTCCAATGCTTTTCCACCCTTTCAGTGAAAAGGTTCTTTCTGGTGTCCAGTCTGATACCGCCCTGAAAGAGCTTAAAGCAATTTCCTCATCTTGTCACTGGTTGCCTGGCAGAAGAGGCCCAAACCCAAACTGGTTACTACCTCATTTCAGGCAGTTGTAGAGATTATTCAGATCCCTCAGAGCCTCCTTTTTTTCCAGGCTAAACACCCCCAGCTCCCTCAGCTGCTCCTCATATGATGTATTCTCTTGACCCTTCACCAGCTCCATTGCCCTTCTCTGGACTCACTTCAGCATCCCAATGTCTTTTTGTGAGGGGCCCAGCTGTATGCAGGATTTGAGGTGTGGCCTCACCAGTGTCAAGTACAGGGGGACAATCCCTGCCCAGGTGCTGCTGGCCACACTATTGCTGATACCGGCCAAGATGCCGTTGGCCACCTGGGCACACTCTGGCTCATGTTCAGCTGCTGTTGACCAGCACTCCAAGGTCCTTTTCCAAGGGGCAGCTTTCCAGCCACTCCTCCCACAGCCTGTAGTGCTGCACTGGGATGTTGTGAGCCAAGTGCAGGACCTGGCACTTGGCCTTGGCCCATGGATCCAGCCTGTCCAGGTCCCTCTGTACAGCCTTTCTGTCCTCCAGCAGATCAACACTCCTGAAAAACTTAGTCTTGCTGTCTTCTAACTCACTGAGGGTGCCCTCAATCCCCCTACCCAAATAATTGATTAAGATATTAAACTGGCCTGGCTCAAATACTGTCTGGTCATTATTATTTTTCTTCATTCCAATCTCTTTTTCCTTTGCCATACTTCATCTCCCTTTGCTTTCCAGCTCAGAAGATGGAAAAATACAATTCTTTTCTGGGTGCAAACTTACATGAAAGATTTTTAAATTTCTTCCAAAAAAAAAAAAAAAAAAACCAGGAAATTAACCTTAACAGTCCTTATCTGATATTTTAATAAATGAGAGGCTTAAGCAGAGGCCAGGAAATTTGAAGTTAATTTAAGACTGATCCAGGCTGTTGTGGTTGTGGGAAATTGGTGCTGTTCTCTGGCCCTGGTGGAGCCCTGCCTCAATGTTAGCTTTCCTGAAGCCTTTATAATGTTGTCTGCAGCATTGATTTAGACAGTTTTGTTGTTTAAATATAAATATTGGCTCTTGCACACCTTTGTTACTCCAGCTTACTTTGGTCAGGAAAGGATTAGGTTGTATTTCAGCAGGCTCTAATGTAGTCACAGCCTGAGAGTCCCTGTGGCTGGGTCAGGAGCACACAGACACACACACAGCACTCACACTCAGTGATTTGTACCAACTGCTGGGCTGCAGCCTTGTGGCTTTTCTCCACAAGTCCAAGCCTGTTGGGCTTCTGCCTTTGCAGCTGTCTGAGGGCAGCTTGACCTGGACTGCCAATAGCAGATGTTCTCAGCTTATCTGTGATGGTCTTTTAGTGAAAAAATGTTGTCTTTGTAACGTAAATGAAATCCTTATACATTAGAGGATCTGAGTGTATATTCTTCTAGGATGAGGGTCCTTGAAAAAAGAGCTAAAAAATATATGTAGTAAATGACTCCAGGGAGTCAAACGGTAAACAGCAACCTTCTTTGCCATATGTTGTAGCTATGAGCCCGATCTGCTATATATGAAGAATACAATAAGGCCTCTGCATTTATTCTGGTATTTGGAAGAGCAGACCCCAAAAAGGGGCTCTAAGCTGTAAACTCTCAGATCAGCTGCAGAAGTCATCATGCTTCCAATGTGATAAACTGTGAAATGTGATAAATTAAAAATTACTTTCCTACTTTTTTCTGCTCCGATGTTCTAAAGTTCTGCTTTAATGCCAACATTGCTGAGGCAAAGGAGGTTGAGCATAAAGCATCCTTTTTGCTATGTTGCTAGTTTCTTGGACAGTCAGTATTTGTTATTGACTGGTCACCAGATTCCCACCTGCCTTCTTGTCGTATCACTTCCTCCCTGAATCATATCCCCTTACCAGCTGCACTTTGTTGGTTGGTCAGAAATCCTGTAAAGTCTTTGTCCCGTCTCCCTCATCGACTCCAAAGGGACAATGCTCCACAGGCTTGGGAAATATGGGCACTGCTGTTGGGGGAGAGCAGCTGTCAGGGAATTTAGGGCATGTGCTTTTTACCAGTGTGCTGTTAGCACACATACATCAGGAGCAAGAGCTGCATGTTGCTCAGTTGACCCATCCTATACTGTAAGAAGAAGATCTGGATGAGATTACTGGCAATAGTACAGACATTTCTCTTTTAAACTGAACAACTATCAGGGAGCTCAGAGGACTTCAGCAAAGTCATTGATATATAAAAACAGAATGAGACAAAACTGGGAGAAATTAAAACAACAAAATATTGAACGGCCATGATTATCTGGCTTGGGAAAGGTGTATTATGAAGAAGGCAATTATTCTTACTTGCCAGAGAGGAAGAAGGTAACAGGGTGAAATTGCTGAAATGACTTAGTGAAATTATGAGAGGAAAAATACAGCCTCCTGAGTCAGCTGAGTGGTCTTGCTTGGGAGTACAGTCCTATACTAAGCAGCAATCAATATTTTCTGTTTGCTACCTTTGTATGCCTCTCTAATCTCTGCTGCTATCTTAGGTTTGGCTTCCATCTCCCCTCCTATCTGTCTCTATTAACATCACCAGCATCCACCTGCAGCTATGTCAATGTTAGCTCTAGCAGCAGTGTGCTCGTTAGAGTAAACTACAAACTACCTGCTACACAGCCAAGGCTGGCTCTGCAGAAAATGTTAATCAGAAACACTTTAGGAATCAAGGATTTGATCCCCTGGTTCAGGAAAATGGATTAGTGGCTGCCTCCTAAGTGACCCATGACAAGACAGTTTGATAAGTGTCATCTCTTCACCTAAATTTTGACCTTTCATCTGTGGGTAGAGTTACATGGTTAAGTAAAGTGAGGTCAGTGTGACAGTGCAACGACAGAGGTTTCCACTTTCTTTTTTAAATGCTAGGCTCAAAGTTTCTGCCTTTTTCTCCACATGTCCTTCAGGACCACCAGTCTTGGAATCTCCTGCAGGTTTTTATCTCCCTCCTGTTGCCTTCCTCCCTCTGTACCCTGTGTTGCCTGACAGCTCAGAGCTACTCTGTCCCTTGAACTTATTATTTTGCCACAGCCCAGTCCTGACCTCTTGAAGAATAAAACATGATATTTGTGTTCTGTTTTTGATGTTGGTCACTGCTACAGCCAAAGTAGGTCTCAGTTTGGGTGTGGGCTTGTAACACCGTGGCTACTTGGCACTAATTATCCTGGTAGAAACACGTGCCATAGATATAAAGTAGTTGATTCTGCTTTCACTTAGGAGACATGTAATGCGCAGCTGTGCATGGGGAAGAACTTGTGCACATGCTGGTGTTCTGGAGTAGCAAACAGGCAAAGGAATTGCAGCTGGTGATTTGATTGACACTGCTAAACAGGTAGACATTTCTGATTTCAATGACAAAATCCCGAGCAATGTAAAGACAGAGTAAACTGATTTTCTGTGCTTCTGAGCAGAAATGACAACTGTATCTTTTCTGCTTCAGAGAAAAACATTTTCTATGGATCTCCAGAGGGAGCATTTATATCCAAATTATGAGACTTCTACTATTTAACAGTGGCTTCTGGGTTTGAATTTTATAACTTCTGNAACAAAAACACCCAAACCAAACAACCTTATCAATATTTATAAAGAATAAATGCAAAACCAGAACAGATCTTTTGATGAAAGTGCAAACCATGTTGGGTTAATCAGTATTTTCTACTTGCTGCCTTTGCAGACTTGGTACCTGCCAATATCTCAAGTTTTGCTTACATACACACTCTTATTCTTTCTCATTAACGTCACTAATGTCTACTTGAATTCCTTGCAAGCAGAAAGACAAAGTGTCAGTGTGCACTGAGTGCAAAGAGTACTTGTCACCATGGCTAAGTGTTAACGTAAATCAGGAGAGTTAATGTGTAAGCTTATCTGTTGGATTCAAATGTGAATTAAGTCCTAGCTGGAAATACTGCTGCAGATCAGCTTGCCCAATTCTTGCATATTGCCAAAACACAGAGGAAGCAAAGAATTTTCCCACTGGATGCTATTTAATTTTTTTTTCAATGAAAGGTCAGATACAACCCACATTGCTTTCTCTCTTTCTAACCTTCAGAGGCTGAGGAGCTCTGGCAGTTACAACAAATCAGGCATTTCTTTAGAAAAAGTAAAGAGGAATATTTTCCTGGATTTTAATGGACTGCCAAAAGACAGCAGAGAAACCTGGATTGTATGCATGCATACTGGTAAATGGTGTGAAAGAATTTATTTTTCTGTGCAGCTCACTGGGCTTTGAGAGTGGGAACATTAGTTCTGAGAACTGACTTTAAGGGAATTGTATCACCCTTGATCACAACGTGATGTGTTTCCTACTGACCTCAATATACAGTTTTAGAGACCTAGAGGTAAATATTTCTATGTATTTTATGTAATTATAAAGATGTCAGAACATCAATTTAACTTTTTCTCAAGGAAAAGCATTTTTTACAGCAGAAATCACAGGCCCTTTAAATGTAGGTTTCTGTTCTGGGTGCCATAATTCATAGCTCGGAATCCCATCATTAATGAATTGGGTAGAGCATCCAGTGCTGGGAGGCAGGGGAGAGAGGAAACAATGCTGGCTACAGGCAGCACTGAAGTAGGGCAGTGAATGCTGAAGGGGCAGCTGCAGTGCCTACTAAGCATTTTACTCTTAATATGAGCCACAACAAAGACCTGGGTACACAGGGCAAGTTAGGAACCTAGTGACACTCTTCTGGCCTAAACAGATGGGAAATGAGTTTGGGAAAGCTCATCTTCAGGTGGGTGAGGACACCTGGCAGATCCAGGGCTGTTGACATCAAGCTGTCTGCCAGGGATGACAGCCATCAGGGAGCTAGGAGAGGAGATTGCCACACCGGACACTGCTCTGGTAGCTCTGGGGAGGATGCAGGGACCTCTGGGGCTGCCTGCAACTGAGGGAGCTGAACATGAGCAAAGCCTTGATGTCTCAGACAGACTGGTATGGGAAAGCTCCAGCAGGACAGGACCAGACCTAGGAAATGCAAGATCTTGCTGACAAAGTCTCTGGTTAGTTGCGACCTAAATAAGAGTCAGTGTAGGCATGGATAAAAAGTGGCATTTTAAAAAGGAATCCTGATGTGTAGGTCAGAAAATTACATTCAAGTTTGGCTTTTTTTCCCCCCATGGTACTTGTTTATCACTGCTAGGTAACTTATTATCACAGGCTTGCTGGTTGGCATTGATAGGTGTTTAATCAAGTCAAAGCATAATTTCAATGCATTTTAAACATCCTCTTTTTCTCTCTTTCTTCCTGGCCCTGTGAAAAGTTGTACAAACTTTAGAGATCAGCATAAGGAAAAATGCAGGAAGAGGTTAGGTCCATTGTGAGCTAAAGCTGAATGGTAGCTGAGTTTTTAAGAAATCAGGGGAGATTATATAGCTATTCACATCATTGATAATCTCCAGCTTTCCCTAGACCTGTGAAAAAAAGATAGGTGCCCAGCATAACATTTTTCCTCTTTAGATGTAAATAAAAATAATGGTCTTAGCGATAAGGAAAATAAGTCTCCAGTGAGTAAATCTCAACAATGATGTTGTTCTGTTTGTAACATTACCTTTTGTCCTTCAGAGTTGTGCAACCAGTCCTGAGACACTGGCATTTGGATCTGGCATTGAAGCACTCATTCTCTTTGCAAAACTTAGCTCACATTTAAAAGTGAATTAATTTTGTTCTCAGACTGCAATAAATCATCTTCCCCCAAACATCAATAAGCCAATGCTTTTTAAAGACCTAAGAGAAATATTTATGACAGATCAAACAAAGAAAATGCTTAAAGATTAGAAAGTGAAAACAGCTGATTTAAGAATTTATGGTGACATACTTTTTGTATTTTTCTTGTCATATCATGAATAATTGCTTACCCCCAAGGTGTGTGTGTTAGAAAGCTGGACATTTATTTGGGGCCTTAAAGAAAAATACAAACCATTCAAGGTTCCTTGAGAGCTCTCCCAGGCCAGATGGGAGAGGTGTCTTCCCAAGTCCTTTAGACATAGGAAAAAATCAAATACTCTGATTCATGGCTAAATATACACAGACTTTAAACATTGTTTTAAAGCAGTGTGTGATTTGACATCTAGCTGGACTGCACTCTGAAAGAAGGTAGGAGAGGAGTGTGACACAGTCACCTATCATTTTCATCTCAAGGGGGACACTGAATTCCTCAATAGCAAAGATGGTGCTACTTCTTCCCAGCTGAAATGTCAGATACCAGTTTAACAGGATGGCAAACCAGCAGAGTCAAAGGCTTACCAGGACAAAATCCGGGCCATTCATGAAATGCAGATAAAACCAGTGCCACATGATTTTGTTTCTTAGAGGAAGGCACTGCCACAAGGTGTATTCAGATGAGCTTTTTATTGCCTGTAACTCTGCCTTGGGTTATGTCACCCAAGCTAACAGGGAGCTTGAGCTGTTTTATTTTTCAAACCACATCTCTGAGTACTAATTACATATTTTGCAAGCCATACTTTATATTTCAAACTCATATGACTTATGCTCTGTATGCAAATCTCAGAACTTACTCTGGCTATGCCTATGCCATACTTCTCCATCTTTGATCTGTCCAGGTTACAACTCTCCACTCCCACAAAGAATTGGGTTGGCATGAGGAAAGAAGCATTTCTATCTTTTGGTCAAGGAAGTGTTTCTGAGGAATATGGGTGTAATGCAGTAGGAAAGTGGTTGGTTTGGCTTTTATTTCTGTCCATGCAGCAGGATTGAGTCAATGTTGTGTTCCTTGAGGAGTGTGGTGTTCCACTACCTAGTGTAGACTTTGAGTATGGAATATTGAAAAGAGACAAACATAGGCAGGGAAGTTAATTCTGGTGACATATGGGTCAGACTTCCACACACACGTTGAATTTTACATACAGGTGTATTTACATTTAAGCTGATCCCATGAAACATAACAAAACCTCATATACCATAGGTATTACGTCACTGCACTATTTAGCCAAAAGCAAGCAAAATCTTCTGCACATCTCCTGAAATCTTAAAAGAACATTTTATTGTTCTAATCAAGCTACTCATTTTGGTCTTTAGCAGCTGCTACACTATTGTTTTTGAGATAAATATTCCAGCTCCTACCTTGTTTCAAAGAAATCAGTCGGAGACAATGACAAGGATTGCTGGTTTTGTTGCCTCAGGACTGAGTTGACCACTCTTATCACAAAGGTCAGCCTGGATTTCTTCTGCTGCTTGCAACATTCTTTTTGCTGTTTATACAGGTATCAAAAATGAAAGAAGAGGGGCAAAGTATTAATTGCTTTCTGCACAGTTGGTAAGGAAGTACAAACAACAAAAAGATCTTTCCCAGACATCCTGCTAGATAATTGGCCACCCACAACTGCAGTCTTGGTTAAGGTCTTCCCTCCCACCCTTGTTGAATCAAAGAAATAGGACAGCAGGATGTATATTTCTAATTACAATCAACACAGTAGCATCTCTGCTGCCAGTGAAGGGTAGAAACTCATTGGAGAACAACTTCTGCTCAGGCATTAGGGTCAGGCTGGAGTGCATGGGGTAGGTGGGAGGAAATGTGTCTGTCTAGGACCTAGTGCCACTCCACTTGATGGGAACAACTTCAGAACTTCATCTTCATTGAGACTGCCTGCCTCATTGCACTCAGCACACCATCATTAAATAAGGGGAGAAGCAGACCTCTTCATACAGGAGGCAAAGGATTCAAAATCCATCTGAGTATTAACAGCCATGCAAGTGGCTGACTGAATGACCCATCTGTGAAAAGCAGAGGTTTCTGTTTCTAGCTGCTCCTTATTTCCCACTAAATAAAGTCTGAGGCATCTTTGTCGCTTCATTGATTACGGTTAGTCACCATAGTAACCAATAAAGTTCAGGCTGAATTCCATGAAACTAGTTAAACTTAAATAAAACAAAGAAACAAAGAAAACAAAGAAATCCTTTGGATTCCAGATGCTTTACAGTTTCTGTGTGTTTGTAAAAGCAAAATAATCCCTTAACTCTAAAAATAGTAGTTAATGCCTTTATTTTAATTTTGACCCAATCTGGAACATACTGTGACAAATTCCTCTTGACAAGTTCCTTTTATAGGCTATATAGATTGCAAGAAAAGGTTTTCAGGAGAACCCTGAAGAGGAAAGATTTGTACAAGTTTGTAGGGTGATTTTTGAGACGTGGGAATAAGTTTGGAAATACAGCTCCTAGGTGTCATAATCTGCTAGATATAGTTTTTGAAAGGAAGAGTCATCAAGTCAGTAATTAATGAGAGGTGGTCCTCAAGATCACTGTATCACACAAACACTGAGGTGGGAAGTGTCCTCTTGAAGTCATCTAGTCTAAAACCCCTGTTCAAGCAGAGTCAGAGTAGTTTGCTCAGGAAGATGTCCGGGTGGGTTTTGAACACCTCCAGGAATGCAGCCTCCACAACCTCTCTAGGCAACCTGTTCCAGACTCAGAATAAGAAAGTTTTTTTCTAAAGTTTGAATGAATGTTTGCATTTCATTATGTAATGTAAAGTTTGTATTTCATTATGTTTCCACTGCCTCTTTTCCTATCACTTGATAGTGCTGAGAAGAGTCTGAGAAGAGGTGTGATGGTCTGTGAAATGCTACAAAGATAAAAGAACCTGTCTCTATTTCTATGTTAGAGGAAAAGAAGAATGGTGAAACATATTTCAGATGAACACAGGTCATAGGAGACCATGCTGTATGAATAGAAATGAGTGGAACAAGAAATACTTGTCCATGGCAGGATTCTAATGTGGGATGTGAGAACTACTGAGATGTGAGAACTCAGAGAAAGATGTTAGCTCTGTGAATAGACTGAAAGACTATCTCTTAGGAAAACTGTCTGGACCACATGGCAGAAAGGCATGTTAACTTTTGATCCATCTGATATAAATCAAGTTGTGAGCGAACTTGCCTATTCTTCTACTATGAAATCCACTCTATAAATCGAAACCAGATGTTTTCAGCTCCATGCTCTAACATGGTAGAGCTGCAGGATCTCTGACATGCAGCATTGTCTTCTATTCTCTGGCTGCTCACTGTCCAAGTCACTTTGGCTTGCTCTTTCCAGCTCTCCAATGAATTGTTGCACTGCTTCCTGCATCAAACACAGCCTGTGAGCATACTGTAGGAAGCCAGATGCCTTCAGGTTACTTCCTTCCTATCGTGGGATATGTGTCAGCTTCACACAGTACACTTAACCATCTTGAACACCTGGGAGTATTAAAATCTGAGATTAATTTAAGATTCAATTAGCATCAAGACTATTAATATATATGTATATGTATGTGCATGTCTGAGTATTTGTAAATATATACATACATGTTGATGAGTGTAACAATGTATTACATATTAAAATAACTTTTACATATTGAAATAAAATTTTTAGCTATTCTTATCTTGGTATTCATGAAGCTCATTAGGCTCTTTTGACATAATTTCTTTATCATCCTCACTTCAAAGTTGCTTTTAAATGCAACCTGTTTTCTCTCTTATACTGCTATTTAGCTGATTTATTATAACATCTTTTCCCTTGAAGTTGCTGATCAAGGGCTAAAGCACTAAAAAAGTGAAGGTAAGAATGTCTCGCCAACACAGGATTTCATCCATTTGCTTTAAGTGATATTTTCATTATAGACAAACATTCTATGTTTGGATTAAAATTTTTTATGGAGTGGGAAGGGAAGGGAAGGGAAGGTGTACTGAAAAGGCCCCTGAATTAGACCATCTATGTGGATTAGACAGGCTTTTTCCCTAGTTTCCATGAGCAGAATCTCTGCTACCTTTTCAAACTTTTTGTTAGCTGCTGAGCAGTTGATCTGCTGACTCAGATGAAATGGCACAGCCCTATCTGATGAGCTGCTCTGTTCAATCTGATCTGCTCAGTGCCCACCCTACCTCTGGCAGGTTATCAAGGTGATCTTCATGTAGCCAGAATCTGAAGAGAAGTGTACCCAGGGCTGCAGATCTTCATAAGCAATGCTTCCAGCAGGAGTTTAAATATCACCAGAGGAACTCTGAAAGCAAGCAAACAAACAGATAAATGCACCTCAAATTCAGCATATGCCTGTCAGAGCAGAAAAAAAAGTTGGGTCCACACAAATCTCTAGTATAGCGGATACGTAAGCTGAGTTATACTGCATTGAATGAGATTTTTTTTCCTATCACCGTTTCATAAAACTCTGTTTTGACTGTTGTGAGAAGTAGTTAAGTGCAGTAGCCTCTTTCTTTTTTCCCCAATAAAAATATCACTTTTTATATTGTTCCCTGTGCCCACAGAAAATCCTAGTCCACAGAAAATATAGAGGCACAGACAGCTTCTATATTTCATTTAAAAAAAAGGAAAACTTTTCTTTCATGGTCCTCCCCATGTCTTCCCCAAAGATGATGGAATTATGTATATTCATGAAGGGCAAGAAAAATGACTATTTGTTATAGAAAGAAAAGTGAGGGTTTTTTTCTGCTAAGAAAAAAATGCCAATCTATTTTTGTTTTTATTCTTCAGTCTTTAAAGAAAAAAAAATAGCTAAGCTGATTTAAATTAAATTTTACAAAGCGTATGCTCCTGGGCAGAAATCTTATAAATCCACTTTCAGCCCAAAGCACATTTTTATGGTTGAGTTATAATAAACCACACAGAAGAGGGATTCCACTTGAATTGCTTACAGAATATAGTAGCACGAAAGGCATTATTGTTATAAAGCTTCACAGTAATGTTTGAATTTAGTTGACAGAACCAGCAGGGCCTTTTTTTTTTAGTTTGACCTCTCATCATAAGAACCTACTAGAATCTCAGACTACAGAGAATAAGACGCAGGCAAAAATTCAAAGCAGAAAAATTATTAAAATAATAAAGTGGAAGCTAGATTGTCCCAATGCTATAATACATTTGATGCATGAAAGCTGCTATTCTGAGTGTTTTGGCACTGGAAAATAATGAAAAAAAAGCAAAGCACTTATGAAGTAAGTTCCCATTCATCAACATTTAAAAGCCAAGGTGATCTGGAATGGACGTGGCTTTATTACAGACTTAATTTATCAGATACATGTTAGCTTACAGTGAAGCTCAGTTTGCAAAATCGGGTAATCTGTCTAGAGTTTATACAACATAATGTTGCATGGCAATGCACACATATAGGTGACAAGGAGTGTTTGAAAAAAGAGTAAATAGGAGAGAAGGCTGGGCATTATCTGATGACTATGCAAAATACATATTAAAGGACTAATTTTAACTGTTCACTATTGGAATGAAATGTTTATATAAAAATTTCCCCATATAGGTGCCTCTGTACCCTCATACCCTTGGGGTATGTTGCCAGGTTATTTAATGACCTAGCTGCTCTCGTATCAAATTCAAGGTATGGTCTTTATTTTACGTAAGAGGAATATGAAGGCTACTAAAACTGGAAGATTTTTTTCTGTGTTATCAATTGGAAGCATCTTAGTCTGGCTCTTGGGAGGGGGCTAGGGTCACATGGGAAAAGGTGTCAGCAGGAAAGTGTAGACCATGTGACTGCTTCCAAAAATCCCCTATGCTTGCTGTTCTCCAAATTAGAAACAATGCAACTGGTACAGCTTCAAGTATCAACAGCAGCAGCTTGAACATAAAAGGCTTGTCTTGCATCTCAGATATAGCAAATCTCTGCTTTGGTCTCAGTAGTAAAGACAAGATAGTGCTTACTTCTATAATACTTGCTACA
Organism: Leptocoma aspasia; assembly: GCA_013399835.1. NCBI lineage: Eukaryota > Metazoa > Chordata > Aves > Passeriformes > Nectariniidae > Leptocoma > Leptocoma aspasia. The sequence continues at coordinate 252,144 of VXAX01005455.1, read as the reverse complement.
TGAAAAGCAAAGCATTGAATTTGGGTGGAATTCACCCTGAGCAATGCCTCATACCTGCCAGAAGATAAAGACATTGTGATGGCAATTAATTTTAGTAAAGGAAATATGCTTGGGGTAGCTCACACACAGGGTTGGAAATGAAAGACAAGGAAGAAGGGGTTGTTGTGGTGCATGGAGAATTCTCCTTTTGTGGACACAATGGCAGCTCTTACTAGAAACCCAGATTCTGACTCGCTGATGTGATATGAAATAGGAAAGAGACAAGTCTGAAGGTGGAACAGGAATGATAATTTGATCACAAGGAAAGGAAGGGGTGTTTCCTTGCTTCATGTCTGAAGAACCTTTCAAACTGCCAAGAAAATGAAGAAGGCACAAGAGATGGGCAAATAAGTCTCAGGAGAGATGTACCAATGTCATGTCCTTAGCTGAGAACCAAAAGGGTCATGGGATCAAAGTGTTCTCAAACCAAAAATGAATGAAGTGATACAGGAAGGGGCTGTCAGTCATGTATGCCTCTGTGATAAACTCTTTGAACAACTCCTTTCTGTTCTTTGAAATAATTCTGAAGTATCATGCAGCAGTCAGGGTGAAATGACACAGTGGTGATTCAGGAGGTCTGCTTGACTATAACTCTTCTGTTAATAAGTCAATGAACATGCAAAATGAATAATTGTCAAAGAAGAGGATGAGTGCTGCCTGCAGGATGAAATGCTTATCCTTTATTAGGGGAAGAGCTAGCCAGTTCTGTTTTTCCTGAGTCAGAGAAAACTGATAGTGGAGACTTTAACTACTCATGGGTGACAATTTAAAACCTACTCCAACCAGCATGATATCCCAGTCCTTGTCATCAGCACTTATCATAAAATCATGGAATCAAAGAATGTTTTGGGTTGAAAGAGGCCTTCCTTAAAGGTCATCTGGTTCCAAACCCCTTGCAATGGGCAGGGACACCTTCCACTAGACTGCTCAAAGTGCCATCCAGCCTGGCCATGGACATTTTTAGGAATGGGGCATCCACTACTTCTCTATGCAACCTGTTCCAGTGCTTCACCAGGAAAAAGTCTGCCCTCCTGAAGGCCAGATTGAGCAGCTTGCTGTGCAACCTCCTTGCCATCCTAAGGATTTTGAACCTCACCTATTCATTGTCACTGCAGCCTCGGCTGCACTTGAAGTTCACCTTGCCCACCAGTCTCTTGCTGTTGTGAGTACAAGATCCAGCATAGCACCTCTCTTTGCTGCTTCTTCTGCCACTTGGAGAAGGAATTATCATCAATTATCATCAATTCAGGAGGTCCTGGACTGCTTATGCCCTGTTGTGTTGTCCATCCAACAGATTTTGGGGTGGTTGAAGTCCCCCATGAGCACCAGAGCTTGTGAATGTGAGGCTGCTAATGTCTGTTTCTAGAGGCCTGCACTCACTTGGTCTTCCTGGTAAGGTGACCTACAGCAGACCCCTACGTGTCACCTGTCCCTGCCCTCCCTTTAATCCTGACCCATAAACTCTCAGGTAGATCCTCATCCCTCCCCAGGTGGAGCTCCATTCTCTCCAGGTGGTCACTGACATCGCTGGCAGCCCTGCCTCCTCACCTTCCCTGCCTAAAGAGCCTGTATCCCTCCATCCCAGCAGTCCAGTCAGAGGAGCTGTCCCACTCCATCTCCATGATGCCAGCACGTCTTAGCCCTGCAGGCACGCACATGTCTCTAATTCCTCCTGTTTACTCTCCATGCTGCTTGCCTTTGCATAGAGGTGTTTAAATTTGGCCAGCAATGAAGCTGACTCACTGGCCACAGTGGCTGGGATTCTTCTGTGCCGCTCTTCAGATGCTGACCTATTTGGCTCTTTTGAGGGAATTCTTGGCACTTCGGAGTCATAATTCATATGGAAGGATTTCAGGTCTTTATCATCTTATTTAAATTTCTTTATTGCTTTAATTTATATTTTTTTATCCAGCTCTCAGACAAAGAGAAGCCAAAGTACCTCTACAGAGTTATTTTTTTAGCTAATTAGGTTTCTCTGAAAGGGAATTTGACCACCTTAGATGTATTGTTGGCTGTGTCAAGTACAAGAATAAATCCAGGGCTTGGCTTAAGTTAATAAAATACGCAGCTACAATATGAAAACTAAGTTATTCAAGTTATTCAGACATCCTCAACATGGATGATTATCCTCAGAATCATCAACAGACTTCTTTGATAATTTCTAATGCTCCTAATTCTATTTAGGGATTGCTAGGAAAATACTACATAGGTAAAAAAATTCATTTCTTGTATGGACAGATAGAGATGAGATTTTTAAAGCATTCTGGGCTTTCAACATGTTTCTTTTATTCACTACATGTATTAGAATTAAAATTAGAATTTGTTCTTCCTGCCTTCTTCAGATAGATACCGAATTAATTGGTAAACTCTGGGGAAAAGCATACCCCTATGCATCACATACCTTTCCCTAACAAGCTTTCCTATATTTTGGAAACATTGTGGCGGCTGAGATGAAGTGTGTGTACAAGAACAGTAAGGTCCCAGTCACAGTCTAGCTTGTGTTTTCAGCCTTTTCAAAGCTGCTTCCTTGCTGTCCCAAGAACAGGATAAAGAGGCAGCAGCACACAGTGGGAGATCAGCTTTCTGAGACGTGGATGTAAGCTGGCAGGTGAAAAGCTATCAGCTGTGCACTCACTCCTGCTCTTTGCTGGGGCTCTGTGTGGGCAGAGCTGGTTCAGGGAGTACTGCAGCCTGGCAGAAAGCACCAGCTGAATCCAGGAGTCTCTGCAAAACCTTAAGGGGGGGTTTCCCAGACTCCTTGGCACAGCAGCTTTTTTCATGTGTGCTCTACAAGGCTAAAGTGCAAAACTCTCAGGTACTTTGCTCTTCTGAATGGTCCTAGGGTTCATCCTCTGACTCTAGGGGAAACTTCTGTAATGAATCTGTACCTTCATAAAGCTTTTTGCAATGCTTTCAAGAAGTACTGGGATAATCTTCTGTGTTTAAAGGCAGAGATTCAGTGAATGGTTGTCTGAAAAACAAGACTTTTAAACATCTGAGCTACTAATGCAGATAATGAAAACATACTTATTGCCATTTTTCCTCGTTATATGAATATTGGAATACTTTCCAGAAGGATAGGAAGGCAGAAGGATATTATTGAGAATATGCCTTAATCTGAGTGCATTTTAATGCAATGAAAAACTTTAAAAAATCTACAGGCTGATTCAGATTTTTCTTGAATAGAAGTAAAGAAGACCATTATAGTCTCAGGGAGACAAAAAGATACAGCTGCTTACTTCATTGGTGGTTGTTGGAGTTTTAGAAATTTTTTTTACTCACTAATTAAAATGAAAAATCTTTCTGTCTTTTCAGACATTTCATGTTTTGCATTGTGTGCATTTAGGAATGAGAACTCCATGTGCCCACTGACCAACAGGCTGTCTGGGAGTTTGTATTCAAAGCAGAACACTCAAAAAAGCTGAGCTGACCCATATCCAGTCTGCTCTACAAGTGTGATTTAGATTGCAATTATTTCTGCCTTTCCCAGTACAGGAAATTATGCAGCATGTATACACAGTCACTGAACCTAATCTTTGCTGTGTCTCAGTCTCTTCTCTATGTACATCTCTTTTTGTGTCAGGGAAACATATTCATTGACATATGGTTTAGTGGGCATGATGGAATTGGAATTTGGTTGAAGGTCAGACTTGATGATATTGGAGGTCTTTTCCAACCTTAATGATTCTATGATTCTATGAAACAGGGAAAGCCTCTCCTCAACTGTCATTTAATTTCCATCTCTTCCATCAGCAAAACACTGCAAATTCATGTTACAGCAAATTAATATCTCAGCTTTTTTTTCACCATTGGCAAGCCTAAGTGAAATTTTGGTAGCAAGGCAATGTTATATCTTGTGCAGGTGTTGGTGATGCAATGTAGAGAACCAATACTGGCCACAAAAAACAGCTGAGTTTAACTTTTCAGCTTGAAACCCTGATGAATAATGAGTCTTTTCATTGGCAGTAGCAGGCTCAGTGTCCTCTGCAGCTCACATAATGGCCTTCCTCCTCTCCCTCACTGCCTGGCTGCAGGAGGGGGAGAATCGGTAACAGTAATCTTTGAATCTCTGTTAATTAGTAACCAGTTTCATGTCACAGGAATCAAATGTCTTTAGGAAACTCTCAAGAGAAATGAATATGACCCCTGTGTACGTGGAGACCAGTTACAGAACTGGTCTCCAAGTACATGAAAGGCTCCTGCGGGTGCTGCCAGGCATGTGGGTGCCAGCAGCCAAGGGTCACATTACACCACTCTGAAAAGAAGGAAAGAGAAGGAGACAAAGGAAAAAAAGACATATTACAAATAGACTGTCAGAAAAATAACGTTTCCTTGTAAAAAATGACTGTGGAATGAAACTGGTTTAGAAGGAAGGCCTGGAGGCTTATTCATTAGATGGGTTTTGGCACAGAAATCCTGGCCCAGGTACAAGAATACCCAAACCCTTCCATGAAAGAAGCACCAGCCTGGGGCAGGCATTACCTCCACATAACCACTTGTCAGCAACATCTTCATCATTTCCTGGGCAAACCGTCTCCCCTTGACCCTGGGGACAGGGTCTTTTCTCTGGCCACACAGAAATGCAGATACATGAAGTCACCTTTCCTCTTGACTACTAGGCAATCTGGTAACAGTCTGCCCCATAAGAAACCAGAAATTTGCAAGCTCTGAACACATTTCTGAAACAAATTACCTGCCTTTTTAGTTTTACAGAAGAAATCCTCATCCTAATTTCTGTCTTGCAGGAAGTGTTGCTACTCCTTTTAATTGTGACTTGAAGCACCTGCAAGAGAACATTGGAATTCCCTAGGATACAGAAATTTTAAACTTATTCAACTTTGCTGTTCATGCTTCAGCTTCTGCAGCAACTGAGGCAGAGAAATTGCAGAGAATAACTTTTGTCATTGCACATTTCATTCATACCAGAAGAACTTTGTTATGTGCAGAGACTGAAAGAAAAAACCTCTAAGTAAAGAGCAGGTGACCAAGCAGCTAATGACATTACAGTGAGGCATGCAAGAGATGGATCTATATTAAATTTACCATGTTGTCATTTTTTTCTGGCATTGCTTCATCCCTTCTGATTGCTGATCTTTGCAACTTTAACTTTGTAACTTTATTTATTTATGATCTTTGTAACTTTAATTTGGACATATTTTTGTTTTTTGAACAGTTCTTTTAAAGCACACTCTAAAGGAATTGTAAGCCTTTATTTTATTTTATTATTATATTTATTATTTTATTATTACATATTAAATATTATATTATTATATTAAGCCTTTTAAGCATTATGATACAAAGAAAATGGGAGACAAAAGCAGGGACATAATAATGTATGCCTCTAAATTAAGGCCTGCATTTGTGTTAAGTACTGCTCAAGAGTTTGTTTTCAAAACTCATGGTTGTGGTTTTTATGGTGGAAAAATGATTGAAAAGAAATGGTGGTATCTAATAGAGTAGTACCTAAATTGCAAAGGGGAAAAAATTCTCTTATCATGAAGTTTCCAGATGGGAACAAGATTGCTGGTGTCCGGATGAAAGGATGGTACAGCTCTCCAGCTGAAGAGCTCAGCACATAACTATGCTGAGTCTAAACACAAAACAGGCCAGTTTTATAAAGGAATTCTGAAATAGGGGACATCTTCATTGTTTTGCAAAATCAAGTAAATATGCAATATATAACTTTATATCCAATATAGCCTGAGTAACAGAAAATGTTCTTTTGAGAGACGATGTGAGACTTCTGAGATTTATCATAGATAAATTGGTTTCAACTGCCTGGTATGAGTTTACTGCTGTTTTTGTATTCATCTAAGCATGACTTTTATGTTCAGTGGAAAGGGGGGAATGTTAATTATTTAAGCTACCATAAATCTTTAATTGCTCTGGTGTCTGTAGTCGCTTTATTGTTCAGAGCAGTGGAATAACTCTTGCTATGGTAGACAAAAAATGGGATGTGACTGAAATGAAAGCTGCTCATCACTGCCTTGTAGGGGAGTAATCTTGCTTTAGTGGGCCTATGATACCTTCAGTTACAAGCAGTCACTTTGTAAGCAAACAGGATGTGTGCTCAGACTATTTGCAGTACACTAAATAATACATCCTGAAAATGGATAACATTGTGTATGATTTACTGTGCATCCCCTAAGTAGCTGCAAAGACACATCTCACATCCCATGAAGACCCTAAGACTAGGCAGAACACTGTTCAAACAATCTCTCCTGGTTCAGTGAGACTATCTGTGCTCTTAGTGTCAGGCCCATAAGTAACTGCCTTGTTGCATGTCTTGGTGTTCTGGGATTTTTCAGCCCAATTTTGTATAGGATTCAGATATCATCACCTTCATTATAATAAATGGCGAGTGAGATGAAAATAACAAGCAAATAAGGGCAGCAAGCTTTTTGACTTGGCTTTTATTTTGCAACTGTAAATGCACAGCCTAGCTGGGGGCCTGCATAATTCATGCTGCCTATAGCTAAAGATAATCAGGGAAGCAAATAGGGAACACAGCGTATTCATATTCTCATTTATGTAAAGTTGTCGGCCCTGTTAGTGTGAAATTAGATCTGCCATATCCCACATGGTTCTCTCCTGTCCTGTGTTACCCTTTTTCTCACCACTTCGCAATAATTCTTCTGGCTTGCTCTTGCAGTATTTTGCTATTTTTTAAGCATAACCTCCTTTTCTTCTGAGCAGGGCCTCTGCTCAGATCAGCCTTAGCTTCTTTCATCTTTTTGTGAACAAAAAGACCGTGTGGAGCTTCCTTCGTGGGCGTAAGCATTTCTCTGAGTCAGAACTACTTTAACATGGCTCTGGACAAGAGAGCCATAACTATTACAGGAATTGCTTTTCTTTTCTACAACAGACTCATGTTACCATGAGACAATTTTTGCCTATATGCCAGAAACACCTCAGGATCTAGCATTTTTCTTTTCTTTGGAAAGAAAATGTTTTCTAGCTTAGACTGTGATACTCTGACAATTTAGACTATGTTAGTGTGATTTATCCTCAGACAGTGAGAATATATGAAACTGTATAAAACTAACAACCGTTCTTTATAGGGACTCAGACATTCTACATTTTTCCCTTTTTTTTCCTTTTTCTTCAAAATGATAGCAAACTGCTGGAATAGACTGATTGGGGAATGGCTCCAAGTGCCAGGAGGTCCCTGAGAATACCCTAGGGAAAGGCTCTGAGGAAGCACCTCATGTACCAGATGCCTGCCCTGCCCTAGGAAGCAGGAACAATCAGTGATGTGTTCAGCTTCCTTCCAAACTTTTTTCTGTTAGTTGAATCTGTATGTCGCCTTTCTCTCCTCTGTTCTGGGACTTAAGAATTGAAGATGAATTCCCAGATTGGGAAGTGAAAGAGACAGCTGTCTTTGATCAGCAGCTGGACCTTGCAGTTGTACCTTTCATGCAGATTGTGGTGGCTTTGAGACATCCATCAAACTGAGTTCATCACTCTCAGGTGCACTTTGTTGTGGCACTGCTGGCTTGGCTTAGTTTAAATATAAAATAGTGAAAAAGCAAATTTTTTATAGTTTACAAGTGGAATCATTAACTTAGCTAAAATTTGTGTCAGACACTTGGACACTGTTATCTCACTTCACTGAAGTGCATGAACTCTGATAAACTTGAGCTGAGTTTTTATTTAACCACTATCCTGGTTCTGGTCAGGACAGAGTTAATTTTTTGCAGTGGCCAGGACCCAGAGGTCATTCTATACCTCCTCACATCATTGCCTGGGATAGGGAAAAGGGAATCTCTTCTGGGGAGAAGGGGTTCTGGTCTAGTCAAATGTGGCAGAGGGAGTCATCTGGTTTTGTCTATTGTTGGGGCGGGGGGAATGTTCCATGTGAATTGTTTCTTTCTTGTACCCTCTATCATTGGTATTGTTGCTGTTGCTGCTCATTGTCTTACCTCATTTTTGTTTCCAGTAAATTGTTGTTATCTCAGCCCATGATCTTTGTCTTTTGTGCCCCCAATTCTCCTCTCCATCCCACTGCAGAGGAGAGTGGGAGGAGAAAGCAGGGGAGCAAGAGAGTGGGACATGGTTTGGAGAGCCTCAGTGGAGACACTAAACTGAGCAGTACCATTCCTAAACCGAGACGGCCACTTATTTGTAATGTACTTATTTATAACACCACTTAGAAATGAAGTGCCATATCACTTTCAGGAGATCTTTTGGCTGTCATCATCAGAACATCTTTCTTTATGGTTAGGGAAAGATTTTTAAAATCGTGCACTACATAAATAAGAGTTTTTTTTCACAGAGTGTAAGAGAAGAAGTATCTCTAGGGAAGATCTCATATCTTCTTTGACAGTTTTTCTAAACTAGCCTGGATTTTGCCTTCATTCTCCAGTGATCCTTCATGATTCAATATTGCAGAAAAGTGGTTCATCATTATTGTTGTAAATAGCACAATTGAAATTATAATGGGAAAATCTTCTGCAAGACCTTGAGAAAGAAATGTGAGCATGTTAACTTAGAAAATGGACATGTATTTGAATAGCTAATTAGATGAATATTCATATGTTTTCTTCAGCTTTACTCATAAATATGTAATGGTCTATTTGCTAAAGATGTGATGCATCTGTTTTTTCTGTTTGCTGTATTATATCAGTTTGCCAAGCAGGAGGGAGCACAGCTTTGCTTCATATTTTCACATTCCATAACCTGTCTATGAACAGCTTTTGTTTGTACTTTCCTTTCTTTAACTTTATTTTTATTGTCATCATCTGAAAAAACCCAATAAATTGAAAAATATTTGGTTTATATTGATTCATGGCATCCTTCATTAAGTCACTAAAATCCAGCAAATTCTCAGGGTTTATGACACACATTTTTTTGCAAGAACAGAGTTCTGATTTTAATAGCAACACGATGACTTGAAATATGACTATTTTTCTTGGTTATCCCAGAGGGAGCTGGCAATTACAGTATCTGAGCATACAAACTTCTCATGAGAACTTTAGCCAGATATGGTACCATCTTTTTCTAACGTGACTGCATAAATGGCTTAGTGCAAGTACTTTGTGGAGGACATATGCTTCAAAGTACAGCCTTACCTTTGGCTTAAAATGTTGCTGTCTAATCTTTTTGGTTTTCTCTTTCAACAGTGTCTGAAGCCTGATTGTTAGAAAGCATCTCACTCTGAAGTCATACTCTCATTGCTCACACACAGGTCTTCATTGAAAAGGATGATCTCCGCTCAGGGCTCCCTGCTACAGAAGCAGTACCTTCCTTGAGCAGAGGCTACATTTACTGCATGGAGTAACAGAAGTAGTACACTGAACATGTGCAAGAGAGAAAGGAAAAAGGCCAAATTTTGTTATAGATTATTGAGTCATTCTGTGAACCTTCATGGAACAATAGAATACCCTGAGCTGGAAGGGACCCACAAGGATCGTTGATCCTGCACAGGACAGCCCCAAATATCACACAGGGAACAGCATGTAGATGCTTGGTAATGGTCTGGTAGGGACCCTTGTTTCTCAAGGAGTATGGCTGGCTTCTTGAACATCCCTTATGTTTCCACAGGAATGTAGACAAACAGTAAATTTCAATTTTGACCTTGGTTTTGTGACTGAAATAGAAATAGCAGACACACAAATAATCATCAAACTTACCAACACTGTAAATTTTGAGTGAAAAGGGGAAGACTGTTTTACAGGGCAGGATCGAGTTCCTTTTGCTGGGAGATTAAACAGAACATTTCCTGGTTCATTCCTGGCCAAAGTGAGCACAGTAGGAGCACTGGTCTGACACCTTACCTGAATGAGTTCGGCGGAAAGCCAGATTTGTTCCTCATGGTGTCTGTATTGTTGTGCTCATTCACAGCACTGAAAGGACTCCTGCTTTTGGGGCTTTTTGCGTGTATGTTGGAAACATTTGTTTCTTTCAGTACCTAGACAATGTTATGTAATATCACATCAGCCTATGCAACGTGGTGCAACATTGTGTAAGGCTATTACATTTTCCCCTTGGCGTGACAGAAAATAAAAATGGGACTTAAATTGTTCCCTTCATACTTGAAATATCCCAAGGCGTATTTTTGAACTAAAATTCTAAATTATATGAAGAAAGGCTGAGTGAGTATTAGGTAACCAGCAACATCCTGGGCTTAACAGCAGAGAGAAAAGCTTCTGCTTTCTTTACAAAAGGAGAATTTGTGGGCCAAGGCAGATCTGTTGTGTTTGAAAGCTCTTCATGGACCTGAAAGTATGATTTCTTTGAAGTCCATCATGCTATTTTGCAGTATTACAACAGGAGTCAACGTTATGGTCAGATCTGTGTATTTTTAGATGTATTCAATTCAATGCACAACAATTATTTGGATTCTGCTGAAATATTAATGCATTGTGTATGTATTACTTTCATAATTTGATATTATATATTTGAGACCTATGAGTCATTTTTAGATGAAGTTTATTTATAACATCTTAGTCATAGGGCATAGTGCAATTATGCCAAGGAAATGAGGTAAATAGGAAGATTAAGTACTAACCAGCTCAATAAAGTCAAATTCAGATTTTGAAAGTACAATTCCTATCACCTCCATCCTTCCAAATATTTCAGAGTAAAATTTTTGCAGTAAGTACTGAGATACATGACCTATAAACTTTAGCAAATCTTTCCCCCTGCGTTTCTTCTACACTTTCTCTCCTGTTTTGGATGAATGCTTTAGTCTCTTCCTGGGGTCTGGGTAACTGGCTCTAAGTGGCCCTCCCTGTGTGATGGTTGGACAAGATGACCTCCAGAATTCCCTTCCAACTCCGACCATTTTGCAATTCCATGAATAATTTGGATGTGTTTATTTTTCTTGCCAATGATTTTCAAAAAACATCTACCCCATTACTATTTCAGAAATGTTGCTGCAGCTGTCAGCCTTGACTAAAGCTGGTGAGCTGCTTTGAAAGCATTTGTAAGGACTCTCACAGTTAATGGCACTGGAACATTTTTCTCAATTCCTGGAAAGTCGAGTCACAAGAATATATAGCATAAAAACATTAAAACTGCTACAAAGAGATCAGACAAAGGATCCATCTAGTCCTTTATCTTTTCTGCAACACTGGACATAAGTAAGTACTTCAGGAACAGCAATAACAGTATAAACTTCTTTGATAGAGCCTCCAGAATAAAAGGTATCTTTTCTATGTACACACCCAGTTTCCTGGGGAACTCATCTGATCAGTAGTCTGACTTCTCTGAGCAGTGAATTTCATAGTTCTAGCACCTGCTGCACGAAGAACCAGCTCTGGTTTTACCTTGCTCTACCTTGCTCTCACCACATTCATTTGATGGGCCCTCGATTTTTACTGAGAGTGGCTAAAATTCTGATGCTTCTTCACTCTCTCCAAGGCACTTGTAACATTGCCATATTGTCATTGTCATTTGTTGTCATGAGTTCTATCTTCCCCAAGCTGAAGGGTCCCAGCCTACTCAGACATTCTTGTGCCACACCAATTACCTATCTTAGCAAGTACTTGTTGTCCACTTCTAATTTTTTTGATAATTAAAAAAAAAAAAAGTGGTACGAAGAGTGACCGAGAAAAAGAGGGAAATGGTAATCAATCTCATCCTCACATGGACATGGGCATGTGTTCCTCAGTGACAAAATTAATTTCATGTCTTAGGGCAGTATGTCTGTCTTTCAGACATTCCTTGCACCATTTGAAAATACAGCTACAAAATGTTTTCTGTGGCACAGAAACAATTTAAAGCTCAACTATTAAATAAATGGGCCACTGAGTTTATGAATGCCTTCCAAAGCTTCTGAGACACGGCAATGTCTGGGATTTGACACGAAAATTCAAACCAACTTTTCAAAATGACATAAATTAAAACATTGGCCATGCTAAATGAACATGGCTGGGAGGAATAAAAGTAAGATTCTATCAAAAGCTGTCTCAACAGATACAAACTCCCCGGGAGAACAGCTTATTTCTTCCTTGAACTCATTGGATTTAATACATTGGATTAAATAACACATATGTAATCAAGAATAACTTGAATTTTTGGTTTCAGTTTGTCCTGGAGTACTACAACAAGTGATTCAAAGGATATGCTCTTCCATAAACTGCATCTGTAGTGATTTGATGAGGATCTGGCTGTGAGTATGCTTTTGCCAGTGAAAGCACAAAGCTTTGTCTTGGATGATGACATCTAGAAAGTGACCCATGTGCTCTGATAGTCACTATAGCACTGGTTAACATGAAGAACGGCACTAAATGCAGTCATTAGACACAATTCAGACAGCTGAATGCCCAGTTTCGTTCAATAAAAGTGATGTATTGATAAAAGGAAATTGCTTTTTGTGTATGTCTACCCTGACTAATTTTGTGCTTATGCTGGTTTGCTTCCAAGTCGTTTGGAAGAGCATTATAAGCAGTAACATTGTAGTTATTGATGTCCTAGTGCCACCCATTAGTGCCATAGATATTACAGGGACACGGTCTCTAACTTTAGAAGTTTATATTGAGACAAATCAAAAACATAAATAGGAAAGAAGGAGTGTGAAGGACAAGATAATGGTTATAATAAAAACAATCTCCTACAGTTCTTTAATGCACAAGCATACAAAATTCATATGCATTTTTTCCAGGCCCTGCAATAATGTCTTTGGTGCAGGGTTCTTTTAGTTCTTTTTTCACACTAATGAAATTCCACTGACGAAGCAATGAATGCTTTATAGGATGGACACTAATAAGAGAAGCAAAGTCCAGCATATTTCAGGAAGGCAAAGAATTTTGAATTGGAGCTATTTCTTTTAGAAATATAGAGAAGAGTTCAAGGGTTTCCTGCATACGAGGTGACTGATATAACTTAGTATGTTTTTTTTTATTAAGAAGCAATTTTAGTGAAAAATACTGAATTTTTTCCAGAGTGCTTGAGAACGTACCTTTGAAAAGGGGGACAGAGCAATATTTTAGTAAGCTCCCTTACTCTGTCTAGTTAAGCTCTTCAAAGATTTCTGAGGAACAAAGAGAGGGACTAACTTTATATGAAAGAAACATTTGATACAGTTGCCAGAACACTGATTAATATCATTACAATTGACAGAACGTGTCAATTAAGGATTTTAGTGTGATCTGCTGTACTTCTGTGTCACAAAATTATAACCTCTCTGCCTAAAGAGTCCACAGGATTTTATTCACTGGAGCTGATTATTTGTCATGCTGATTATTTTAGAGTGCTGCTGCACATCCATGACTCACTGCTTTGGAATGAAAAATTCATTCTATACAAGAGAAATTCATTTTATACAAGAGAGCCACTGTGCAGAGTGATCTGGCAAAAAGGTAATGTGATGTTTCTGCGTAAAAGATTGGTGCAACACATAATGAATGGGGTGCCCTTATAGCTTTTATCACATGAAGTCCTGAGTCATAAGGACAAGAAGATGTGCAGATGAGGCCTGAAGAACAGACAGATTCAGTGATGAGCTACAAAACACCTTCCAGTTCTTCCTACCTGAACAGAAAGATCAGTCATATCAAGGAATAGGAATGACAGCCTCGGTGCTCTGCAAGTACTGCTGAGCAGTAGCCAAAACACTGTCACTCTCACTTTTCAGCCTTCTGATGTTTTCATTCTTGTGAAGGAGTTTTCCACGCTGTTTTTTGTAAACATGCACATGTTTTTCTAACTGTTTTTTTGTTTTTCATTCCTTCTCCTGGGAGGTGAAAGGTTTGATGGACTTTGTCATTGACCAGTGTCGTTGGAGAGGTGGTAGCTTCACCTTCCAATCGATGGTCGTTTCCAGAACCCTATATAATGGGAAAACCAAAATAAAGTTTCTCTTCTTCTTTGCCTTCTCTCGAGTGTGGCTGCGTTTGTCTCTGCGTTTCGTGTTGCTCGATAGAGTGACAAAACACCAGGGTGTTATCAACACTACCCTAACCACACCTGCAAGGCACTGCTCTGCACAAGGAAAGCTAACTCCATCCTGGTCAGATCCTGTACAATTGCAAAAATATAAATGCACACCTATTTTAACCAGTGGGCTTGCACCCTATGATGTAATATGGTTATTCGGAAATCTAAATATGAATTCAAATCAGATTGGTTTTAACAGTTACAATCTCTGTTCCCAATCACAGAAAGGAAAAAACCAAAAAACTAAAAGAACCCATATATATATATATATATATATATATGTATATGTATATGTATATGTATATGTATATGTATATGTATATGTATATGTATATGTATATGTATATGTATATGTATATGTATATGTATATGTATATGTATATGTATATGTATATGTATATGTATATGTATATGTATATGTATATGTATATGTATATGTATATGTATATGTATATGTATATGTATATGTATATGTATATGTATATGTATATGTATATGTATATGTATATGTATATGTATATGTATATGTATATGTATATGTATATGTATATGTATATGTATATGTATATGTATATGTATATGTATATGTATATGTATATGTATATGTATATGTATATGTATATGTATATGTATATGTATATGTATATGTATATGTATATGTATATGTATATGTATATGTATATGTATATGTATATGTATATGTATATGTATATGTATATGTATATGTATATGTATATGTATATGTATATGTATATGTATATGTATATGTATATGTATATGTATATGTATATGTATATGTATATGTATATGTATATGTATATGTATATGTATATGTATATGTATATGTATATGTATATGTATATGTATATGTATATGTATATGTATATGTATATGTATATGTATATGTATATATAATTGGCAGTTAAATTTCTTTGAAAACCAGTTTGCCAAATGAACTCCACCCTGGCTTTGAGGCCCTGGGGCCAGTGGCCAATATCATGTGTTATATTCAAATGGGTCTTGTCTCAAGATGATTTGTTAGTGTCCCCCTTGGGACAGAAAAAGTGATGAAGCAACCACTCAATATTTGGAATGTGCCTGAAAGAAAAGGTAAGTTTTTAAAGCACTGTTTACACTTAATCTGACTTGGACAGCGTGAAACTCTCTGCCTCCTTCAGTGTATCTGACAGTTTCCTCTAACAAATTCATTCTACTTGGGCTCATAAACAGGTTCAACTCTGCATGTGTTCCATTAATGATATTGCACAACACTTTTTCAAGCTCTAGAAGGGCTGGTAAGCTTTAAGCAAAAGAAGCTGGTTAATTAATATTGAACTGTCACAGATTATTACAGTTACAATCCATGTTATTGCAGAGGATTTTATAATGAGAAAACTCTCTTTAACCTGCTATTTGTTTAACCATGTATTCCCAAGAAATGCATTTCTCAGCACTAGTAGACTTTAGATTTATATGTTGATTTAATTTAAATATTGAAAGCATACTCTTTTCCCTAAGTTAATTCTGATCATGTGGACAGCAATCTGTTGATAGGACATACTGTTAAGAATATCAATGAGAAATGTATTTGATGTTTGGCTTTTCCCACATCAAAAGAACTAAAAAGCTCATGGAGAGGATATACTTATGAAAAATAAAATGCATTTAGCAAAACAAATCATACTAGAAAATACAGAGCACCAACTGCAGAGCATGGAAAACCATGACAGAGATAAACAAAGAGCTACTTATGAGCTGTCATTAGTGCTGGAGTGTGGGAGAGAAGTGCAGCTAAATTCTCCTGGTTTTTACAAACCCATTTTTGTTCAGTAGCTTTACATTTTGGTGACAAAGTTCCCAAACTTTGTATTAATTATTCTGATGTGACTCAGCTAAGGCACGCATTTTTAAAGAAGGTTTGATAATGTAAACTCTTGTCAGCTGTGGTACAGTTACACATGGGTGCAGTGCCCGACATCTCTTGTCTTGCTGCAATTCCTCCCACAGTGGATGATCCCAGTTGCAGCTTGACTTCTGCCACGAGATGGTCCATATATGCCTACTAATGGTGGCAGCTTACTCTTAGCAAGCTGCTGGTTTGGTCAGATGCCTGCTATGTTGTTACACATTACACACAGACAACACAATTTTTTTAAAATCCTACAAATAATTATTTAGGGAAGGGGCATTTGGGCATTTGGCAGTTGTGTTTAGGCCCCTTCTTTTTCCCTACAGCCCTAGTAAGACACTTA